>JADLZN010005674.1:190000-492924 GCA_018155175.1 Sinocyclocheilus anophthalmus | reverse complement strand
TCCATCTTTAACAATACTGAAGGTACAAGTCATACATAGCATACATAAAAATCTGTCTACAAATAAGTACATATTAAAGTACAAATGATGGCTTATCCAACTTATATTGTCTCCTAGGCTAATATTCATGTTTCTTATATAATGTTAAACATTAACAAGGAACAAATTCAAGAAAGGCAATAAAAGTCCTAAAATGGTCATTGGATGTTAATACAATAGTATACATATTAAGTAAAAAAAAATTAAAAATAAGAAATGCCTTTGTTTCATTAGAGAACAGCAATATGTGAAAACAGATTGCACACCGCCATGCACTGCTTGCGTTTGGTCCGCGTTTGAATCCCGGCTCGAGGACCTTTCCCGATCCCGCCCCCTTCTCTCTCTCCCACTTCGCTTCCTGTTGTTACACTGTCCTATCTAAATAAAGGTAAAAATGACAAAAACAAATCTTTAAAAAAAGAAAATAAGAATCTGTTTTAAACAAATCTGATACCTAACTTGCTGTCATCAAGTTGGGTATCACATTAAATAATCGCATATAGAAATCACACAAATCTCTTATAAGTAAAATAAAATACTAGTATTTTACTCTTACACAGGACATGCAGGAGACCTTTTCTTTACATCTTTTTGCTCATGTGCTGGTCTACAGGTCATAATGTGTATGTATGCTGTGCATTCACATGTTGACACTATCCATATGTAAGCTTTTGTTGTCTACTTTATATATCTTACACATTTTAACTACCCACAATATACTAAAGTTATTTTCAAATACACTTCCCGGCTTAAAAGCTGTCCTAACAAGACTAGCACCTATTTATCAAAGGGGCCTTCTTTTATTCCATGGTTAACATATAGAAGACGCTGTGCAGAGTTATGTCATATCATAGATGGCAAGATTTAGTCAAACAAATATGAAATAATGTTCTATAAAGGGTTCTTTACAACCTCTATATAAATATATTTGGAACTCCAGTAGATGAATGGCTAACACTTTTGCAATTATTTTCAATAATAGCAGTAGCTATAACATTATTTCATGTACATTCAGTTAGTTATGAATGTCACTACCTTAGACTAATATTCATATTATGACATTTGTAACTAATTGGAATACACACTACCGTTCAAAAGTTTGGGGTTGGTAAGATTTTTTTATGTTTTTGAAAGAAGTCTCTTATGCTCACCATGGCTGCTTTTATTAAATCAAAAATACAATAAAACATTAATACTGGGAAATTTTATTACAACTTATAAAATGAAAATTAATTTTGAAATAACTTTTCTATTTTAGTATATTTTCTAATTAAGTCTTTATGTAACCATTGATCAATTTAATAATGCTTGCTAAATAAAAATTGTAATTTCTTTTAAAAAAAAAAATCGTGCCCAAACTGTTCAGAATGTTGGGGGTTGTTTAACTTATGTTATATACATATATATATAATATATATATATATATATATATATTATATATATATATATAATATATATATATTTTTTTAAAAAAATTCTATATATAGAAATATATAATATGATGGCTATGTTTAAAGGAGACATATTATGGCCCCTTTTTACAATATGTTAATTATAAGTCTATGGTGTCCCCATAATGTGTCTTGTGAAGTTTCAGTAAAATTACTCAACAGATCATTTATTTAATTTGGAAAAGCCTATTTTGAGTGGAAAGCGGACACATTTTAAAGGCCTTCTTTAAATGCAAATGAGATGCTGCTCCCCGCCCCCTTTTCCAGAATAGCTGGTATCTGCTTTTTACAGCTGGTATCTGCTAAAAACATCTGTTTTGCTTCTGATTATCATGTATATCGTGCTAAAATCATGTGTTTTAAACCGTATGAGTTTAAACTTCTGATACATGTTTTTCTGAGCGCACACATCCGAAGCACACGTGCAGAAAGTGGCTGTCACAGCATGGGAGTACTAAACTAAGTTCTCAATCACACAAAGGTTTACATTAAAAACACACGAGTTACAAAAAACAATCAGTTATGTCTGTGAAGGTAAACAGCAGGGAAATAAATCACATGTTTATTTTAGATATGTGTGGCAGCAGCAATATACATTAAATAAATAAATAAATCCACTGCACTGTCTCTGAGGCTGGGACTCTAAATAGTGTGCCAAAGACAGAACAGTAGCATGCTTTGCTCAAACTTTCTCCATGGCATTAGAGCTGGTACACCATCGTCGCTTGCGAAAACACAATGGCGGTGCTGTGGTTGGAAACTTACAGATTAAGGGGCGGTATATTATAATGAGTTCCCTTTGCCACGTCACCAAGGGAGCGAACGACGCGCTCCTGAACATTCTTTAAAATCGCTTAATGGCAAAATAAACTTTGGTTTAAAGACAAAAAGGAGGCGCAAGCTTAGCTTACAGTAAAGAAAATACTTGAGTTGAACAAAGGAGCAACTCCTCTGATGCCAACATTCACGTTTTCCATTTTAAAGAAAAATAACATCTTATTTCACACAAAATGTGACTATGCATCGTGAATAAACATCTAAAACCTATGCGTGAAAAGGAAAAAAATAGCTTTTTATGAATAAAGTATGCAATAAACTATGGAAATAAAGTATCTATAAAAATATAAGAGATTTTTTTTTCGTTTAACAAAACATTGATATCATCTTATTTGTTTGCCTAGTAGTTAAGACTCGGAAACAAGTCAATCAGAACAATCATCTGAAAGAAAATGTTCAGTGCAATACATGTAAGTATAGGAGTCTTTTAGAAGATTTTCACTCGCTTACCACCCACAGCTCTGCCTCCCTTCAGCACTCTCTGGGCAGGCTGGTCTTTGGAGAGAGGGCAGTATTTTATTGTATGCGCGTTGTCCCCGTTGGCACTGCATAGGGGGCATGTGTACGCCCGCAGAATCGGGCACACCACCCTCCCATCCGGGGTTTTCAGGACGTGCGAGCCGTATACCTCCTCCGGCGCGCCGTTATTCCGACAGAAGACGCAGATCTTGGGTTCCTGCTTATTGCGCGCCACCGGTTTCCTCATCTTCCTCTCCACGCCGAAAAGATCGAATCCTGCGAAGCTCCCTCCGATGCCCATCTCTCGCTCCTGGGAAGAGGACAGCAGCCCTCTCGTGCCTTGGTTCTGGTTCTGGAAGGGGCTCAGGATGGAGAAGCGCTCTTTCAGGTCCAGGATGGAGACGGAGGCGGGTGGGGGGCAGCAGCAGGATTCCAGGTGTCCTCCGCTGTCGCCGTCGCCCCCGGCGGCGATTACGCACGGGCACGGAGGGCTGTCGTCCAAGCCCAGAGTGGCTTTCAGGGACTCCGTGATGGAGTTTGGACTCTGGGGGACGCTGTGCTTGTTGTTCTTGGTGACCAGCGTGGAGAGGCCGAGATAGTCATTCCAAAAATTGAAGGTGTAATCGTAGGAGGTGCGCGCGCTCAAGTAGTTGTGGTTCAAAAAATCCATGTCTTCTTCGCTCAACCAAGATGCTTCTCTCGGAGGAAAACAAACAAATGCGAACAGCTTATATTCCGTCAGGTTGCTTTCTGTCTGCTCTCCGGGGTCGTAACTGTGCTCAAGTCCAGTGCGTTTCTTGGATATGTGCGTCTGAAGAACAGTCATCTGGTTATAAGGCTCCAGGAGAGGCAGGAGGATGGGCGGGGCTTTTTCAAACCAAGTTTCTGAGCAGCAGATCCACAGCGTGTTTTCTTCCTGCACGACCAGCGACTGTTCACTGCAGTGGAATGACACCAGGCACTCCTCTGTGATGGCAAAATAGACCAAAAAGTGCTCGTTAGTGAGAGATTACGCTTTATTTATATCACATAGTTTCCCTTTCTTTCACTATTTTAAGCGTCAATGACACAGAATCCTGCCCAAGATGATTTTTATAACTCAAAACACGTTTGTTTTCTAATTTTAAGAACTTACACATTCTTGATATTTAGAAAAGTAATCTTTGTATACATGCTGGTTTCATGCACTTTCAACAATGACTCCAAAAACGTTAAATAAATATTAAAATATTGCATAAATAACTTAATAATATTGACACACATTGGTGGGGGGGCTAAAGGAGTCTTCTTTGTTTTATGGTTTTCTTGTCACATGACAACAAAATGACTTCCTGCAATTACTTGTTATGCCACCCTGTTTGACCCCACAATATCTTTGAAAAATGTAATTATAGTTAAAATAGAGGAGAGCCTAACAGAGATGCGGGGCTCAGACTGAGCGAGAGAAGAGAGAGGACCCCCTCGACTTGCACGACGAATCGATTGCGTTTCCCCGGGAAATGGTTTTGCATATTATTTTATTAAGAAAATATTTCAAAAATTAAGCATTTTTTATTATTATTTTCCATTTTTTAACATGCCAATAAAGCTACTTTATTCTTAAATGCAAAAGTGTTTCAAAGCATGGCTGCAAAATGTGTAGTTCAACTATATCAAATGCTCCACTAGCAAAATATGAAGGGAAAATGACCATTGCAGTCTATTCACAGATGATACATTATTACATCGGATTTCCTCTCTCGCCTCAGTGTCATCTCACAGTCACAGTAGCTTCTTTCTTTGGTGTGAGATATTTGGCTTTGTGTGCACTGCCTAGGCTTTACAGTGCAGCTGCAGTTTGTATGTGTTCAGGATTATGTGACGTGATCAGATTACATTCTCACCCCCCATTTCCCCCCCTGTGTCATTAGAAAACAGAGGGTACCGCCCTCCCCCCCCGCGCCCTCCTCTCGTCCCCCCTCCCCCCCCGCAATGGGTTTTTCCCTCCCTCCATTTGTTCTGTGAAAATCATCACCTGCCCATCCCTTTCCCCCCGTGAGACACCGCGGCCAGAGACATGGATGTGATTTACTGTCGAGCATTAGCTTGGACATGTCATTTTTTTTTTTAAATTGAATGATATTAAAATGTTACTGAATGATAGTATCCATGTTTTTTTTTCTGTAAAGTTGCTTTGTAACAATTTGTATTGTGAAAAGCACTACACAAATAAACTCAAACTTGAAGGTAAATATACAACGGTTCATTGTTAGTTCATCAGATCCATTGAATAGTAATATTAACATATGCCACTTTTTATTTTCAACAATGCATTAGTAAACTGTGTAATTATAATTAAGAATAATAAATGACTTAGAAGGTTTTTTTAATTGTGGTTCCTGTGAACTAAAAGTAGTGCTAATATCACCAAATAATTAACTTACTGTAAAGTAATTACCATAATTTGATTCTTTGACTTTAAATTCTGGTTATATGCTTTGCGACATTAGGCCATCCAAAAAGGACACACCTCATTACGTCCCAAAACCTATTGATTTTTTCTTCTTGTGTGGAGCACCAAAGACTATATTTTGAAGAAGGTTGGTAGATAAACATTTTGGTTCCTATTGACTCCATTATGTGGACAAAAAAATAAATGAATACGAATAATAATAAATTAAGTAAATAAATACAAAACTTGGAACCCTATACTGTGTGATAATGCACTTCTTCAAAATATCTTCTTTTAGTTAGCATAGGAGTAAAAAGCTTACAGGTGAGTAACTGATGACAGCATGTAATTTTCATCATTTAAGTTATCACGAATGTCTTTTTCTAATCAGTTTTCATAAGATTCGTAGTCCCCCCCGCTCCCCTTTTTTTGTCTATTTAATAGTATTCCCACACACACAACGCCCAGAATAGCATGATCCCTCCTTAACGCCCGGCCCCCCCGGCCTGGTTGGTGCCGTGAGATGTCGGCTATGGCCAACTAGCAAGCTCATGAGGGTTAATATAAGTAGAAAATATGGTGCATTCTCCTTTGATGTTACTCTATTGTGAATATTATGATGTAACACAATATAAGTAAGCTGTTTTGGAGACAATAACTGCACCGGTGGTTTAGATATGGGGACCTGCAGTACATCCAATGCAATTAGACTGAGATTCAAGATTGTGCGTCTTTTAGAACTAAAAGACTGCAGCTCAGATGCCAGTGAATTGGCTTCTTTTATGCTCCTCCTGCTGTGGCCTTGACTCTGTGCGAAAAGCTGCGATGGTGGAGGGTCATTATTCGACAGGCTCTTGGCTCAATGAGCTGTCCTGGATCCGACTCGCTCCAAAACCCACACTGGCCAGAAAGACATGTAATGAGCGTCTCGCCAAATTAACTCATCTTTGGGTAAACAAAAGGCTAATTTGCATTTTATGTATTTTGTTCAAGACCCCATGATTTGGGGACACAGGTGCACAGCAGCTGATTTCTGCACCCCGCGCACATAAATAATAGCCTAGTGTGTCTGTCACAGAACATCGTTGTAATAAATTAAGTGTGGTTATATTAAATGATAGATTTAGAGCTTGCCTACAAGAGATAGGAAATTATGTTCACAGCTCACGTACTCCTGCAATTAGGTAGAAACTTACTTTAAGGCAAGACAGCTGATACACGCAGTAGCTCAGGCTCACCACCGGGGGTCTGTGTGAGCTCAGAGGAGCGTCTAATAGGCATCACGTCATTAGGTATTCCGGAGTGCTGCAGCTTGTATAACAAGGTCTACAACAATACAGTAAACACACTTACACTGTGGCCCTGCCAGAAAGAGAGCACATGGCACAGCTGTGTATTGAAGCATTCACTGAGGAAAGTATCCAGGTCATTCCTACAGTGCGGTAGGTTTTCGTGTCCTCTCTTTGTTATTGAGGTACAGGTTCATTTTACTGTACATTTACATTACATTTATGCATTTGGGAAACACTTGTCCAGAGGAATAAAGTAATGACAAAGTGCAACAAATCGTTAATATACAATGTACGGTTTATTAGCAAGAAAGATTAGGTAGCAAGCTGTTTTATTTATTTTTTACTTTTTTATGGAAAGGCCATTTGTTGATTGCTTTATCCACCCAGTAGGTCACAATTAAAAGCTAAATTAAAGTTTGTGACATTCTTAATGAAATTGCAGTTTTTCATATTAGAAAAAAATGTAATTTTACTAAGAATGATGTCATAAACTTTGCTTTTGCTTTTATTCCTTTATTACAAAATGGGTATAAGGTGTATAAACTGAAAATGTTATTGATTAAAAAAAGGAAAAACAAATAAATACACAAAATATTAATAAATTGCCAAGAAGCTCGTGCCATTAAGTAAAAATATATACTTAATTTATAACTAAATTTTGGGAGAAATGATACCCCCAAAATTAGGTTATTGATGAGAGAAATGGAAAAATGTGTAATATTTCTTAATACATTACCAGTATTTGGTTGGCAAACAACAGCACAAGCATCCATAGAAACATTGGCAAACAATTTGATTATATTTTGTGATGTTTGTGGTATTAATTGGTTTATAATATTCCATCCTGTTTGGAATGTTTTATCCATACAATTACAGAAATCAGTATTCAAAAGACATTTCAAAATGTATTACCATGCTTTAAATAATCAGTTCTAAAAGTCTGTTATACCCTTTTATGGAACTCTTCCTTAAATTACACGAGCATATACATTTTTTAAAGGTTTAAAATTGAGTTCCAATTGTACTGCATAACAGGAATGACCCATTTATGATATCAAAGCATACAGTAATTATCACTCATGATTGTTAGATGACAACACTCTCATTTGTCAGGGGTGACTCATCACACAGCTAACTGCATTTGAGGTTGCTGCATTATTTCTGTTTGATTTGTTTGATGACTCAGGGTCATCTAATTGAGGCTTTTAGAGAATAAACATTATAACAACCCTCTAAGTAATAAAGTAAGAATCTATGTAACGACAAAGACCATTAGTATTCCCTGCAGGGAGGAATGCAAGAGTAAGGTTTCTATCGATAGCAGTGTTTCCTGCCACAGCGTGGGCAGAGGCCACACTCAACCATGCTGTAGTACAAAAGGCCTTCCTCTATTCTGATTAATTATATTCCTTCAGGAATGTGGACACTGGGTTCCTCCAGCACAGCTACCATCACCAGCCACTGTACGTCTAATTAAAAGTGGAGGAGAGCTCTGTGAACCTCTGCCAGTGCTGTGGATTAAGTCTATTTAAAGAGGGAATTCAATAGAATGCCGTACCTTGCTGCTTATCCGAGCGGAAAGTGATGAAGAAGATGTGCTTTGTGTAAATTTGCACTCGGCTTAGTGGCTTTTCTTTCTTATTGAGCAGTACATTGTCTGGACTTTGACCCCTTTGGTACTGGTTGAGATTTTGGGCTGTGTCATATGCAGAGGGCAACAGGTGCAGAGCCCGGTTTCAAAATGACCTTTTAGGCGTTTGCACACTTGCTGACTTCAGAGTTGCATGCTGTTTGTGAAGAGATCAAAATAAACACTCTGATAGGGGTTATATCTGCCACATACACACTGCAAAGTTTCAGGAGTGAATCCTCTAAATTACAGTTTTGTGTGTGTACGGAACAGAACTCACTCTAGTAATGGCGATGATTGACACCATGGTAACCATAGCGACATTTTGTAACGTTGTCATTGTGTTCTGGATGGTTGCTAGGACATTGTTTGGTGGTTGCCAGAGTTTTTATGGGGTGGTTTCTAGAACACTGCTAGGTGGTTGCTAGGGTTTTTGGGTGGTTTCCAGGGTATTCTGGGTGGTTGTTAGGACATTGCTAGTGTGTATTGGGTGGTTGCTAAGAATTTGCCAGGTTGTTGCCAGGGTGTTTTGGGTGGTTTCTATGGCACTGCTAGGCAGTTGCTAAGTGTTCTTGATGGTTACTAGGGCATTGATTGGTGGTTTCTAGGGTGTTTTGGGTGGATGCTAAGATATTGCTAAATGTTTTTTTCATTTTTTATTGTCTGACAGTGAAAAATTATAAGTGATCCCATAGAAAGTATGATATTTGACGAATGAGCGTGCTGAATGCGTGAAGTGACGTCGCCACTCAGGATTGATCACTTGTCTGTTGTCTGGCTTCTTGTTTCTCTGTAGCTGGTCAAGCGCGCTATTTGAGTGAAGTAAACAGATATATCTGTTCATCCTCCATAACGTTATCACTAGTTACATCTCAAACCATATGTTAACACTTGCGTTAACAAGGCAACTAATGATGTATATGTAATATCAGCCCCACAGTGTAAAATGTGTAAAACCATATGGAACGGTTAAGCAACGAGAGCGGTTTGGCCTGACAGTGAAGTGGCTCTAGTAATAGTTATGTTTGCCTTAATTTTGACATTTTCTTCCCAGTCAATATTTCTTTAAAAAATATCTCAATACTGCAAGTGTATCAGAAGGATATTTTACAAATTAGCAGTAGATATTGAAGTCAGAAATGTCCTCTGTGACGTGACTCTTCTGGGCTTATCCAGCGTCATTACCATGCTACATTCATAATGCTGCAACATTACATCATAAGACAGGATGAGAAATTAGAACAGGCTCTGTTTCTCCCTCGGTATGACTGTCTGATTTATCGGCATTATCAATTATACAGCGGCATATCCAACCGAGAGTCTCCACGGGGCGCTGCTCTCTATAGCACCAAATGATGCAGTACATAGCAGGACTGAACGGGAGGACTCTTATCGGGACAGTTTCTGCTCATTCAGAGTTTTTGCCTTTACAATGTTCCCCTTGAGTTGACACAATCATTTAAAGAGTTGCAGAGTTGGGCGATCTGTTCCAAGCATCTCTCCTAACATCCTCCTTCCCCTCCAGCTACTGTGTATCCAGGATTAAACGATTGAAGATCTTGTGGGGGGGCTTCTTCTTCTCTGACTGAAATATTAATGGTCACATTATTACTTAATTTTGTTGTGACTCAATGGAATTAATACCCATCCATTAAATGGTGCTAATTCAGCCCCTGTCTGGAGAAAGCCTGAACAGGGAATCACATTAGCCCATGAATGATCTATGGCTCCGGTATGGCGTCTGTTGCTGCAAACTGATTTAGTGGTTCGAGCTGACAAACTGATGAGTGCACAAGCAGTTGCTGACCAAGGCAAACATTTACTTTTAATGGGATATATTCTTGCTCCCATCACTCGGAGTGTAATGCTTGCACTAGCTTAATGCATAACCTGACTTCTGTACGCAGGTCTGGTTCTAATTGCAGGCCAGTCGACAGAAGCTGATAAACTGGATTTAAAGCACTTTATAAATGCTAGTTTTCTGCATTTGCAATCTCCGCTATCTTTCTTGGATTTTAATCGTCACATTTAGCTTGTATATTGAACAGGGTTTGCTGAGGTAATGCTACAGTGCTGGGTCTAAGCGTGCCAAAGGCTCTGTTTACACATTTTGTTTAAGTTGTAGAAATGTTGTTATGTGCTAATTTTGGCTTAGTTTTAATCTCTTTCTATTTTATTTTCATTTATATCTATCTTTTCATTAACTCTATTATATATATATATATATATATATAGATATATATACACACCTTATTTTTTCCCGTAATAGCAGGTGGCCATTTGTACATTTTATGGGTCTGGCTTTCGTTGTCATCTGCTTCCAGCTATTTTTAGCTGCACAAAACAGCTCGTTTTGCTGCTTGATACTGCAAATTGGTGTGTCTTACCATATTATTTTTATGTATTATCTTAATTATGAACACACTAGTTTGTAGTGCAAACAGTTTTACACTTTACTTTCCCTACCGCGGCTAATGAACCAGAAGTCTTTCACATTCACAGAAAACGGCTTGCTTGTCCATTAGGTGTAGAACCCACACACCACATCACCACACACACACACACACCCACACACACACACCCCTTATAGGCATAGTTTAGATTTTTATATAGGAAAACAAGAAGAAAGATGACGATGATGGTGTTTATCAAAACCAGGTATAAATAGGGTCAAACAAAATGACCACTGCAGGTGAAAGTTCATTGATAATTAGGTCCATTAATAAGATGTCTGGACAGTTGATGTATTAGTGCATTGTCAACCTCAAAAATGCTAAGTGGCTGTAGCATTTCTAGCCTATCTCTCGTTTCTTTCTCTCTCTCCATCCCTTTCTTCCTCCCAGCGCTCTCAAGACATGCTTCTTGTTCTTGTATTGACCTGTGTGACGGTACAGATTAAGTCTAATCCCTGCTGGTTACGTTATCGATTGCCAACACGAGGATGATTATGGGCTCAATTTGAGGAGGGAATAAGTCATTTTTCTCCACTTACTATGTTTTGGGCCTGTCTCCTCCACTATCTGTCCAGTTCACCACTGTGTTGTTGACACAAATAGCTTTCACTTCCAACACTCTGGCATATGTGTTAATCTAATTAGGAAACTAAACACATTCTACATGATGTCATTCTTCACATATTGCGCTTAGGACAAACCGTTCAGGCTCTGCCAGCTTAATTTTTTTTCCAGACATGCAGGAATGAGTGTCCATGGAAATCAGCACATACAAAATGTTAAAGACTATAGCCAAGGCTGTACTGTGATATTTATGCGAGTGGCTACATGATGGCATTTTCACATTTGACAGCTTCATTTGACAGATTTGTGAATTGTTTAATCTATAAAAAAATGAGTAATGAAAACAATTTCCAGAGGTCCCCCCCCCCCACACACACACACAATGTTGTATAATTACGTTTTTGTGCTACGTTTTTAGAACATATTAAGATCACATAACTTTAAATTAACATTCTATTAATGTTACTGGAAGAACATTTGTTCATAACTTTGCGAGAACCTTGCCAGAAAGTTCTGAGAACATTCTGTTANTCACCACTGTGTTGTTGACACAAATAGCTTTCACTTCCAACACTCTGGCATATGTGTTAATCTAATTAGGAAACTAAACACATTCTACATGATGTCATTCTTCACATATTGCGCTTAGGACAAACCGTTCAGGCTCTGCCAGCTTAATTTTTTTTCCAGACATGCAGGAATGAGTGTCCATGGAAATCAGCACATACAAAATGTTAAAGACTATAGCCAAGGCTGTACTGTGATATTTATGCGAGTGGCTACATGATGGCATTTTCACATTTGACAGCTTCATTTGACAGATTTGTGAATTGTTTAATCTATAAAAAAATGAGTAATGAAAACAATTTCCAGAGGTCCCCCCCCCCCACACACACACACGAATGTTGTATAATTAACGTTTTTGTGCTAACGTTTTTAGAACATTATTAAAGACCAGATAACTTTGAATTAACATTAAATTAATGTTACTGGAAGAACATTTGTTCATAACTTTGCGAGAACCTTGCCAGAAAGTTCTGAGAACATTCTGTTAAGAACTGGTCAGACGACACTTTCTTCCATTGACTTCCATTCATAAACACGTGTATATTCAGAGATCGAAAATGCAAGCTCGTGTGAATTTCGTTGTGTTCCAAAGGTCAAGTCTGGTGAACTTGTTTTGCATGAAGGCGTGTGACCAAGAGAAGATTAGCAAAAGAACGCAAACTTTAAATCTGCAGGATTGCAGCATTGCAGTAAAGTGAAGTAGAATACATATTCTTACATTTCAGTTGTACAGTATTATATGAAGATTTTTTTTAAAGACTCTGGAGAGCATGGCGTGATATTACAACCATTGCAGTGTCTGTTAAAAATCTTGTGTGACAACAACTTAAGCTGGGTTACTTCAGTAATACACCATCATTTAAGACCAACTCATTTCAAGCGTTTTCAGCAGTGTGATGTTCATAAGATGGTTAATTTATCAAACTGCGTGTTAGCGTGTTATTTTGCATGCAACTCACGGACAATCTCCAGTGTGGTTCCTAGAAACCAAAGAACGGTTTTAGCAAGCATTCTCTGCATCTCTTTTGTTTGCCTCACTGCGTTCCTGGTGAGTCTCGCTATCTCGCTCAATGTAAACAGTAAACAATAGCCCAAACCACACCAGAAGAAAAGACTTTTAGCATATAAAAGGTGGCTTTTACAGTACACAAAAGAAAACAATAGGCTACGTGTTTGCAAATCCATCATTCTCTAAGTGCAATTTTCCTAAGGCAGCAGTTTAAAGGAAAATTAAAATTCAGTCATTTACTTAGTCTAATATCATTCCAATCCCATTTTTTTTTCTGTTTAAAAAAGTTATTATTTATTATTCAATGAAAAGCTTCCTCTACATCTCAGTTCTCAAATCAAACATGGCACCAGGTTTGGATTTAAAGATATTTGATCATGACACACATTTCCCCTTCTTGTTTTTTTTTATTGCATTTTTATCATCAGTTTTTAATGCATATATGTACAGGAGTTGAACTTGTGTGTGGTGCTGTGACAGGTATCCGGGCGACCGACTTCTTTGGTTCCTTCTACATGAGCAATACCACAGATGTAGAGCTGGCAGGACTAGACTGTGACAAGACCGTTACCGTGGAGTTCAGACATGATGATAAGCTCAGCGAGGAGACTGGAGCTCTAATGCAGGTTGGTGTGTGTGTCCTCTAGTATTTGCACTCACATGTGAAGTGTCAGCTACACTGAGTTCAGTCATCTCAACATTTAATGACTTCAGCTGTGCTGACCTTTTTGTCTGTACTCTCTTTCTCTTGCTCTTCTTTCAGTGTGCAGTTCTGTACACCAGCTGCAGTGGTCAGCGACGGCTTCGGATCCATAACATGGCAGTGAACTGCTGCTCTCAGCTGGCAGACTTGTACAGGAACTGTGAGACTGACACCATCATAAACTTTTTCGCCAAATATGGTGAGTAAAACCACACATCCTCTTACACCAGTCGGATAAACACCACCTCACTTCTTCCTGCGCTAGCATTCTTTGGGCCACCTCTGTTACACCAATGTAAAGTTTTTTTTTATTATTATTTTGTTATTTACCTATTTGAGTTTTTTTGTGTTTTGTTTTCAAAAGCTAAAGCTAGCTTCCAGTGTACATACAGCATTTAATACACAATTGGTTTGATGTTGTTGTTTTTTTTTTCCATTTATATATTTATTTATTTTTTCCAAAAGCTTTTTTGGGGTTTTTTGTTTGTTTGTTTCTTTTGGTTTGCTTTTTCAAAAGCTAGAGCTCCCTTCCCAGTCTCTCCACATCAATAATAATGCATCATTGTTTTGTTTTTGTTTTGTTTTCAAAAGATAGAGCTCCCTTCCCAGTCTACCTACATAATTTAATAAAACTAGCCTGCAAAGGCAAGTCAGTAATAAATTATGATTGACATAACGATCAACACCTACCTATTTAGCATCTCAGTGGAGGCTGAAATGTTAGTTAATCATAATATAGGCCATTTTTATGTAAAAGTTTCGAAGATAGAATTTACTTTTTTTTATGATGTGTTCTGGGACTTGATTCGAGTTTTGAAAGATTATGTTGTTATGTGTTTACAGCATATCGGAGTGTACTCGGCAGTCCTATCAAGAATGTACGTGATAGCCTGGTGAATCAGTGTGCACAGATCTTAGCCTGCTACCGCAAGAACTGTGCCAGTCCATCTTCAGCAGGGCAGGTAACTATGGAAAATCAACACACAAAAGCACAGTGTACTGTTCCTTCATACAAATACTATTTATTAATGATTAAATATCTTCAGTGTTTCTGTCATATCCTACAATTGCACACATTCTCTTATTTTTACTTATATTTTCTTGTCTATTTTTCTGCGTACAGTTGATTTTACCAGAATGTATGAAGCTACTGCCCGTGTACCTGAACTGCATGTTGAAGAGTGACGTTCTGCAGCCCGGAGCGGACGTCTCCCTGGATGACCGTGCCTACCTGAGACAGCTGGTCAGCACTTTGGATGTGTCTGAGAGCCATGTGTTCTTCTACCCTCGTCTGCTTCCGCTGGTGAGAGACAAACACGATAATACCAGCCCATTTTATATTGTAATTGAGCTGTGATGATTATGGTACGGTCTCGGTTTCTCTACAGCAAAAGTTGGATGTTATGAGCATGTCTCTACCTGTGGCAGTGAGGAACTCTGAGGAGAGACTGTCTAGGGGAGGAGTGTATCTGTTAGAGAACGGACTGAACATTTTCCTTTGGGTGGGGGTTAATGCCCAACAGGAGCTGCTTCAGAACATCTTTGGCACACCGGCTTTCGGCCAGATAGACCCCAACATGGTACGACCCCTTATAAATGCTGAGAAAATAATATGCGCACATAATGTAAATAAAAGATTTGTTTTTTCTCATACAGAAGCAGTTATGTAGCTCCGGTATTACTTATGAGCGCATGAAACTTTACCAAGGATGCTTGACATGTTTTTGCATGTTGCATTTTGTTTTTAAAAATATGATGTGAACATTGGTGATTTTTATTGTGTTTTGCTGATTTAGACCTCTCTGCCGGCTTTGGATAATCCTTTTTCAAAGAGACTGAGGGAGATTATCGAGTCCTTCAGGGCACAGCGTTCACGATACATGAAGGTATATACGTCACAAGGGACTTAATTACAAAAAAAATATTATGCTTTGGGGGGGGGGGGGGGGGGGGGTGGCCGATATTTGTGATTTCCAAGCAGCTGAAAATAATTATTTTTCTGTAACTAAGTCCTTATTGTTGAACTTTTCTTTTTTTTATCATCTCGGTACAATAAAATTATTAGCAAATGAAACGCATCAGGAAGTCAAGATAATCCAGGAATTATGTGTGACCTTGACTAAGGGGAGAAAGGGAGTAGTCAGTCCAGATTAATGTCCATGTGTTAGTCTGTGATTATTCTTCACTACCGGGAGGCAAGGGTCACTCGTGCTTATAGGATGACACCTTATAAAAATGTTTAAAAAACTTTTATGATTGTTATTTATGTATTGTTGGCTAGACATTTAATGGATTTTTTTTTCCCCCCCTATGGGTGGACAATTTCGGCCACCTGAGTCAAAACATTCTTTATTACCAGACCTGTACAGTTCCCACCGAAACAAAAAAAGTGTGCAACTTTTACTTTATGTGTATTATATAATTTAATAATTTGACCCTTGATGTAGGTTACTTGAGAATTTTTTTTTTTATTATAATATGATATAGCTAATATGAAAAAAGGAAACCGTTATTGCTCATGAATTCCCTTTTTGAGGTCAATTATTTAGAAGTTTGTTTATAATATAAAATAATGATATTGTTCAAAAAAACATGAACATTGTGAATTATTTTATTATCTAAACACCCATGGAGTAGAGTTTGCACACTTACACCTGTTGTAACATGGTCTTGAGTTTGTTTCCGTTCTGTCTCATCATCCCCTATTTCCATTTCGTTCCACCACTTAATCAAGCCACTCTTCTTTAAAACATGTCATTATGTTTGCGCTAGCTCTCGTGTTGAGTTATTTCGTCCACAACCATTAAAGCATTGGATTTCTACAAGGACTGATTGGTCGCACATCATTCTCTTTCTATGAAACCTGTAAACCGCATTCGCTGGTTCTATAGTGACAACAACTGTATAGGGGTTTGCCCGAGCATTGCAATTATTTCGCATTTAATTCAATCAAATGGCTTTCCCAACTTATTTTTGCGTCTGTCCTGTGTGCGGCATATTATTTCTTCTGCGTGCAGCTTAGAGGAAACAGTGCCTACAGCTGATATGAATGTTTTTCCTCCAGTAGTTTACTCATTTTTAAAACCTGTCCAAGACTAAATTAATATAATTGTAAATAATCGTTGTCTTTCAGCTCATGGTGGTGAAACAGGAAGACAAGCTGGAGCTGATCTTCAAGCACTTCCTGGTGGAGGATAAGAGCAACAATGGTGGGGCCTCTTACGTGGACTTCCTGTGTCACATGCACAAGGAGATTCGTCAGCTCCTGAGCTAGGAGCATCAGGTCCCCCCTTCTCTTCCCTTGGCTCTGTACTCAGAAGCCCTTTAACTTTTTATTTAACATAATAAACAATCCCTTTGCCCATTCACTTCTCTCCCTCAAATATAATCTCATCCATGTGACTCTTGAGGAAGAAGCCACCTTGTAAAGGAAATGTTGCTCCGTCAGATTACGGTGTTGTTTTGGTTTTAGTGGTGGGAGTTTTGACCCAGTCTTCTCCTCCCTTTCGATGACAGGGTTGTGAGACTGTGGGTGTGATAGAGGAGGAGATATGCTGTTGTTACTGCTCTACAGCTGATCTGGGATCAGGTTGTGAAGCCTCAATTAGATCTTAAACTGCTTTGTGAAATGAACAGCTACCGGGTTTTAGAGTGTGTTTGACTGTGAACGTCGATGTTGATTGTACTGGGTGTTCTGTGAGAAACACTAGCACTGATTAATGGTCTCTAGGTACCGAAGGACAGAAAAATAACCGCATTAGAAATGAATCTAGGCCTACTCGGAATACAGTGAAATGAAATCCCTCATCTTATTTCAATATGAATCGAAAGATGTTTTAGAGCAAGTTAGATTCATGTTTATCCAATTATTTGTATTTTTTTTTTTCCTGCTTAAATTCAGTTTCCCTTTGATTATCTCTATAAACCTTGGCCTTACTGATGCTGTTTCTCCTTTTTCACTTGTTATTCTGTTTAGCTTGTCTAATATTTTGTCATTTTCACCTTTTTAATGTGTGTGGAAAACCTAATAGACTTTATGGGAGTTTGAAGTGTGCTGTTAATCGTTCAAAAACTCTGAGAAAACATTCAAAATAAAAGTCTATGCATCAACTTATCTTTAAAAGAAAGAGGGAAAGCTGTTCAAGAACCTGAGCTGAAAATTGTGCTGCTTTTCTCCTTGCCATTGCCCTCATTCTCTATAAGAAGCAGATATGCCTAAAACTGATGCGTTAGTGACGTTTCTGCTTCCTGGCGAAGAATATGGATCCCGAAGGATGCCTAGACGGGCAGCTGAAATTCAGATGAGCCTCTCAGGAGGATGGGAGTTGTCAAAACCCTAAAGATGGTTCAGTAATTGGGCATACATTACAGAAGCATTCTGGCATTCATTCAGTTCCCTATTACATTTTTTCTTTTCTTTTCTTTACTGTATGGTCTGTTGTAACCTGTATACTACATGTGCTTGTTCATTTATCAGTTATGATTTAATATTATGTTCTAAATCTGTTTAAAGGAGCAGGTGGCGTCTCTCTGCTCTAGGGTATTAATCATTGTGCAATAGAAACCTGTGCTGAGAGTGGAGTGCGGGACTCTTTTAGAAACTGACCATTTCTAACCGGTTTTCTAAGCGAGTGACGTCAAGCACATGCGGAATTGTGACCTTAAAAGCAATCAACACTGAATATCTTGTCATTGCATTTATTACATGTACAGAATTAAAAATCACGTTTTAAAAATGATGTCAAGCTAGTGTGCTTTGTTGAACCTTTAAGTGAACTGCATATGATGTTTGGGTGAGTTTTTCCCCTTCTCAATGCTTCAAAATCTTTCAAATCAAGCTCATCTTAGTCCTTTCAAAGACATTCTGAAATATACCGTATGCTTATTTCTATCTAATATTACAGAGCTCTTTTATATAAAGGGGTGAGCTGGTGTGTTTCTCAGAGGTGTATCCTAGTGAGGTTCTCTTTAGAACGGAGGGATCAGCCTTTGAGTTGTTTTTTTTATTTATTTCATTTTTGTGTTTGTCTCTAACCCATATCTGTTTTTGTTGGCCACAGACTCCTCAATGTCTTTCAGAGTCGTGTTTTCTTGTTTCATCTATGCCTCCTGACTGCAAATAAATACCTATATCAATTAATTGACTCCTGCGCTCTTACGAATCCGTCTATACACGGTGCAATATATTAGATTCAGTATTAAAACTAGATGGTCAAATGCTGCAGAAATGCGAGGTAAAAGTCGAGCAAAATGCACATTGAGATTTTTATCAGTTCAACATCCTGGCCTAATTTTGATGTATTTGTTTCGGATGAGGTGGATCTTGTGTCGTGATCTCTGATCTTAATCTCAGCTCAAAGCACATTCCATGTCCAGAGCATCAGACTGGCTTAAAATAAACTTTAAGCTGCATTATGTAACCGAATGAGCTAGACTTTAGGGGGAGTGATGTGATGATGTGATATTGTGTTAAAGGTGTTTATTAAGTCCGTCTCGGAGAGTTATAAGTATCATGATAGGACGTTTTATGCAGTCAACCACCATATATACTAAAAGTCAAAAAAAGTTTGGTGTCGTATGAGTTAGTTTTTTATTTTAATTTTTTTAGTCATCAAGGATGCCGTAAATGTCAAAAAATGGGAGTGAGAGGACATTGATATTTTACGTTAAAGGATTTCTGTTTAAAAAAAAATACTGTTCTTTTGAACTTCCTTATTCATCAAAACAAAAACCTTAAAACAATGTTTTGCAGTTTCCACAGAAATATTAAGCAGCACAACTGTTTTCAACATTGGCAATAATAAGAAACATTTCTTGAGCAGCAAATCAGCATATTAGAATGATTTCTGAAGGATCGTGTGACACTGAAGACTGGAGGAATGATGCTAAAAATTAAGTTTTGATCACAGGAATAAATTATATTTTAAATTAAAAAGAGTTTTTAAATTGTAATAATTAACAATATACTGATGTTACTGTATTTTTGTTTAAATAAATGCAGCCTTGTTGAGCATATGAAACTTCTATTTCAAAAATAATAAGAAAATCTTAGACATTTGAGCAATAGTGTTCATCTTTTTATTAATAATTTTTTTTTCTTCTGTCTAGTAAGTTTGATCGCTATTCTTTGGTTTGCTATTTTGATCATTCTTAAATATATTGTCATAATGTAATGCATGTGAGCTTAATAAAATCTTTTATTACTTTTTAATAAACCGTAATCTACCAGTGCAGACGTGATATTTTAAGAGCCAGTAAATGAAACCCTAGCAGCTGCAGTCTGTCTCTCTCTCTTACTGTGGTCTTGTCTCTCTCGTGGACTTGATTAAAAAGGATCTGCTGAGGCACATCAGCTTGAGGTGTATTTAGTCGTCATGTCTGTAACATTCCCATCCTGACATATGTGCTTTCTCTGCCAGAGTCACATATCAAGGCCATGTAAATGTTTATGCACTTCTATAAATTGACAAAAATAACATTTTGCACACAAATATACAGTATTTCTCTTCTGGGAAAAAGAAACAATAATAGTGGTAACTCATCTTGCGCTCCAAATGTCTGTCTTCCTAGAATAAGAACAAACCTTCTCCCAATACTACCTGCCTCTGATTAACATTAGCAAGCTGCAAAGCACAGTTTGTGGTTGCGACAGGTTAAAGGCTATTAGCTTTTTTATTATTATTATTGAATTTGAATAAATCAGCACAGGACGGAAATCTTCACTCGTCAGGTGATTTCATGGTATATCTATATAGGTTATTTGATATGAATGTGAATATGAAGTGGAAACTGCTTCCTTTCACTATATTTTTCAGCCTCTCTCCTGTAGTTTTGTTCATTAAAAGCTTTCTTGAACTTCCTGTGTAATAAATCAATATCTGTCAGTGAGACCAGCAGTATTATCAGAGAGGGCAGAACAGGGCCTTATAACATCCCACTGAGCATGTGAATGACCTATACAATATATTACATGTAAGTAGTATATTACATAGATGGCAACTACATGAAGGACTTAAAGGAGATAAAATAACATTATTATTCATTATTATAGCATTATTATTATTACATTATTATTCATGTTATTATATTTTCTTGGAATACCACTCATAAAATGTCCCTATGCGGAAATGGCCTGACATCATCACACTGGATTGGAAATAATAAAATATAATATTTTAAAATATTTAAATATAAAAATGTGTATTTAATATATATATCTATATATCTATACCAAAGGGGTATATAGGATTTAAAAAAAAAAAATCATAGTTCTAGGGCAGTTAAAAAGCCCATCTATATATTATACTACAATGATGCTTTGTTGTATTCCTCATTTGTAAGTCGCTTGGATAAAAGCGTCTGCTAAATGACTGACTAAAAATAAATAATAAAATATGCTGTGTGTATATATATATATATATTATATAATATATATACACAGCATTATATTTATTTTAGATGTTTTTTAAAATTTTTTTGGCTTTGTTTATGGTCTAGGACTGTTAAAACATCTTAAATATATTTTAATATATATATATTAAAGAATATAAATGATAAAGTCTAAGTATATTGGATTTTTTCCCTGTTTTTCAGAGTCTAGGGCTGTTAAAAAAATTATACGAGTGTGTATACAATTCTCAGTAGAAATTTCTGTATACATAATTTCTATATAATTTTATATATACATTTTGTGTACTTTTAATTCAAAACCAATTAAATTGCAATAGAGTTATACAGGGACATAGGGCTAGATTTAATGTTAAAGCATTGTTTTGCAACACGTATATCACATGCACATCTTGCTGCTTGCTCTGTGACATAATGGAGAGTGAACCCGTGGAGACTGGGGCTCATGGAGACATCCCTGTTTGTGTGCAGCAAATCAGGCCTTTGACACCTGCTGTGAACCCACATCAGACATTTAGCATTAACAAGACCCCTGCCACCCTCATCCCGTTCACACACACCTCACGTTCTGCTTGAAGCCTGCCTCTATAAGTCCAAAGCAGAAGTGATTAGCCCCTGTCCCAAGGGACCAATGTTTAGCCGGCCTGCTGAAGAAACTGTGCGTGACTGCTGTACTATCTCAGCTATCTGCTCACTGATACTGCTACCAATCACTGAACATTTCTTCCTCAGTTTTCAATACATATGTAGCCTATTTACAAACCGAATTATTAAAATGATATCTTAAATCATATGGCTTGTTATGGAGATATAATATCTTGTTTAATTGAACAGTTTTATGACAGTATCCAAGTATGTATTGTTTAATGGCATTCTGTGTGGGAAATTACACTTAATAAAAATTAAATTAAATAAATTCAAGAATTGTGGCACAATTTGTAGTTATGGAAATGACACTAAGGGACAATTCATTTGTAATTTTGGGAAAAAATGATTTTTAAAAATAACTATTTCAACAATCTTTATATAAATATATATATATATGTTATAAAAATATATTTTGAAAAAAGTTGAAAAATCTTTTTTCTTCATTTTTTAAATGTAATTTTTTATAGATATTTTTTATGTATTTATATTTTTAAATTCACACAAAGATTATATAAATATAAAAGATACATAAATTATATAAAATTAATATAAAAACAATAAAAGATGGACCATAAAAATACTTGGGTGGCATTTTAAACGTAACAAAAAATAAATGATGAAATCGGTTTCCAAAACATTTTAATGTGATCATATAACAATAATAAATCTGAGTTTTAATATGAATCACATGACTATAAAAGTACCTGAAGGTGAAGAAATCCCCATGAACAATATTACATTTATTAAATGTATAAGATTAAAATGTTAAGGTCACAAATGTAGTATTACAATGTAAGCGCTTAATCCCCTGGAGTGAAAAAAAAATGCTACAAAAAACAAAATGTAAAGATTGGCTATAAAAGTAGAGACAGTGTATCAATATAAAGTCCTACCCCTTTAAAATAAAACCGAGCCTCTTTGTCCTGTAAGGAATATTTTGCAGAGTTTGTCCAGCAGGTGTTGCTGCTGGTGTCGGTGACAGTGGGAGGGACAGTAAACACACCACAGAACACACACACACCTCTTGTCTGTTCCTTTTTTCACCGTTTTTGGGCGGTGTAGCCTCTTCTGTCTGCCTTCACACGGAAAGGTCAGATCGCGTGTCCTCGATTAAGACCTGCAGATGAACTTTAAGTTTCTTCTTAAGGAGACAGGGTGAAGGCAGAGTTCCTGCGCCATCTGCGCGTGTCTTTCTGTCTGTCTGTCTGTCTGGACAGCTTTCTCCACCCACCAGGACGACCACCTGGCTACCCGAGCATCATCACCTGTCAGCTATATGGGTCACAGCTGTGCATATACACCATAGACTGTATAAAAACATGGACGTAGTGTCCGTGACGTCACCCGTAGGTTTCCGAAGAGCCTTTTTGAAGCTCAAAAGTGGGCGGAGCCGGCCATCGCCATCTTGGCAGCGCGTCACCTCGCGTCACTCCCGGATAATCGAAAACGGTCAAAGAGGCGGGAGCAGGTTGCTGAAGCCACGCCCACCTAGCTCGACGGTGGGGACAGCAGCGGCAATCCACCTGTCACTCAAGTGGCCACGCCCTTAATTATGCAGAACTTTAAGGCCTAATATAATTTAAACGGATTAGTTATAAAAAAAATTCACCCCCCTCACAGTTGTCATGAAGGGCAAAATTAGCTATATGACCCAAACCACTTTTTGAACCAGGCTGTAAACATGTTTTTTTCTGCTATATAGTTGGCCATTTTAACATGGGGAGTCTATAGGATTGACTCCCTTTTGCAGCCAGCCTCTAGTGGCCAGTCGATGAATTACAGTTAAGTCACTTCCTTGTTGGCTTCACGAGAGAGAGAGAGAGAGAGGAGAGAGAGAGAGCGAAGACGAGATGATAGAGAGGAGAGAGAGAGGGAGGTTGCCGCACGCGTGTGCGAGCCATTGCTTTTCCCAACCCTGGATCCAAAATAAACCTGAATATAAAGTTCCACATCTATTTTCATTTTCAGGCAGATAATGAAGAAACCAAGCTCCATTTCAGTGGTTCTCAACCGTTTTGACTCGATTATATAGAAGTTAATATAATATATTAATTATATGAGCAATATCACTGGAGTACGAGAGCGATGCCGGCTCTATATCAGCATGGCTGTGATTAGGCCAGAGGCACGAGGCCGCAGGCAGAGTGAAATTGCGTTTATACAACAGTTCGACGGAGCATGTGTGTAATTAAACAAGAAACAATGGAGTGCCTAATAAAACCCTCTTTTGTGCGGAACTACTTCCTTCCGCCACGGATTCAAAGCTCAAGTTGACAGTTAAACATACGTCACTTTTAGAATTCGTATCAAGGGCACGTGCTGCTTCAGTTAGGTTATTAATGAGAAATAATGAGGTTATAAGAGAAACAATGCGGCAAGACGTGCATCCAAATGAGAGAGAGAGAGAGAGAGACCGCGAAGCTAGACGTTTCTTCTTATATTAACTAGCGTACTCTACGATTAGCTCAGTGAATAATTTAAAAAAAACATAGACCCGGCTAGAACCAGCGGAGTGATACAAACGGTGAAAGGGTGTTCCTGTAGCGATACCAGTACAATATCTCACGGTTCTCAACCAATCAGATTTGAGAACCAGAACAAACTGTTGTATATATATATATAGATATATATATACACACTTAAAGTGTACAGATCTTTATGATAAATCGGCAAGCTTCCCTAACACCAACATCCTTTTTATGCCAATGCTGATTTTATTAATAAATATGGGATAAATGCTTCAAAACGGGACTATACTATTCTTACAAATTCCATTCCTCCTAAGTTGTTGTTTTTAATGTTGAAGTCTTTTAAAATACATTGTAATTTTAGTTTAATTATCCCTCGATTGTTTATTCAAGGGGTTAATATTATGGATAATAAGTGTACAAACAAATATTTTTACTACTAATAATGCTTCATCTTTTAAAGCTCATGGAAAGTGGTTGGCACTTTATCCAAATGTTAATTTTCAGAAAGTATGGGCAGTCCCAAACAAATTTTTATTTAATAATAAAATAAAAGAAGTTCATTTTAAAATGATTCATCATTATTACCCCTGCAACAAATATTTAAGTAAATTTATACAAAATCTTTCTCCACTCTGTTCTTTTTGCCAAGAAGAGGAAGAATCTCTTTCACATTTATTCTATTTCTGTCCTTATACTAAACAATTCTGGCTTCATATTTCAGCATCTTTACTTCTTGTATTCTTTCGTCTATGTAACATTTCAGCAGTTAAGGTTCTGTTTCATTCTGTGGTTTCTGACACTAGGGAGCTAGAGGATGCCCTGGACTTTATTTGTATGATGGGAAAATTCCACATTCACAAAGCGAGATGCTTTAACTTTAAACTTAATTGTAAAATATTCACTTCTGATTTACTTTTGCTTTGCTCGTCACTTCAAAGAATCTCCTCTAATAAAAAAGCCTTAAAAACATCCAATCTTATAAAAAAATTCATAAGTTGTAACTTTCATGATTGTAAAATAATTGTATATTTATTTACCTTTTAATTGTTATTGTATCTCCCATATGTTTATGTTCTTGTTCTAATGTTTGTCTGTTTCTTTCTGATATTGTTAATAAAAAAATGAAAAAAAAGACACCATCTTCCTAGTAAATACCTGGGCTGCGTTCAGCCCCGACAAAAACGGTGCAAAACGTTTTTTAAACGGAAACGGTGGTGCGTTGAACACACTGTTATGATGACGCAAGAGTTGCAACTATGGCAGCTGAGAAGGCCATTCTTTGTGTTATTTTTGAAGACTTTTCGGAGCCTGATGAAATCGGTATAAATACGTGGTTAATATGCTAATACGCACGCTGGTACAGTCCTCCAGAATAAAAGAGAACATCCCAAACTGTGGTTCCTAATTATTGTGATCCAACATTTGCCTCGCATTTCAGGATGAAAAGACAAACATTTCAGGTGAAGGATAATCCACTTCTTACCTCCGAGACTGTGTTATGATCTATATGACCTTATTATTTTTATTGTGAGTATTAGGCTTATCATTATTGCTGATCACTGTTGTTGTGCTATGATATTGTAATATTAACCATTATATAATAAGAGGAGTATAAAAGTTTATCCACAATACAATAGCAAAATATATAAACATGTATAGTATTTTTATGTAACATTAATCAGTATTTAGCACACAATAGAAGACACCCCTTGCACCAAGCCAGAAGACGACACACCCACCCCGCGATATTTAGACAGACTTAAAGAAGTTCTTTACTTCTATACTTGTGCTCTTATTATTTCAGTTATTTTGCCTTTAATGTAAATAAACATGTGCAAACAATATACTTGCTCTTGTGAATTTATTTGGATGTTAATTACATTGTGCAAGCTGTCTCTTTAATACCGCGTAGTTTACATACATGCTGCTGCTGATTGGGCTGACATTTTTGACACACCCACCAAACAAGAGAAAATGTATCTCAAACCCCGTTGCACACCGTTGCACACCATTTCCAGGAAACATGTCGTTCAAACCGGAAACCGTAGCAAAACGTTGCGCAACGGTTTGAGCTTGAACTTGCCCCTGCATTCGCAACATGCATGAACACAGCCATTGGCTCATCGCTAATTTAGGGCGGGACTACCTGTTTGTTGACCAATGATATGCGGGAGGCGTGGTCTGGAAACCTGTTAGAAAACCGCAATAATACTATTTAAAATTGTTGATGCTGATGGAGCAGAATAACACACTTCCCCTGCTTATTATAGCTGGGGCACGGAACGAAACAGATGAAGGAGCATGTTTGTGATCCTGCAGAAACAATACCGACACGCAGTTTGTTGCTGAGTTATTGCAGGTGTGTGCATTTTAATCAAAGAGAGGTCAAAGAGCTGCGATATAGATAGCAGGCGTTTTTGCTAACAACAAAGGAGGAGAAAAAAGGAATAAACAAAGGAGTGAGAAAAGAAGGCAGGGATGCTGCACTCCTCTGCACTCCCTCGGTCCCTTGGCTCGTCTATCACTGCGTTCAGCCCCCGCCGAGGACTTGCCAAGGAGAACCCTGGAGCGCGCCTCGCAGCGCCTGACCTCAGATCAGTCCTGATGCACTGGGTGCAGTAAGCCACAATGTGAAAGCGAAAACAGGAAGTAATCTGGAGTCAGCTATTAAAGGGACGTCTCTACCCTAGAGCAGGCGTGCTCGGATTGACCCACATTGACGTCAGGCCATTCGCGCTGCTGGTCCGGATGCTCGCTTTACTCTCAGTCTCAGCGGCTCCCCACCCTGATACATCACAGAGACGTCTATTTGACACCTGCAAGACTAGTCTGTTTTGTCTTGCAGATGAGAAAACATCTCAGGTGTTAAGATACCTATATATGTCAAATGACGTTTATAGAAAGATGTTGTTAAGATGTTTAGATTAGGAATTATGTTAAAAACTGACATTTACAGAGCTAGCAGATAACACAGCGATGCTTGCCAGATGAGAGATGATCTTAAGGCAAGGCAAGTTATTATTAGTACGTTCGTGGTAATGGTTAATGATGGACAACGAATGGTAATTCACAGTGGCTTTAATAAAAGAAAGTAAAATAAGTCAGAAAAAAATTAATACAAAAATAAAACAAGGAATAAAACTTTGGAAAATGATTTAAAAATGAGTAAAATGAATTTAAGGACAGTGAAAATGAAAATGATATCCTAAATAACAGTGCAAATTCAGTTTCAGTTAAATAATTTAACTGAGATCTTGCAGACGTACGTGTGCTGTCTGGGCATCAAGGGCACCAAACGGCTCATGCCTCATGGCTTCACACTTTACCGTGTAACCTGCCTGCACTTTTTGAGCATGTTTCTCATGCAGTGTGGCAGCACAAAAATGTATTTATTCATGACACTGGACAGATGTGCTCTTTATTCAGCTCATTTGCTTCCTTCTTTGCAATAATATAATGCATTTTCATATTTCTTCTCCCATCACGTCATTCAAAACAGAAACCAATATCTCAGTTAATGAAGTTATAACTTGTGAAACACAAACCAGCTGAAGACGGAGGAAGCTGCTTGGTGAGTCAGTTTTTCACCCACAGTTGTTTTTAATTTGAAAGTGAATTATTGTAAAGATTAGTAACTTATTTTGGTTAGTAATGATAGTGCTAAATTATATCCAGTATAATACGAGCTAGAAGAAGCAGGTTTAATGTCAATGAAGGGGTGCTTAACCATTATAATGGGGCTTATGGGATACATCAGAAAAAAAGGTTGGGAAACAAAACACTATTTTAATATTTCATGCTTCACTTGATAGTATCATGTGCTGTGCCCTTGATCCAGATGGTTATTCCTGAGATGTCATCATCAGCCACCTTCCCCCAGAACAAACACAAGCTCCACCTGAGTCATCCATCTATTGATGCCTGCTGCATAGAGGACAGCTGTAGAATAACTTCATGTTGGGTCTGTATTTCCCTCTCAGCATGGGTGCAAATAAAAAAAAAAGTGTATTTGTTCTATGTGTTGATCGGTCCAATCCGTCTTTCTGTCAGTCAGTTCTGACTCTCTAATAGTCTGTCTGTTTGTTTCGCAGCCTGTCAGAGTGGATGAGGAGTCGACTACACACTGTTATTCAAGGTGACTTTTTTGTGGTATAATCATGAAACTGATGGCTAAATAAAGCTTCTGCTATTCACTGGGATGAATACGAAGCCTCTCGCCTCTTGGTTTCATTATGAGAGGATTCTGAATATAGAAGCATCGTCTCATCAAAACATACAACAGCGGATTCACAAATATAAATCCGTGACAAGAAATTGCCTATGAGGATGGTAAATTCATGGAAACAGAATATGTTGTGGCCTTTTTCTCAGTAACAAATCCTAAGCATTTTGAATTTAAGATGCAGGATGTGGTTTACTGTGGTTACAGAGCAAAAATTAGTCTCATGGAATTCAACAACTCAAGTGCCATTAGCAATAACGGCAGTATGCAGCCCGCATACTTGAACTAGCTAAGACCTTGCAATTAAGATGAATTTGATTAGTTATTTGTATTGATATTATTGGCATGACCTATACATTATTACGTTTATTAAAAAAGACTATGGAAACAAACCATTTTATATTCTTTCAGAAAACTTAACTGTAAAATCACAGTTACTTCGAATTAAATGACTGTTTTCATTTGATTATTTCGAAATCTAGTTCTCCTCTGCTGGCAAATCGAAATTTTCAGCTTATTACTCCAGTCTTCACTGTCCAGGATTCCTCAGAGTTCTAATATTACTTTTGGTGCTACAAAAACTTTTTATAAACATTGTTGCTAATTTTCTGTGGAAACTGTGATATTTTACAGGACCTTTAACATTGAAATAAAAAGGTTCAACGAAATCTTTTGCCAACATTCTAAATGTGGTTTTCTTTAAAAAAAATAATAATAATAATTATGACCCCAAAATTTTGAACAGTAGTGTACAATGTGCACATACTCTTTTCAAAAAAATTAAAAAAAACAAAGATACCTCCTTAGTCCAGAATAAAAATAAAACAATTTTAAAAAACTTTCTGAAACGTGACTGAAATCTTGGTTCTGAAATCTGTCTTTTTGATGTCGGATGAATATATGAAGACATTGACCCGGCAACTATTTGTTATTCAGAAGCTTGGCTCACCCACTCATAAAATAATAAGGATGAAGTAGATTCATAACATTAATGCAAAACCAATATAAGAGCTAAATGCTCACCAAATGTTTGTGTCAGCATAAAATGCCTTCAAAGTCAACATGAAAATCAAAATGGACCCTATTTATTTTCTTAAATAGACACATTTCTGATTATGATTATGGGTTTATAAAGGCCCATCCAGCTGGTCACGCTACAACTTGTGTCACATTACAGAAATGTGTTGTGAATGTCATTTCAGGTTTAAAAGTACAGTAATGAATTCCAGCCTGTTTAATTTTAAGAGCCAGAAAGAGGGTGTAAAACATTCATGTAAAACTAAATTATGACTGTTGTTAACATTATAAATGGCTTCCAGGTGAAAGAAAAATTATTTAAAAAAAAGTTATGATGTGACCAGTTTAATATCTCCTTTCAGCAGTAGAGCTCTGATTCAAAGGTAGATAGGAGTATTAACAGGATGCTCAGTTGTTCAAGCCACTGTATTTTCCTCAGTGAAGCAGCTAGAAGAGAGAAGATGTGCTGACTGTGTCTGATCTCCAGAGCACTTCAGAGTCTGATTAGTCCACAGGATTACAACATGGAAGAGCTGATGTGAGAGAACACATTGTGTGCTACAGCCTTCTCTCAGTTATAGTGAGTGTTTCATTTGGTGAGTATGTTCAGTGGGCTCCAAAAGTCAGAGACAATGAGTGTTTTGAATTAGATATTATATTGTCAGCTTGTTTGTTCTAAAATGCTAAAACTTTCGGTTTATTTCCATGTCTAAATAAGATTTTGAATACATGTGCTGCCTGAATTGACCAATCCACCAAACCTAGATATTTTGTCAGTAGTAAATGAAAAATATTTATGCTCACTATAGAAATTTAATAATAATAATACATAAGACATAATAATTTTCATGACCTTTTCCAACCATGATAATAATGATAAATGTTTCTTGATTTCTGAAGGATCATGTGATGCTTCATGTGATGAAAATTCAGCTTTGCATCACAGGAATAAATTACATTTTGAAATATATTCAAATAGAAAACTGTCATTTTTAATTGTAATAATATTTCACAATATTACAGTATTTTGATCAAATAAATGCAGCCTTTGTGAACATAAAGGACTACTTTAAAAACATTTTTAAAATCTTACCGACCCCAGACTTTTGATAGTTTATACACAATGCATATAAATATGAAATAAATTTTAAAAAACAGTTAATTTAAACGATATTGACTCAAAATTGCCAAAATAATCAGCCTGGCCAGTTGATCTATGTCTAATTTTCAGGTTTGAAAATACAATGGAAAAATATAACTAATATTGTGGATTTGTTCATGTATTATATATTATAATTTGTTATGGATGTGCAGAGAGATGGGGAATGTCTCTTTGGTTTCTCTGTGGGTGTAAGGAAGAAATTTGAACTGTCATGTACCATCAGTACTATAGCCCATCTCAGAGCAATGCAGCGACCCACGCAGCTCACACACGCAACAGATAACACAACCGACTCTTTCTTTGTGCCGCTGATGACCTCTGTCTGCATTCATGCAAAAAGCACAAACGCACATGTACAGTCAAAACGTCTGTCAACATGACTGTTCCACTCATTTGCACGGCCTTATTCAATCTACTTAAAAACATGCTGTTAGCCTTTTACATTTCCATTCATTTGCACACACACATATACTGTACATCCGCACACACAGGTTGCTTCAAAAGTTAAGTTGATCCAATAGCTTTCCTATTCAGTTGATGTCACATAGGCTGCTCTGGTAGGAAAAATAATGGTAATGAATAGTTAAATATCTGTTTATGCATTTTTGTAGGTTTCTGTTTGTTAATTCAGCCATTCTAAAATCTGTAACAGTAGTTACAGATCTAGTAGCTTTTGAAAAAAACATATACTTTTATTATGCAAGTATGCATTCATAAAAAAGGGTCAGTAAATACATTTATAATGTTAAGAAACATTTCTATTTCAAATAAATCCTGAAACACAATAGCACCAAATCAGCATATTAAAATTATTTCTGATGGATCGTGTGAGACTGAAAACTGGAGTAATGCTGCCAAAAATTCAGCTTTGACATCACAGGAATAAATTACATTTGAAATAAAAAAAATGTTCCCGCTAATGTAAGACCAGAAAAAAAATATTGTTTGCTTGTTGTTTGGACCACATTTTACATCCGAATATTTTCTTTTGTGTTCTGCAGAGGAAAGAAATGCAGGTTTGGAACAAGATGAGGGTGAGTAAATTTCATTTTTGGGTAAAACTATCCCTCTAATACTCGCATTACCAAATGAAGATGCACAGTCTGTGTCAGAGTAGCACTGTACACTCACATCTCATCATAACAATCCAAGAATCACAGCCCAATGTGCACTGTGATGGAGGGAACGCTCTCCAGAGAGAACATAAAAAATTGCATTCATTTTGTCTTTCTGCATCTATCCACTTATATCTGGTTTCATCTCTCCACCTCTCCTCCCAGCGTGACTTTCTCCTTCCATCTCATACAATCTCTCCACACATTTCTTTCTGTCCACTTCTCTTTAATAATTCAGAGCAGAAGAGGTGTGCGTGGTAAAGCTACAGTGGCCAGTTCTTTATCTGAGAGGACAATCCCACCCACTCACTCCTCCAGCCACTGAGATGATCTCCAACACGCTGCCCATGTGGTCTACATGCATACTGCCACACTACTCATGCTATTTCTGCAATGTGCAGTAATGTGCAATGTGTGGTTACATTTGGAATATGATATATATACTGTAAATAATAGATATAACTTTTAATTTCTTGGCAGTTTGATCAAGTAATGAGCAAGAAAGATGTTAAATTGCAGTGATATTACTTCAGTGAATTGTCACTGGACAAAAGGTGAATCAAGTGCCATGCATTATGGGATACAGTATTCCAACAGTGGCTGAATCGGAAATAGCAACTGTATACAACACTATTTTTCCAGCTGGTCTATATAATATGCATATGTTCCGTCTATGCATACAGAAAATACACAAAATGCACAGTTGCATATTATTCACTATTGCCGGCCTATCAATATTACTAAAAAACATGCTGTTAGCGTTTACATTTACATTCATTTGCCACACACAATTAGTACTGTACATCCGCCCACTATTTAGTGTAGGTTTAATTTTTGATTAATTAGTCAAATTTGTTCCGCAATAAAGATAGTACACTGTAAAAAAATGACCGTGAATTTAACGGTAAAAGACTGTAAAAATGCAACAGTAAAAACGTAAATGGTTAACGGTAATTTCCCCTACTATATACGGTGAAAACTGTATTTGACATTACATGTATTGGACATAAATTTACGGTAGTATACCATTTTTGGAAGTGGAAAAAGAATGTATAATTTACAGTTAATAACCGTAAATTGACATTCCAAGAATTCCGCATTTACATTTCAAATTTGATGTTGTTTTGTTAAAATAAATTTATTTCTTCTTATTTTTTTCTTATCAGTTATGTTCATTAGGGTTGTATGTTACATATAATGTTGTTAAATTAATGTTTATTACATTATTTCAGTTTCATGTGTGTCACCGTGATGGTGTTTAGTGTTTGTGTGAATGACACTGTGCACCTTCTATATATGTTAATATTTAGAATCTGCTTGTGATGGGCTTTGGTTCATCTTGTGACTTTCTCATCACCACCTGCTTTGGTGGTTATCAGTGTATTACAAAGGCACAAAACAGATCTTAGTACTTCAATAAGGTTGGTATATCAACATTATATCAGTTAATGAAATTACGGTATTTAAATGTAAATTAAGTTAAAAACCGTAAAACCTAAAACGTTGCTACCTTATTTTTTTACGGTAAAATTCCGGCACATCTGCCGTTTTTTTACCGTAAATTTTAAGGAATTCTTTTTACAGTGTATGAATGTGATGTCACATGTCCTTATATTCTTGCATTTTTTTTAAATTCAGTTTCATGTAAAATTTTCTTTTTGGCAGTCCATAGAAATTATTCGTTTAAAAATAAAAGAAAGATTAAAGAAAGAGTTTTATACAATATAATATAAAAAAAGAATCTTTTCATCAATCTGGTAACATATAGTGTTTCTTGGCGTCCAGTGAAGTAATGAAGCATAAAGATGTACAGATTACAGTGGATATTACAGGACATTTGTAACTGGAAATCAAAGGTTAATGCATTGCATTGAATGTGGGATGCAGACGTCATGCTGCTTGATTATGCCATCATCCAGGTATTTAGTGCATACAGAAATTTAACATATTGTGCTGCATACTGCAGAAAGAGTAAGAAATGTATAGCTATTTATATATTATTATATATTATGTTTTTTTAACATTCCAAACATTTTCTGTATGCATGAAGTATCAAAATGACTGTGTTTGCCAAAATGTGCCGTATGCAACCAGAGAACACAGCATGGAACCCTGATGCAATGTGTTTGACTTGACCTTCCATTTGAAGACTGACAAATTAATCAGATAATTCGTGATTTCTAACACCTTTCTTGATGCATAATTTGATTAGATGGTTACAGTATTTTTAGAGTAAATAAATACAGCATATACCAGTTTTAAAATTTTAGCATATTCCATACAAATTAAATTACTATTAGTAGTATCACTTTTCACTGCTTTCTTCCCTTCTCACTCTCTCGTTCTTTCTGTTTCTATAGTCTTATCTCTGCTGAGTGCAGGCTCAGTATAAAGCATAATCTTTCTCGCCCTCCTCCACCGCTCGCTTTATTTCACCTCTCTCCTCATCTCTCGGCGGTTTGCTGTGTAAAGCAGGTCAGTTGAGAACGGGCGTTGAGGGGGAAGATGCTAACACAAGCTGAAGTGTGCTGCACTGTTACATAAACACTGTGGGAGAACCTCCGGACACCTTCCCACAGGCCTCTGCTCACTAATGCTGAAGCTAACATTATCATGTAGCGCTCTATTCTCATACACCCCCTGCACGGCCCACCGGCCCGCTTAATTCAACTGATACACAAACCCTGTCACTCAAGGGCTCCGCTCAATAATATGTGAAAGAACACCACTTACAGCACATTGAGTCACTTTTAGTCACTTCTGGGGTATGTCTGGACCATAAAGAAAGCTTAAGAAATGATAGCAGAGAATAAAATGCATTCATGCAAACAAATCCATACGCAAACCCCTCAAAGGGACTGTTCAGGGGTGACATGATTTATACTGAGAGAATTTAGGATGCAGCAAAGGAAAATCACAAATTGAAATATACTACAATAGATGTCTCTAAGAATCCAATTAAATTAATTGGAGAGGAAATGGAGATGTTTGCCTATGTCTGACACGCCAGACTTTTCTCTTGAATGAATAGACAAATACATATATATCATTACTTATTATATTATATTAGGGTGAATTTCGGTAAATTGGGATACTTTTTTTCCAATGAGATGACTGGGAAAAATGTCCCAATAATCCGAAATTAATCCTATATTTTTATATTATATTATATTATATAAAACAGAATGTTTCAGAGTTTCCACAAAATATTAAGCCAGCACAAACTGTTTACCTGATAAGAATAAATAATAAATGTTCGTGAGCAGCAAATCAGCATAGGAAACCGTTAGGGGCCAATTGTCACTTAACTAGGTACTGATTAGCATGCATTTACTAGTATATTGGCTGTTTATTATTACTTATAAATCACATATTAATGTCTTTATTCTGCATGACCATATTCTAAATCCCTCAATCCTTTCTCATACCAGACTTAACAACTGCCTTACTAGCTATTTATAAGCAGCAAATAAAGAGCAATCGAGGCAAAAGTCGTAGTTAATAGCCTTGCCGTACACTGTAAAAAAAAACAAATTAAAATGTACAGTAAAAAACCGGCAGCTGTGGTTGCCAGCCCCTGAATTTAACTGTAAAAAAATAGGTAGCAAAGTGATAGGTTTAATTTACAGGTAACTAACGTGAATTTAATAACTGATATGAAGGTTAATATACCAACCTTATTGAAGTACTGAAATCTGTTTTGTACCTTTTTAATACATTGATAACCACCAAATGCAGGTGGTGACAAAGTCACATGATGAACCAAAGCCCATCACAAGCAGCTTTTAAATGATAACATATATAGAAGGTGCACAGTGTCATTCACACAAGCACTAAACACCATCATGGTAACACACATGAAACTGAAATAATCCAATAAACATTCATTTTACAACATTAGGTGCAACACACAACCCTAATATACAAAACTGATAAGAAAAACTAAGAAGAAACAGTTATTTAAACTAAAAAACATCAAATTTGAAATGTAACGCAGGGAATTCTGGGAATGTCAATTTACGGTTATTCACTGTAATTTATACGGTCTTTTTCACTTCCAAAAAACGGTATACTACTGTAAAATTAATGTCAATTACATGTAATGTCCATACAGTTTTTCACCGCAGTAGGGGAACTTACCGTTAACCATTTATTGGATTTGTGACACATTGAGCATATGATAAGGGCCAGCGCTTCATGCTACATGTGATAATGTGCTGCACTTGTGAGCAGAGGTGCAAAAGTGACGGTGATTCTACAGGGAGCATGTGGAGATGAGTTCAGCGTCTTCCCCAATGACATATGAGAAAATTAGAACCAGTGACATTAACAGCTGAGAAAAGCTCACTCTTCTGCTGTTTCAACCTGTTAACTTCTCTTTCTCTCTTACTGTCACTTTCAGCCTCTTTCACACCCTTTCTCTCTCACTCACTCTGTCTGCTCTCACGCTGACAACATGTAAAGACAAAAGTAAAAGTCACATTTAACCCAATTCTTGACATTTACGGTTTTTTAGTTTTTTTTTCTTTTTGTTTTTGGTTTTTTTTTGTAGAAGAAACTACATGTGCCAACATGTTTGCAACACTACCTGATGCAGTGTTAAAATGGTCAGGCCCGAGTGACTGCTCTTTAACATGATTCACGTGACCTTCATTCAGGGATTCTAGTGCGAAGTAAGATCTAGTGTAGCATATGCCAAGCAGATGGATGGTGTATTTTTCATCTGAGACCACATTGGAACAATTTGAATATAAATATGTTTTGAAAAAGTAAAGAAACTTGAAGGATTCAAAGAAACACTGTAACATACAACGAATAAGATATACAGTATAAAAGATTACTACAATTCAAGCTGTCTACAATTTATTTCATATTTTTCAAGATTTTTACAATCAAACACAGCACACACACATGCACACACACAGGTTTGTTTTGTGAATTATCATCCATAGGCGTAATGGTTTTTATACTGTACAAACTGTATTTTCTATCGCCCTACACCAACCCTACCCCTAAACCAACCCCTTACAGGAAACTTTTTGCATTTTTAGATTTTCAAAAAGACTAATTCTGAATGATTTATAAGCCTTTTGAAATATGGGGACACTCAAAATTTCCTCATAAATCACCTTCTCATTGTAATACCTATGTCATACCCATGTAATACAAATTTGTTCCACTAAATCACAAAAAACGTAAACACACACACCACACACACATATAGATATGTATATACACACATACATACATATGTAAAATTATTTATTACATTTTAAAAATAAAAAAATTTGAAGATTTAAAGAAACAATATGGCATAAAATGAATAGGAAATAGTAAAGATTTCTAAAATTGTTTCAGACACATTTCTCAACTAGTTGTTTTGGTGTGATGGGGGTGTTGATGTGTTGTGTGTGTTATAGTGGTTTCAGGCTTTAGATTAATCAATTTTTTAATAATTTAAAAATGTAAAAATATATATATATATAAGTACTAAATAATTAATTATAGAAGGTTATTTAATTCATATGTACAATGTAGTTATAATACAAATACAGTAAAAAAAAAAGAAGAAGAATTCAGATTTTAATGTATTTATAGACATAGATGTTTTTTTTTAATCTTGATGCCTGAGTTCATAAACTGAGATTATAAATATGTCATCACAAGTAAATCATTCAGCCCATACATTAGAATTGTTGAATGTTTCATAGAGTTGCAGTGAATGGTGTGTGTTTCGAGCTCTCTCTCCATCTCCCAGACAAGAGCTAAACTCTGTGCTCCTAATTTCAGCCTGGTGAAAATAAGTCCATTTATCTCTATTGATTGATGACTAATTTATGTTCCTCCATCCAGAGTGGTATGTCTTGCAAGCATGAGTTGCAATGTGGGGAATTTACTTCATTTGGCTGCCATTGTAGAGTCTGCAAACAAGTCAACTGCAGTGGATTCAGATCAACATCAGAACTGCAAACACCGTTGTTGTAATCACTCTTAATTATAGAGTTTGGTCATCTCATCAAGATGGCCTAATGTGGGTGCTTTGGATGGTGGTTCAGTCTTGATAAAACCTCATCTCATGTGTTTATTCATCTGATTTGCTCTTGAGTTCTGCCTCTGATATCACTGATATAAATGTCCTGAGTGATGTCATGTGCATACCTGTACATATTCTGATGTGCACAAATGTATTATGATATTGGACAATCAAATGATTTGCATTTTTTACATGTTTAGGTTGTAATTTCATTGGTTGGAGGTTTTCTGTGTGTGATATCTCTGCTTATATTCTGATAAGGCAATGTGGGCAGGTGTCAACAGAAAAAGTATAGGAGGAGGAGATGGACCACTAACAGTGTAGCTTTGATGAAAAATAACCATTATAGCACAGGCGGTAAAGAGAAAACCACAAGAAGCTAATTCAGTCAAGAGTTAATCACAAGTAGCTTTTCCACATGCTGCAATAAACATTCATTTAACAACAGAAGATGTAACATAAATCCCTAATACGCTTTTATTTATTTATTTTTTGTTTTCATTTTAAATAGGTAATTTTAAGTTTTAGTAATTTTGTTGTTTTTGTAGTTATTTAGTAGGTTTTTTATGTCTATAAAGCTTTTCTTATTTTATTTCAGTTTTAGTTTTTGTTGTTTTAGTACATCAAGTGGAACTTAATTACAATGAAAAATGGTGCTTTGGCAACTAGCTGAAGTCTTTTTTATTATATTTTATTTTATTTCTAGTAATGAAATTGTTTTTGTCTTTTTTTAAATAGTTTTAAATTAGTTAGATCAGTTTAGTTGTAGTTATTCTTGAAGAAAAAGTTATTTCAATGAAAACCCCATCAAATCGAAGTTTCTGGGAATGTCAATTAAAATTTTAATTGGAAAATTAAAGATGACTTATTCTTTGTACTTCCAAAAAAACACTTCCTCCATTAAACCCAGTGTACAACCGGCCTGGAGGCACCCCAACACTGCACATGTTGCAATGTCTCCTTTCTCTGCCGCACCAATTTCAGGTCTTGAAGTCTCAACTAATGAGCTCATGACCTGAATCAGGTGTGTTTGATTAAAGAGACATGCAAAATATGCAGTGTTGGGGTGCCTCAAGGACCAGGGCTGGGAACCACCGCATTAAACAGTATTTTACTGTAAAATTTAATTAATTGTCCTTATTAACATTGTTTACTGTGCAGTTTTTGTGATGCTCTTAGCATGATCGAAGTAAAAATATATGATACCATTGTATTGATTTGAAATATATTATTTGATATAAACTCTTAACCAAAAGTTTGGGAATTTGAATGACTATGGCATTCTCATGGACCACACCGGATTTATGTTTATGCCAGACTAATGTGCTGAATATTTCAGATGAACAGTAAAACTGCATCAATTATGAATGCGGCTTGTATTTAGTGATTACACAGGTCAATAAGTGTGAGTTTACAAAAGAACATTGACAATATAACAACACATAACAGCAATTGTTATAGAACTGTTTTTGGAAAATAAGCTTAATTTAGGAGGCTGTAACCCAATTTATGTAAACTTACCGAATGCATGACATGTTTCATCATCACTATAATGACTTTTGCAGACTTTATCATTGGGAAATCAATCAATCCTGATCTTCGGCAGTCATACTTCAGAGTAAATGTAATGGTCCTATATCATTTGTTTTCATGATAAAACTCCTGACGCTTTAAATGGAGAGCCGAGTTTCATCTTTGCAATCTGGCGTGAGAGTGAGAGAACACACTGTCCCTAGAGCGAAGGAATAGAAGCACTAACGATGTGAGATAACCTGACAAGCAAAGTCTTTTTGAAAGTGCGTTTGGAGCGTGCAATGGGGTTTCTAAGAGCATTATGGCCAGACGATGATATAAAGTATTCTGATATTGAAATGGAAGCAAAAGCAATGTATACTGAGTTCAATCTGGAGATTAATTATTATTTGTAAAACGTTACTGAACTGAAGTGAGTTTATATACACTTTCAAGCTGCTTAAGCAGTGTTCCTGTGGTCTGACATGCTGTTATTCATCTAAAACTATTTCAACAAAATCTTTCTCATTATAATTACTAAACATGCTGTTTTTCTGACCTCATTTTTATTAAGATACCATTGAAAGTAGCAAAGGGATAATTTAGTAAAAAAATGATTAAATTAAAATAATGAAAAACTTTAATTTTAAATCTTTGATATAATTAAAAGATGTATGTCAAGTCAGTTACCCACAACCCTTTATTTTTATGTATGTTCTCACAATTCAAAAACTACTGATTATTACATTTAAAAACTTTTTAATGAGATCCAATGTGACAGAAAGTCCTGTCAGAAAGAAGTGAAATGAAAGTCATTTCTGTCGTGATATCCAGAGGACACACCTCACTTTAAAACACATTAAAGCTGGAACGAAACATTTTCAGACTGTCCATAAAAAATAAACATAAAGTACATAACCAAAAATAGAAATTAAACTTCAAAGAGAGAGAGAGAGTGAGAGAGAGAGAGAGAGAGAGAGAGAGAGAGAGAGAGAGGACATTGCATACTTCCAGCTATTTTGGCTCTCATATGTCATTGAGTCTGTTGGTCTTTTGTTATCATGATACAGAACTACAGAAGTGCAGTCACGAAATTTCTAAGCATTCAGGAATTAGCCATTTGTAATGGATAAAATACCCAAAGTGTTGATTCTTTTTCTCAAGGAAGAAGAATCGACTTCTCAAGGATTTCATAAATATAAGTCTTTACTGTTTTTTATCAGTTAAACATTTCTTTGTTGAATAAAAATATTAATTTCTTCCAAAAAAAGTAAAACAAACAAACAAAACAGATTTCTAGATTTCTAAAATCTATTCTTTTTAACTGTTTATTCATCAAATACTCACGAAAAAAAAAGCATCACAGTTAAAAAAAAGAGGGAAAAAATGATACATTGATAATACATTTAAGAATGATTTTTGAAGATCATGTGACACTGAAAACAGGAGTAATGACTGCTGAAATGCGCTTTAACCTATCAAGTAATGATAGGATGTATTCAAATAGAAAACTTATATTTTCACAATATTACTGTTTTGCTGTATTTTGATCAAATAAGTATAGCCTTGATTAGCATGAGAGACGTATTTAAAAAAATAAAAAAATAAATAAAAGATTAAACATTAAAAATCTTACTGATCCCAAACAATTGAACGGTAATGTATAGATAGATATAGATAGATAGATAGATAGATAGATAGATAGATAGATAGATAGATAGATAGATTTCTGTTTTTGTATATTATTACTAAAAATATTACAGATAGAGAAGTGAACTGAAATTATTTATTTAATATTGTTTTGTGTTGCTTTATTAAACTCTTTAATACTTTGGATTATATTCGGGCACTTTTTAATTTTTTATTGTGCTATTTACATTATGTAACCAGTGAAATGCTTTTCGTTGTATATTATGAATTGAAATGAGTCTTGCTATCGTTAATACGCATATATTAATGAAAAGGATCTGCCAGTCTGTCACTCTACCCGTGACTTTGCTGCTTGCAGGGAAGTCTCGCGTTGTCTCGCGTTATTGTCTCTCCGCCCCCACCATCCAGCTCCTCCCCTCCGCTCTTTCCGTCTGTATCTCCCTTCTTTCTCTCTCTGGAACACATGAGATTCTCCTCCCGAAACCCGAACCGCAGCAGCAGAGGCATCGACCCCCTCCCCACACAACATGGCTACAATTGTAACCTCGACCAGGTTTACGGACGAGAATCAGCTTTACGAAGAGCTGGGGAAGTAAGTGCGCGCAACATTGTAGCGGCGTGACGTCATCGGCGCAAGTTACTCTCGTTTGTTTCGCTCCATTCTTTTATTTGGATGTTGACAGCAAGGGGAATGACTTGCAAAGAGACTCGTAAACCTCTCCGAAAGCCACGCACAGGGGGCTCGATCGGATCAAGACCAGAACTGAGTACAGCACTTGATCCGATCAAGCCCCCCCAGTGCGGATCTAAGCTTGAAACGTTTTTAATGTCAGGCTTAAAGAACTGTCGTGGTTTTGAGTAACGTATCTAGTATAGAACGTTGAATGTAGCTGTGTTTATGCCTTGTTTTATTTTAAGGGGTTGCTGATGGGCTTTCTCGGTTACTTTGGGTATTTGGCTGCCACTTTTCCTGACATTAACTACGTGGATTGTTTTATGCACGTAACCAGAGGTTAAATGAGCTTGTCCTGCAGCGTCGTGCACTATATAGTGCACTAAAGAATGTGTGGCCGTGTACTTGATATTACAATGAAATATTGTGTCGCACACACAGTTAATCACACTTTAATATCTTAGGAGGGGACCGATAAAGAGGGATTATAAAATCAATAAATGAGCAGTGACGCCTTTCTGAGAATTCAATCTCACTTTTGGGAAGAGAATTACAGCCTTCTGACATGCAGATGTGAAGTGCTGTGCACGCCGCCCATTTTTAGAGGCAAATGTCAGAATTGTAGTAGACAGTGTTGTTTTAAGTCTAATTTTGTGCAGACATGAGACCATTTTCTGATTTACACTTTTTTTTTTTTTGTCATACTTGTTTACAGGGGTCATATGATGCTTTTTTAAAGATCATTATTTGGTGTATTTGGTGTAACAGAATGTGTTGACATGCTTTAATGTTCAAAAAACAGGTTCTTTTTCAAATACTGTACATTATTGTAGGTCCTCTATGCCCCGCCTCTCTCAAACACCTCGTTTTCAACAAAGCCCCCTCCTTTGACAAGTGCAGTCTGCTCTGATTGGCCAGCTGACCCAGTGCATTGTGATTGGCCAGCTGACCCAGTGCATTGTGATTGGCCAGCTGACCCAGTGCATTGTGATTGGCCGAACACCGCAAGCACTCGTCGGAAATGTAACGCCCCTTACCATAATGGCGAGCTTCATCTTTCAAAATAAATGTAAAGACAGAGCCCGAAAGGGGAACAGAGTCGCGTGACAGACACAATGATGAAGCTGCTATGTGTTTGCAGTACACAAGCCACGGTTAAGACAGCTGACTCCCTGTCTTAGATCTTAGACTCTCTCTCTCTCTCTCTCTCTCTCTCTCTCTCACACGCACGCACACACAAGATGCGCAAAACTCCGCATTTGAACAGTCAATAGTAAATACTTAAACTAATAACAAAACAGTAGCTGATTCAGAAGCGCCAGATTGTCGTAGCAAAGTCAGAATTACCTCCTCTCCTAGGTTTATGAAACGGTCGTCCATAAAATGCATTGCTGTTCTGTTGTAGTCATCTTAAAGATTCCTAAATGCATCTACTTCCGGAAGGCCAAATAAAGTGCTTTTGCTTTCGCCTAGAAACACACAGCGTCTCCCTGACATGCCTGCTTCAACACTAACTGCGGTTACTGAAACCACACCTTCTTTCTTTGCGTGCACATTTGGGCAGCATTATGCAAATATTCCCACATAGTGAGGTAGATATGTGGGGGCGTGTTAGAGAGAAGCCGTTTTAGGGGGGCGTGGCAGAGTCTTAACTTTGATAAAGAATATCTCTTTGGTTTTGAGACTTTAGTCTTTGCAACTTCAGGGATCTTATCTATGCACAATCAGCTTGTAACACTCCAAAGAGAAAGGAAAACTTGAAATCGCATCATATGACCTCTTTAAAGTCTCGCGATGTCCGATTTGTGAACGAATCAGTCTTTTGTGTTGAATCTTGTCACTGAATCGGTTGAATCAGCTCACAAAATTGGTCGGAATGATTCGCTCACAAATCGGACTGAATCAGTGCAAGGATTCGTGACTCACTGTAAATTATTGCAGTTGTAAAATCATGTAAATGTAACTTATATTTGAGTTGTAAGCAATGAACACAGTAAATTGCATTAAATTAATTACATGAAATTACAATAAACACCTTGATTTATAACTAAATAAACAACAGCATTTTAGAACGTGGAACATAAAAATGAATCCGTTTTTGAAATGGTTCTTTGAAGCTACTCATCGCTAATTTATAATGGAACCGCGGTGATGTTATCAATGACTGACGGCTTTTTAGAGTTTGCGAGAGTCAGGTGCATCTTTTACTTTTGAGGGAAATTAAGCTCTGTGTGTTCTTCATTCGCAGGGGTGCCTTCTCCGTGGTGCGGAGATGTGTGAAAAAATCCACTGGCCAGGAATATGCTGCTAAAATTATTAACACAAAGAAACTCTCAGCAAGAGGTAAGGCGTTCGATTCGGCACTCTTTCAGTGCAGTAGGATGAAGGTGCTTTGTGTTTTATTTCACTCAGCGTTCACTGAAAAGATATCGTCTCCTGAAGTTGTTCAAGTTGTTAAAATCAAAATCTGAGTTTTGTGGCTTTTGGTCCTTGTCTGTTCATTTAAGGGCCGTCTGTATGGTTGCATACTTATAAAAGTTGAGTGATTACCTTATAGCAGATATAATCGTTTAAGTCATCTGGGAAAACAGACCAACAATATTGATGATTCATCTTACATTCAAAGGCATAGCCATTTATTTGTCCGACAAAATACTCTCTAGAATGAGAGCATCTCCTCCTCCTAATACCACCTACTTGTGACTATCACTAGACAAATATAGTGATCAGGCCAATTAATAAGCTTGTATTTGTCTATTTTTGAGTTATTACATCATATGGTTAACAGAAGTAGTTATTTGACCAAGTATCAGGTCTAAAATCTACTTACAGCCTCGTCAAAGGACAATGTTTAGTGAAACTTTAGTAAATATAGAGTAAAATGTAACATTTTGTGTATATGTCATTTGCTGTAAATAAACTGATATTTAACTCCATTAAATTCATCTTTTAACAACCCATTTGACCACTACTTCTGACTAACACAGGATTTTAGTATATTTTTATATATCATATTTATTATATCATATCATACATTTATTATTAATTTCATTTTATATTTAATTTTCACTTGGTTTAGTCTTAGTAATTTTATATGCTTTTTCATTTTTTACTATTATTTTTTGTTACGTTTTTATATAGCTTTGAGTTATTTTTTTAACTTTTAATTTCAGTAATTTTATTAAATTAATTCAGTCTTATTTCAGTTAGCATTTCATTTTAATTAAAAAAAAAAAAAACTTTAGGTTTCATGTAATAATATTTTTTTTTATTTCAGCTTTATTTCAATTACTAAACAGGATTTTTAATAGTTTTGGTTTAAGTTAACAATAACTGCACTGTAGCAATAACAAGCAGTAAACCAGAATTCATGGCTGTGACTTGGAATAAAGGCTGTTGGCTATTTAAAAAAAGGGCAAGTCCAGTCAACATGGGAAAGGAAACTGAACTCCCCTTGATGGCCGCTCGGTACAGACCTGTTTAGCTCAGTAGCTGTGTGTTGAAACCTGGCCTGCGGGGATGGTCGCAGTCCTTCGGATAGAGCCCAGTGTGTTCATGTTTTTCTAGAGGAAAAAGCATGCAAAAGTGTTTGCCTCTGCCTCTGTCCAGCCCTGTTTTTCCTCGCAACTTGAAGAGATGCATGAGAATGCATGCTTTGCCCTGCAGCACAAATCTGGCAAATAGTCCCACCTGCAGTTTTGCAATAATTTTGTGAACCTTTTTGCGCAAGCATGTGTTTATCAGTACCATGTGGTGTCGCAGAACTTACATGCTTTGTTGTGCAGCTCCTGAAGACGAAAGCTGCTTTTGATTAGAGAAAAAAAGAGATGGCGCTTAAAAGGGAAAAAATGATCCTTTTTTTTGTAATTTCAGTTGAAGAATGAAAAATTGATTTTTCCAGGAACAGACCGATTTAAGGTGTGTTTAGAGGCCCTATGGCAGTTGCTATAGGTTGGATATATTCATTGGCATGTGTTCATTTCTCTCATTTGAATGTTCAGTTGCTGCCCCAATAAACGGGAAAACTTGCGGTATTGTGGGAATGTCAGAAATGCCTATAAGCTGAGTCATACACTGAGGAGGATTCTGGTTCAGTTCAGCTGATAGTAAACTTTTTTTTATTGCCGTGTGAAAAGCTGTTCTGAGCCATTGATGATCGGTTGACATGGAAGTGAATCATGTCCAATGATTTGCATTTTTTAAATGAAATAAGCATTATCTAATTGTACCTGGCTCAGTAGGTTGGAGAAGCTCGTTTGTCATAACGGTAGAAGGTTAGTCAGTGAAGGGTTTGGTGCAGTACGTCTTTCTGCCTTCCTCGATTTGCTGATTTGCAGTTTTCCATGCAGCTAATGTGAAACTAAGTGGGGCGCATGGACAGTGAGGGTCTTGTTTATGGCACAGCCGTTTTCTTTGTTGAGTGCTCGTCTACAGCAGCCTGGCCGATTAAGAGACCAGACTGCACTTCAGCCGTCCTGTTATCAGAGCAAGAGGGGCGTGACGGAATCCCTTTAACCGGTAATACGGAGATTCTGGAAGGAAAGGTGTGGTTCTTGTCATCCTGGTCTAACTCTATATTCGATTCATCCATGTCTCGTTTGAGATAGATGCTCGGTTTAATGTTCCCTCAACTTTCGCTGATGTGTGAGCATTTAACTCTAGTTCATCTTAAATAGATTAATTTGCAGGGGATGGGAATCTAATGATTCCATTTAATGCAAGGATTCAGATTCCGCTTAATGAGTTTTGTTCCTTAGCGACTCTGTTAATGATTCTTAGTGTTTCTGAGGAAGTGGCAAATAATTGATCCTAAATATATTATACCAGTTACTACATTTTATTTATATATTTATGGACAGAAATACTAAGTATACAATACTGTTTCTGTATTCACTGTACTTTGATATACCAGTGAATATATTAATTATTAATTATATATAATTAATGTGAATATGTACAATACATCATAAATCAGGTGAAGTAGTATGTTAATAAACAACACAAAACCCTCCAAAGTACAGCCCATTTTTACCTGCAACACATTTTTTGAGGCCTTTTTAAAAAAATTAAAAATAGGTAGATTAAAGTTGTGTTGCTGAAATGCTTCACTCATTGGTATTTGACAGAGCTGTTGCGTAGCTAGGCAACCGCTTTACTTGAGCTGCATTTGATTGGTTGCCACAAACATGGAGACTTGAGTTGTAGTCTGTGTTGTGGATGAGAACGAATGAGAATGGACAAAAATCTCCCATAATCCCTTATTGCCTGGTGCCCTGACTTTCACCACACGTCTGCAGAGAAGCAACATGTGAGGCTGACAGGGGCTTAGTGTAGAGGAGTCTCATTCTGCACACTTAGTGCCCAGATCTGTCAAACAACCCCACTGCTTTTCAAAAACTGAGGTCAGTGTGGTTCATTCGTTTATAGCGACCTCGGCACACACAGACCCTGTGCCATATGCAGGAATCCCTTTACTTATTTGCCCAGTTAAATATTTGTGTGATTAGTTCTCTGGCCAGGTCATATGAAGGCCTTATTAACAGGTGGGGGAGGGGTTTTCTGAGCCTAGGAAATGCTTGGCTTATTTTCTGTCTTTCGGAAACACAAAGGTTGAATGGCTGTAGAACTAGCCGCAGAGGTCTGGTAGGCACGTGTCCCCCCACTGGGGTGCAAACGCTTTCCAAAGGGTCTTCGCTGACTCATGTTCTATAAAGAGGCGGTGTCATAGTTCACAAATTAATACGGCTAAATTACATCTGTTAGTTTGAGAACTGGCAAAAAAATGTGGGATTTTCTGCTCTGTTTTCTTTTCTTTTGGTTTTTGTTTATGAAATATATTTAAGAAAATAATAATAAAAATATAATACCTGTTATAAATAATTTATTATTTATTATGATTATTATTATTAGATGAAACTCAAATACCTAACCCTTGGGGTAAAATAAAGAGACATCTTTATATATTTTATTAATAAAACATATATAACTAAACAGTTCCAAAGGTTTATTTGATCACAAGTACAAGTAAAAACGTAAAATAACCTTTTTGTATTGATTAATTTTAAAATGTATTTATTCCAGTGACAGCAACATGATCTTTGAGAAATCATTCTAATATTCTGATTTGGTGATCAAGAAACATTTCTTGTTATTAATGTTGAAAACAGTTATGCTGCTTATATTTTTGTGCAAACTGTGATACTTTTTTTTTCATTAATAAAAAAAGCCGTTTAGTTTGAAATATATTATTTCTTTTAGTATTATTTAAATGCCTCCAAAATAAAAAAAAAACACAGTGTTTCTGTCACTTTCTACTAATCAATTTAAATTCATACCTTGGCCGAGAAAAAATTAATATTTCGACGTAACGTCAAACTTTTGAATGGAGTGCATATTATTTTATTGCTATTATGAAATAAAGATTCATTTGACAACCCAGTGAAATCACCAGTTATTTCCCTAGACTGCTTAGACCTATTCTGACTTTAACGTTACAGGCGTCCCTAACTAGTCGATCACAGAAAACAATATGTCGATATACACGACTAAAAAACAACAACAACAGATCTTTATCATTCAAATTACCGTTCATTTTAACAAGCCTTTAAAACCTTTTAAATAACAAGTTAAAATAAAACGTTTGAAAAATAATACATACATTTTTACCTCAGACCTCACATGCGTTTTCTTCGTGTCAGTTGCGGCGAGTTCAAAAATGACCATGCGAAAGACGAGAAGGTGTGGGATTATTTTGAATTAGGAGGAAACGGAAAAGTTTTGTGTAAACGGTGTAATGTCAAATTGTCTTACAATAAATCTACTGGAGCGATGCGTAACCATATTCAACACAGGCACGTAGGCATTAGCTCAGAGGCTGGCCAAAGCCAGAAAATGTGTCAATCACGTCATTCACTACAACCCACACCGATCCCATCCGCGCCGTCTGTTCCTCTAACGAAGACCCACTTCGGTGGTGGTGCGGGATGTCCAGTCGCTTTCTGAAACTCTATCGGCTTGCTTTTCGTTATCTCTGCATGCCTGCGACTTCAGTTCCTGCCGAGCGCATTTTTTCAACTGCAGGAATTTTATTGTTAATCGCCTCAGGTCCCGTCTTTCACCAGACCACGATTGATACTTTCCCTCAGAACAATAACGCAGAATAAAGTTAGTAAATGGGCATTGTTGTCATTTGATTTTTAAGACTATAGAGCCTACACGTTTAAAAAAACGTTTTAATGCTATTCCTTGATAAAACTTTCTATTGTTTTTGACTTGTGTTTTAATATGTTGGCTAACGTTATATGAAGATGAAGAATTCTGTCAGGCTATTGATTGATTTTCTATTGTTCTGAATTTCCCCAGCTGATTTTAATAAATAAGCAATGCTTTGGCCGACGTTGAGTGTATACTCTTCTTTTTTTTTTTTTTTAACGACCTCCTAAAATGAAATGATGATAACGCGAGGCAAGTGTGCGGCAAGCGAAATTCATTGAGGGATTTGACAGTGTGATTCCTAGATTAAGTATTTGAAATATAGGCTATTATATGCTACACGCACGCACAGAGTTTTTTTTTTTCTTACCATCTTTTGGGGGTTTCTTGCTTTTAGACTAGTCGACTAGTCGGATACAAAACTTTCGTTTAAACGTCAGTCAAATTAGTCATCGCGCACATCCGTAATTTCCCATTGCATTTATAAAACGATACGAGGATGACCGTATCCCACCAATTTCAAAGTGTTTTAGGGATATTCAGTTTGTAGTGTGACAGCTACTTTTAATTTCACATTAAAAAATTATAAAATTGTTTACAATAAGAAAATGAGTTTTTTTTCCCCCCTGTTGCAGTGTGTGGCTTTCGCATCTATGTAACTGTCCTCTTCTCTCTTACCTTGCGAGGGGGATTGCTTTTGTATTGAGGTTAATCCACTTATTTAATTGTATTTCAAAGGCTCAGACCAGAGGGGGATGCCATAACCATCTCTTACACTGCACTAGTTTTTTTTGGCCGTGAGCTCAATGCTCATACTTTCTCTGTCTTTGCAGACATATGTTGTTTAAACTTCACCTTAAACAGTTCCGAAAGCAGCACAGGAGATCCGAACGGCTCCTCAGATCGAGTGGATTCAGTTTAAGCTGCTATTGAGAGGACTTAACCTCCCTAAGGCCGTCTTGAGCTTCAGTCCCCTAAATGACGAGATGCTTGTTTTGTTTGACAAAAACCGGCACGGAGTCTGAATTACCTGGGATTCTCTGGGATTGTAACGCCACAGTTCAGCTGGCAGATGTCCAAAGAACTGTGCGATTCCTATCCTAGTGTTTGCACACACAAACATACACCCACACACAGTGCATATATGTTGTGTGTACACTTGCATTATTCCTCTGAAATGGCTTAAAAGGGTGTGACCTCTGCATTAAAATGATCAAATAGTGCTGTCTGAAGACTTGTCCTCTGCTATGTGAATTGCTTTGCCTGCCCTATGACATCATACTCTCCCTCTGACTGATCTGACCAGAAGCGTTATAACGCATTTTCATGTCGTGGGCCATTAAGATCACTGTCAGTTATCCTGCATGCATCTTCCCGACTGCTCGCTCCCCAGCGCTTCATCATTGGCGTAGTCATTTCCAGCTGCCCTGTTCACATTTTTTGCCATGCTGCTAGTTCCCCTGGATGAGATTGCAAAAAACACAAAGGAGGCTTGTGAAGTAGCACATGTGCTTTGCAGATAAAGTCTCTTTGTCACATAATGTATTTCTCTCAGGCTGATAAATCGGTTAAGATTTTGTAATATAATTTGAATGTGTGTTCACTGTCATTGTATTGTGTTATTGGGAACCAAGAACCATTTCTTATTCACAACCGGTTACAATTTTTAAAGAATACCTCAACCAAATTATTAAATGAGTCAGTATTTTCAGTGAAACATAATGCATGCTTAGAGCTAATTGTTGAGAGTTAAATCTGTGTAGTTACTCGCTAGTTGTACAACGACATGTAATTAAAAAATATAATTGTTTTTTTTTGGCAGCATTTTTTCATGAATATTTTTAATGAATGCCCTACTGTTCAAACGTTTGGAGTCCGTAAATGTTTTCATTGAAAGACTTCATATGTTTATTTAGCAAGGACGCATTAAAGGGATCAAAAGAATGACTTAAATAATGAATTCAATTTGAAAGGTCTATTTCAAAGAATTGCTGTTCTTTTAAACTTCCTATTCATCAAAGAATCCTGAGAAAAAAGTATCACACTACTTTCTACAAAAATATTAAGCATCACATGATTTTTTTTTTAATACAGATAATAATAAGAAATGTTTCTTGAGCACCAAATCAGCATATTAGAATGATTTCTGAAGGATCATGCGACACTAAAGACTAGAGTAATTGCAGCTTTTGCCATCACAGGAATATATTATATTTTAAAATGTATTAAAATAAAAAACATCTCACAATAGTACTGTTTTCATTGTACTTTTGATCAAATAAATGCAGCCTTGGTGAGCATAAGAAACGGTCTTTTCAACACATCGTAGAGAATCTATCAGACATCTGTGTACTTTTTGCAGGAACTGTTCTAAATATATTTATTATGAAATTGATAATTTTTTTACGGGTTTTGAATCCTTAAGAGTACTATAAGGATCATTAATGGAACTGGACTTAAATTGAGACCCAGAAATAAATTCTTTACGATTCCAATCCCTAATTGTGTATACCGGGATTATATCAGCCATCTGCCTCGCTGCTCTCTAGATCTCGGCATCAGCCATAGAAACACCCATGCTGGTCTTCCACTAGTGCAAACACACAAAGCATATTCAACAATTGGTGGTTATCAGGCAGTGTAGTACATGATAGGAATGAATCCGAGGAACACACGCTGCGTGTTTGAATTCAATTTTCCTAGTGTGTCGAGCATGTATAGGACAGCCCATATCTTAATCCCCCTTCCTCTGGGATCATCGGCCCCTTTGTTCAGTCTCATTTTGAACTCCATTGTGTGAAAGTAGAGGTGCTACAAGGACTGATAGAAAGACGTCCTCACTACAGGGAACGGAGTGGCATTGTTCAGCTCTTCTCTTCCTTCCCTCTCTCTCTGTAGTGGGATCCGCGAGTGTTCCAGCCACACTCATTTTGCACTCTTTGTTCTGAGCTGCTGCGTACTGTGCCTTTAGTAGAACTTCCATCCATTGCTCTTCCTCCCGTTCCTTCCTGCTTTCTTTCCCATTTTGTTTCGCTCCGTATCCCTTCTGTTCCTCATTTCTTCGGGTGTGATAGCCATATTAAAATCAGGTTATTGCACAATCGCTTTGCTGGTTTCCCGACAAAATGAGGTCTGCACACTTCATTTATGAAAAAAAGGGGCAGTAAAATGAACCAGATGTGAGTCTTTAGGAGGTAGAGCTAGAAAAATGTGATTACTCACCTGTTGGATGTGGGAATAGTTCTTTGTGGTTGCTACTATTGTCAGAAATTAACTTTATTAAGTTAAGTTAAATTATTAGTGTTATTTTTTTTTATGAGGGCACTTTAAATTTAATAAAATATTGTCCATGTCAATATTTGATTGACCTCCTATCTACGATGATATGAACTTCTGGTACTTCTTTTGCAACCAAAATTAATAAACTCAAATCTAATGTCATAATTTGAATTATGTTAAAAATAACTAAATGTCAGTTATTAAAAAAACAAATTACTGGACCCCCTGGAAGTTTGCTGGTTGAGAGCCACTGATTTATATCATAGTTCAGTTGAATCATTTACATAAATAAATAACTTATTTAATTAAATTAATTCTCAGTCTTACTTTTTATGGTTGCTACTTGATAATTATTCAAAAAATAAATCCTTTATTTTATAATATTTATTTACCATTTTTACTTATTGTAATGTATTTTATTGATAATTATTAATAATTAAAAAAGCTGTGATGATAATGCACCCTAGTTTTGATATCCTGTGCTTTATCTCTAACTACTACTACATTTCAATTAAATTATTCAACTGAAATATTTCATATAATGGACTCTCAATTTAACATTCATTTAGTTAACTATATATAAAAAATTTATGTAATTGTGTTCTTGTAAATGTAAACTGTGTAGCACTTTTTTGTGCTGTTTGTTTGAGAATCCCGACCAGTGTGACACAGCAACATTTGCTCAAACAATGGCGTGAGACTGTGGTGGAACCATAGGTCGCGGAAGCGGGGGGGCCGCCCATGTCAAATATGACATGGGCTAGAAAAATACATATGAGTCTTATATTAGCCTATATATGCACATTTAATCATTAAAAGATCGCGATCTCAATTCAAACACACACGATCGTATTCCTAAATGACGGTGATTCTGCTATGTCTATTAAACCTTTGAAATCACAACGGAATATTTAAACCTGCCTTTGCGCAGCCGCTGATCCAGAGAGAGCAGCACTCATCATGTAAAGCTTTGTTTGAAACGGCTTCACAAACAGTCTACTTACACAGTAGGCTACATTTCTGTGTTGCAAACATTAAATAATAACGAAAGTATTGATAAAAGTTTAAAGTAGGTGGCGAACAGTGAGTGTTAAATGTATTTGATGTCTGAATCATTCATTCAAGAGATTCAAAACAAAACAAGTCTTCATTTATTTATTTCAAATGATTTTTACATAATGAATTCATTTAAATTAATAAATATTTTTAAATAGACTCATTTACTATAACATTAATAAAACATTTTGTCAAACTCAAGTAAATTACATATTTAGTTTGGTTGTCTGTTTTGTTTTCAGAATCGTGGGAGAATCATAGCTTAAAAATACATAGGCTAATATATGTGGCAACTAACTAATACCATTAGTAGGTCATATATTATTTATTATTTTATAGGTAATATTACGACCCCCCCCCCATCGCAGTGCAAATATTCAGGATATTTTTGTCATTAAAGGTAGCGTTTGTGCCCTGGCCCTGGTTAATTTCTGACCCTAACTACTGCATAAATCCTTCTAGGGAGAGAGACGGAACGAGACTGAAAGAGCAAGAGAGCGATTGCAGGCAGAAACCTTTGCCAAGTTGTTCTGAAAGTGAATAGAACCTGCTCGAATGACTCAGGAAACTTAAAGTGAGTCAATGTATCTTTTGTAATGTTGACTGCCATGCAAATGGCCCTTTCTAATCAGGTGAAGACGTGGGCTGTAATAAAATGTTAATGGACAGTGTAGCTGCCAAGCTGATTGCATGCGATTGTTGCTAAGGGTGATATGATTCTGCTCTAATGAGAAGTGTTCAGTCCACAATTAATGGATGACGTGCTCTGACCGACAGCCATGAGGAACCAAAACTGAGAAGGTTACTTTCTGTCCAGATAGTAGTCGGAATAGTTCAATTACCTGAAGATGATCATGTGTGTTCTCTGTCGTTGCTTACAGTTTTGGAAATTTGAGAAAACCTTTATTTAGAGGTGAGGCTGGGATAGGAGTGGGCGGTATGACAAAATATTACATCACTGGAATGAGTAATTTTATATTCCGATGATGGTATTTATCATGATATAGTTGTTTTTGTTGAAAATTCAACCGCCAGATGTTTTATATTACATAGCTATGTCTATTTTTCCAACTTTTTTGTTTTTAGCCGCTATATGTGCAGTTGTATGTGTAGTGACTACACTGTAAAAAAAAAATCCGTAAAATTTACGGTAAAAAATGGCAGCTGTGGTTGCCGGAATTTTACCTTAACCAATACGGTACCAACGTTTTTAACTTAAATTTACAGTTAAATACCGTAATTTCATTAACTGATATAATGTTAATATACCAACCTATTGAAGTACTGAAATCTGTTTTGTACCTTTGTAATACACTGATAACCACCAAATGCAGGTGGTGATGAGAAAATCACATGATGAACCAAAGCCCATCACAAGCAGCTTTTAAATAATAACATGTATAGAAGGTGCACAGTGTCATTCACACAAACGCTAAACGCCATCATGGTAACACACATGAAACTGAAATAATGCAATAAACATTCATTTAACAACATGAGTGTGTAACACACAACCCTAATATACAAAACTGATAAGAAAAAACTAAGAAGAAACATAGTTATTTCAACAAAAAAACATAACATTTGAAATGTAACGCAGGGAATTCTGGGAATGTCAATTTACGGTTATTCACTGTAAATTATACAGATTATTCCAAAAATGGTATACTACCGTAAAATTAATGTCCAATACATGTAATGTCCAATACAGTTTTTCACCGTATATAGTAGGGGAATTTACCGTTTTACTGTAGTGTTTTTTACAGTCCTTTTCGTAAATTCACGTCCTTTTTTACCGTTTACAAATCATCAGAATTATTAATCAGTAATTTTATATTAGTGTTATTTATCATGATATAGTATTTCTTTCTGAAAACCCAACACCCAAATATTTTGTTAATTAAAAATACTAATTTACTAAGTTTTTTGTTTTGGAACCCAAATGCCAGATTATTCATAACAAATGAATAGTATATCTGTAATACATTACAAATATGACTAGATGTAAAATATCCACTGAATGTGCAGTTGTTTATGCAGTTATGATATCAGTAATTTTATATAACAATAATAATATTAATAGTTATTTTTTGCTGAAAATATTTCCTTATGTTACATAACTATGTCCACTTTTAATAATCTAATGAAAAAATACTTATACTTGTTAAAATGTTTTTGGTTTTGAAACTTTTAGAACCAATATGTAACATTATTCATATCAAATGAAAGATGTGTCTGTAAAACATTATAAATATGGCTAGTTATGTAAAAATATATCCGTAGTTACCACATATCAGTTGAATTCCATATTAATATGGCCATAAAATCTCGCCACTTTAGCAGTATATTGTTTTGTAATTTGCAGCATTCAGGACCTCGGCTGCATTTCATGTTATCCAGCTAAAAGTGTAGCTAGTGAGTTGGCGCTCTGGGTGGCATTGAGTCATTGATCCCTTTCTTACAGCGTGGGTTGAGTTAAGCCAGGGTCCTTGGAGATCTGCACAGGCCCTGGCATGCCGCAGCAGAGAGCTCTGCCTTCCCACACACTCAGACGCAATGGAAATGCTAAATTAGTCAGCTTGCTAGTTCAGCAGAGAGTGAGGGACCCAATAGAGAATGACTTGTGACACTTTTTAGCTGTTTGAAACCAACTTGGAATAACAGAAATGACACAGACGCTGAGGGAATATGTGAATTCATCTTGTAAAGTTGAATCTGGAGTGTGATCCAGTGCCTCTAGCCTTTTGGGATTGTGAGGTAAAGACCGTTGTTGCACTGCCCCAGACTAATGTTTGGTTTATTTCTCTCTCTCGCTCAAGTGTTTGTAAAGTAATCCTCTCATACTCCTCTGACACTCCAACCTCCTGTGGATAAATATTTGCCTACTGCTCTCTGTTGTATTTACTTGTAATGGGCCCTTACTTTTTACTGTGTACTGTGTATGTCATGTGCGCTAACTTACTGCTCATAAAAAAAAATTTAACTCGTATTTTTAGCTCTGGGTGGTATTATGATATATATCATGTGATGGTAGTCATTGTACCACTTGGTTTGCATCCATCAAGCTCCAAAAAACTTTTTTTTTTCTGTAAGATTTTAAAATGTTTTTGAACATTGTTCTTAACAAGGCTTCATTTATTTGCTACAGTAAAACAGTAATATTGTTAAATGCGTGAAGCGTGAAACTAATTATGCGTTATACAGAGCTACTAAAAGGTTAGCCGCTTGCTAGTGGTAGCCTGTTGCATTAGTACGTTTTTTTTTTGAAAGTTCACTACCACCACCACAGTTAAAGACAATGGTCGATAGGATGATGGCGAATGATTTGCAGATCCTGAGCACCAATGACCAACATCTGTTCTTGTCAAATGTGTGGTAAGTACTGCCGCTCCATAGTATAAAGTCCTTGTGATCGCGAATCTCAAAAGTTAAAGTAAAATGAGAGCACGCAATCGAAAGCGGTTTCAATAGCGGCTTCCTGATGCCCGCAATTTATATACAGTCGCCTATACTTACCCAATGATATAATTGCGAGAAAGTATTGAAATATATTTTTTATCCTCCCATCTCATAGGCTATTTATTTCCTTTAGGGTTTCCGTAGTACACTTCGTTTCCTTTCTGAACACGGAACTGGGATGCGGCGGATTTCAGGAGAGGGGGTGGTGGGGGGGTTGTTGAGGAATCACGATGTCAGCTTAACATCGTGATGTCTGTCAGCCATCGGCGATGGATGATGGCATCGTCTATCGGCCCAACCCTAGTCTTCAGCAGTCCTTCAAATCCCATTCTAACTTCTGATTTGCTGCTGTAGAAACATTTCTTATTTTCAATGTTCAAAACGGTTGTGCTGCTTAATATGCTTAATATTTTTGGGGAAACCATGATGATACTTTTTTTTTTAGTTCAAAAGAACAGCATTATGTGAATTACTGTCATTTTTGGTCAATAATGCATCCTTGCTGAATAAAAATATAATTTACGATTTCGTTAAATGTAAAATGTATTTGACATTCGTTAAATGTATCTCATATCAAAGTGTTAAATAAAAATTATTAATTTTATATATTTGCATCAAACAATATCTTTTTTTTTATCTACTTTGATATAAAATGATATAAAATTACTAAATTTGGTCATGCTGCCCAGTGCCCACACCTACATAAGTCTTATTTCTTTCTTGATTTAGTGTCTTTTGGGTTTTTACACTCATTTGTATTGTTACCATTACATCGATTTTAGCGACATCGGGAACGCTCTATTTATGTTTTTCACATTCGTATATCTGTTTTGTTTCTTCCTATTATCCTCAATTCCTTATGTCTTTCTTTTTATGCTTTGGTTGTGTTTCTGATCTGTGGTGGGTTTTGTTAGCTGCCATGTTTCTGTACACACACACACACACACACACACACACACTGTTCTGAAACATGCAATGTCACTGAACGCTCCTCTTTCTCCGGATAACGCTGACCTAAACACCATTTCCCTCACTCTTTTTTTTTTTTGGTTTTTTGTATCCTGTGAAGCTGTCCTCTATCTGTCCCTTAATCACTCTATCTGAGTCCTTCACAGTTCACACAGCACAAAGCTCAAGATCCATCCTGCCTCTAGAGACACAGAACTGCCTCCGCTCCCAGAACACAGAGACCCATTTCTAGCCAGGACTGTTATCATTCAGAATTGAAATAAGTTTTTTTTTTTTTTTTTTTAAAGGGGTCATATGATGCGATTTTTTTTTCTCTTTGAAGTGTTACAAGCTCTTTTGTGCATAAAGAAGATCTGTAAAGTTGCAAAGACTAAAGTCTCAAATCCAAAGAGATATTCTTTATAAAAGTTAAGACTCAACCACGCCTACCTAAAACGGCTCGTTCTAACACGCCCCACATATCTACGTCACGATTTGGGAAGATTTGCATAACGCCACCCAAATGTTCACGCAAAGAACGAAGGCGTAACTTTGATTCTTGCTGTAGTATTGTTGCTGCTGCCATGTCGTGAAGCGCTGTGTGTTTCGTTGTGAAAGCGAACTACTTTTGTTTTGGCTTCCAAAAGAGGACGATATCCCTTCGTCATGCCTGGAGCTGATCCATACTGGTTGCTGAGGAAATACTACAACTATGCGCTGTGGATCGCCGGATGGGCTTTCACCGTGGACGAAGCGGAGTCCAGCCCAGGATCGTCACACGTGGTTGCCGCAAGCCCACCGGCCGCTCCTTCGTCGAATCCGCCGGCCACTCGGCCAATCACAATGCACTGGTTAGCTGGCCAATCAGAGCACACCTCGCTTTTCAGACCGATGAGCTTTGTAAAAATCACGCGTTTCAGAAAGGCGGGGCATAGAGGAGAAACAATAATGTAACATTATGTTGAAAATAATGTGTTTTTTTAACCTTAAACCACATAAACATATTTTATTACACCAAATAAACAAAATAATGTTCTTTTTAGCAACATTATATGACCTCTTTAAAAAAAAATGTAGTTCACTTCCTGAATTGCAGTGAAGTTTGAATCAAACAGTATGCAGATTTGCAGTTCAAATTTAAGGAAGTGTGATTAAAATGACTGAAATACAAAGAAATTCATATAACTGCAGTAAATGTAATTTAAAGTTTATCAAGACAATTCTGGCTGAAAGTCTAAAATTATTGAGTTTGATTATAAGGCACTTCATTAAAACAAATTACACTAAGAATCTGAAGGGAAAAAAATGAAATACATTTTAAAATGTAATTTATTCCTGGAGGTAAAGCTGAATTTTCTGCAGCCTTTACTCCAGTCTTCACTGTCACATGATCCTTCAGAAATTCTGAATTAATTCTAATATGCTAATTTGTTGCTCAAAAACATTTCTTATTGTTATCAGTGTTGAAAATAGTTGTGCTGCTTACTATTTTTTTCCCCCCAGGATTCTTTGATTAATAGAAGGCTGTAAATAACAGATTTTATTTGAAATAGAAATCATTTGTAACATTCGAAATGTCTTCACTGTCACCTTTGATGAATTTAATCTATCCTGGCTAAATAAAAGTATTAATTAAAAAGAATAATAATAGAACTAACTTACTAATTGGTTTAATTAATTTGACCAGAGTGGAGGAATGGCCAGAATGCCATTATCTGTAAATTTTAATCCTGAATTTTGCTGAATTCAGCTCTATGAAAATCATCTCACAGCAGAGTCATAAAGAATACTGCATTCTCTACTCTGATTGGCATGTATTACCACAGGACTTAAGGGCATTGGATACTTAATAGCATAGCAGTGAGTCTTGGTCTGATTGATAAGCTGAAATCTGTATTGATCTATTTCAGCAGAGCAGTTTTAATGGCTTCATTTGTGTAGTGTGGTGCTGGGGGTTAGAGAAAAGCTCTGCTCCAAACTCCTTCCTGCGGTACTGTGAAGGAAAGACGGGTGCCCTCGAGTAATTGAATGTGCTGCTTTTTTCACTCCTTTGCCACTGAAAGTGGAAGCTTTGTTGCATTAGCAGTAAAGGCCATTTCAGAAGAACTTTAATGAAACTACCTTTTTTTTTTTTATACTTATACAGCAACGTAAATTATCTGGAATGGATTCCCAGGAATAAAATGTGTACCTTGAATGCAATGTAAATCATTTTTTATCAAATGAATCATGCACAATAAATCCAGCAACATTTATTGAAGTAAATGGGGTCAGTTTAATTGAACCGATATGTTGGACAGGAAATAACAAGACCCCCTGTCCGGTCTTGTATTGAAAGGGTTAGTTAAAACCACTGCTTGTAGAAGCAAGGCAGTGTAAGTCCTTGTTTAGCAGTTATCGCTCCCCCGCACCGTCTCTGAGGTTTTCAGAGGAGAAAACCTGCCGTTGGCTGTTTTAATGAGATGTATCTGTGGACATCTCAGCTTCTGCCTTTAGAGGAATGTCAGAGGAGTGGAGAAGAGTGAATTGTTTCTTGTTGAGTGTCATTTGTGTTATCCATCTCATCTCACAACATTATCTTGCTAATCTTTACCTGAATCTGGAAGAACCAGGAGCTGAATTATCTATGAAATTGTGTATGTTTGCTTGATTAGATGGGTTTATTGCACCTGTGCTGTTGTGTTTGTGTGTTCTTCTGAGCAGTTTTGCAGCAGCTCTGCAGAAAATGGCCCTGCAGGATTATAGGATTGAAGTGTTTGGATTTGGAATGGGTCTCACATAATCAGTGGGTCATCATACAGTAATTTTAGAGTATATTTATTTTTTCATTATTTTTCTTTCTTTTTTTTTATTACATCATTGCCTGTCTTAGACAGGATACTCTTGTGTTTTTTTCTCTCAGAAAGGCTTGTTTTCCTGTTTTTTTTATTTAATTTAATTTCTTTTCATTTCATTTTAAAGTGTTGTTTTGAAGGGGTTTCAACTAATATGGTGAGAATCATTGGGTCTCGAAACAATAGTATTGGTATTAATTAATTAATTAATTAATTTTTTCATTCATTCATTCAATTACGTAATACGTTTATTTTTTTCCCTTCTGTGGTTGCCTATTTTGGCCTGGACACTTTCACTGAGGCTTATTTAATGTTTTGTTTGTTTGATGTTTAGTGACATGATATGTGCTAGTTGTTGTTGGTATTTTTTTATTTTTTTGGTCTTCATATTTTTTTCTAATATTCATATATTAGATAAAAATCAACAGAAAATATCAGTTCTCAGTGTGAGAATGTCAGTCACGAGGGGAAATAACGCAACACTTTGAAACATTTTTTCTCTTGCACCTCACTACAGCATTATCAGGGCTGGGGTGGATTAATATTTTATCGGAGCTGGATCATTCAAAATCAGTTTAGCAAGAGTCATGAGTAACACAAAGGACTTCATCTTTAACAAACAAGATAAGGTGCGGTCTCATGGAGATTTTCACATTTTTGCTGTCATACCTGATAGGACTCGGTACGTGTTCGCGTTCTGAGTGGCCTATTAGCGGTGATCTTATCTCATATGTAGTTATTTGTCAGAAGAAAGTGTGTGTGAAGTATGGCAGACAAGCTCTCAGCAGGGGATAGTGTTCACGGACTCTTTGAAATTTGTTTTGAAATGAACGTTCTGCCTTGAGATATGAAAAACAGCGAAACATGGTGCAGATCTCTTTAGGATTTAGTAAAGGAAAATTGACAGCATGCATATATACAGTGCGAAATGTGTCTTTTAAAAATAAAGCTCTGCCAGGTTACATAAATTTTTTTGTGTACAGCAAAAGGCAAAATTGTTGATGCACTATTTAGTGAAAAGTCCTCTTTTTAGTTTCCTAAATTGACCAAAGCAAAACATCATGGGATTCAAATGGGAATCTTTTTGTAGTGAACTGAGTTTTTTCCTCTGGTGTTTACATTATATAATCCCTCTGATTTAATGAACGCCCCTCACAGCATCACACGCGGGTTGCTGTTCTTTCGCGTGGGGAGTCCGCCTTGCTTTTGTTGTGCTGCCTCATTAAACACGGAGTGAGCTTTTCCTCTACGGTTCTCCTGCACAGTCATGATTCTTCAAATATGGCTCTGCTGGTTACTGCAAACAGCTGTTCCCCGGTTCCTGATGGAACATCTAATTTGCTGAACATCAGAAAGCCCATATGCTACACTCCAATGGACTTGTGTTGTTGCCCTGTCTGGATTTATTCAAAAAGCAATCTTTCCCCCCATAGGAAAGATTGCTGCAGGTATGAATGACTGCGTAGGAGGGAAAAACAGTGGACTAAACAGTTTGTGTGTGTGTGCTTGTCTGTGTTTGTGCTTTAGGTCACTCCCAGAGGGCCTCATTTCTCCAAATATATCTACGCTCATGTCTGAGGGGACGCACACCTTCTCCCTGGGCTATTCTTAGGCCCTCTTTCTCAGGTCCTGTCGTGGTTCATCCCGTCGTGGAAATGCTAGGCACACACACCGTCGTCCCTTCAAAATTTTATTATCTGATTGCAGTTTATAAAAAAATTATGGCACAACATACAACCTTACCCTCCAAATGGGTAAAAAAAAAAAAAAAAAAAAACTATTTTTGAATGGATTAAATAATTAACTTTTTTTAATAGATATAATACAAAAATGAGTGTAGTATGCTAACAATAGAAAACAGTCAGCAGACACCAAAAAATGACACATATTTGCCAAGTAATCACACACACACATATGTATACTTATTTATTTTTTCTTCATTTAATCTAAGCAATATGTGTGTGTATGGTGTTGATGCTTGTGTTTGTGTGTGTAGATATATTATCTATATGTATCATTGTATATTATATAACTTATAGATATATATTTCTATGTATATTATATTATTATATATTATTATTTAGTATACTTTGGGTACGGAAAGTATTCAGTCTCCCTTAAATTTTTCACTCTTTGTTATTGCAGCCATTTGCTAAAATCATTTAAGTTAATTTTTTTTCCTCATTATGTACACACAGCACCCCATATTGACAGAAAAACTTAGAATTGTTGACATTTTTGCAGATTTTTTAAAGAAAAACTGAAATATCACATGGTGTATTCAGACCCTTTGCTCAGTATTTTGTAGAAGCCCCCTTTTGATCTAATACAGCCATGAGTCTTTTTGGGAAAGATGCAGCAAGTTTTTCACTCCTGGATTTGGGGATCTTCTGCCATTGCTCCTTGCAGATCCTCTCCATTTCTGTCAGGTTGGATGGTAAACGTTTTTGGACAGCCATTTTTAGGTCTCTCCATAGATGCTCAATTGGGTTTAAGTCAGGCTCTGGCTGGGCCATTCAAGAACAGTCACAGAGTTGTTGTTGTGAAGCCACTCCTTCGTTTTTTTTAGCTGTGTGCTTAGGGTCATTGTCTTTTTGTAAGGTAAACCTTCGGCCCAGTCTGAGCTCCTGAGCACTCTGGAGAAGGTTTTTCGTCCAGGATATCCCTGTACTTAACTGCATTCATCTTTCCCTCGATTGCAACAAGTCGTCCTGTCCCTGCAGCTGAAAAACACCCCACAGCATGATGCTGCCACCACCATGCTTCACTTTTGGGTCTGTATTGGACAGGTGATGAGCAGTGACTGGTTTTCTTCACACATACCGCTTAGAATTAAGGCCAAATAGTTCTATCTTGGTCTCATCAGACCAGAGAATCTTATTTCTCATCATCTTGGAGTCCTTCAGGTGTTTTTCAGCAAACTCCATGAGAGGCTTCCGTCGGGCCACTCTGCTATAAAGTCCCGACTGGTGGAGGGCTGCAGTGATTTTTGACTTTCTACAACTTTCTCCCATCTCCCGCCTGCATCTCTGGAGCTCAGCCACAGTGATCTTTGGGTTCTTCTTTATCTCTCTCACCAAGGCTCTTCTCCCCCGATAGCTCTGTTTGGCTGGACGGCCAGCTCTAGGTAGGGTTCTGGTCGTCCCAAATGTCTTTCATTTAAGGATTATGGAGGCCACTGTTCTCTTAGGAGCCTTAAGTGCAGCAGAATTTTTTTTTAACCGTGGCAGATCTGTGCCTTGCCACAATTCTGTCTCTGAACTCTTCAGGCAGTTCCTTTGACTTCATGATTCTCATTTGCTCTGACATGCTCTTTGAGCTGTAAGGTCTTATATAGACAGTGTGTGGCTTTCCTAATCAAGTCCCCTTCAGTATATCAAACACAGCTGGACTCAAATGAAGGTGTAGAACCATCTCAAGTTTGATCAGAAGAAATGGACAGCACCTGTGTTAAATATATGAGTGTCACAGCAAATGGGTCTGAATACTTAGGACCATGTGAAATATCAGTTTTTCTTTTTTAATAAATCTGCAAAAATTCAACAATTCTGTGTTTTTCTGTCATTATGGGGTGCTGTGTGTACATTAATGAGGAAAAAAAATGAACTTAAATGATTTTAGCACATGGCTGCAATATAACAAAGAGTGAAAAATTAATGGGGGTCTGAATACTTTCTGTACCCACTATATATATATATATATAATATTATAAAATAAAAAAATTATTTGTATTTTATATTCTATATAAATAATATTTTAGTAATTTATATATAAATACATATAGTACCAGCAATGTGTTGCAGTGTTTAGAGTCTCAGTTCCTTTTCCTTTTCTCATGTCATTTTTGTCATATGTTTTAATAGTCTAAAGAAACTTTTACCACTACAAAGAACATTTTGTGCAACGGAAATGTTCTTCATGGATGCCAATAAACAACCTTTTTTTTAAGGATTGTATAAACAAAGTATAATAACCATATTTTAAACCTACTGTTCCAGAGGTTTGCCTCACCTTGAGAGTTCCTCACAGCCCTGATGGCACCTCTTCATGTTCTTCGAGCCTGACACACCCATTCTTCTTCCTGCATGCCCCACTTTCTCTCTGTCCAGCATCTCACTCCTTTCTCCTCTTTCTTCCTCCAGAGGGCTACATGTGAATAATTCAGTCTTGTTACATTACAGAACGGGTTGGCGTTTTCTGAGGAAGGGAGAGTGACTCGCTCCATCTCTTTTATTACAGTGTGAACAAACAAACGCTGTGCCTCATTCACAGGTGCGCTGCTGGAGCCAGCCGTTTAGGTGTAATCAGATGCTATGGGACGCGTCTCCGCACGCCTCCCTGATGCAGATGAAATGAGCTGAATTGGATTAAGCGCATTTGAAACATGACACAAGTTATGTTTGGTGATGTGTTTAACAGCTCGGTGCGCCTTTCAGATTGTTTAAAAGATGATGCACTCGGACGATATATCATACACAGATTTGCATATTTCTCTGTAAAGATATATCAGCTGTTGGCTCAAGTCATTAGATTGCTTACAAGGCAGTTTTGTACTGATATTCCTCACACATTTTGATTTACCCTCAGTATTAAACTTTTTTTTGGTTGATATTTTAAAAACACTAAATATTGGCGTTTTTTTTTTACCATTGTCTTCCATAGTAGCCTATTAAAAAGGTAATTTCTCAAAATAAAAATGTTTAATGTTCTACAAAAGATAACTACATTTTAAATTGCTACTGACTGACACTCGTAGAATGTTCAGTAATCAAAATGTTACTGTCAGTGTTGGTGTCATAATATTTGCATACAGAATTGTGATTGGTAATCTTTCTTGTATGTGTTTGCATACTGACATGCGATTGGTCTTCTTTGCATACATTTGATTGACCCCTTTAACCATTCATAGCCATCTCTACCTCACATTGACTATCCCATGCTTCAGAAAAAGTGCACTTTCCTACTATATAGTGTGCAAGAAGCACTATAGCAAGTGGATATGTTGTCCAAATATTCAGTATTCATGATAAAAATAGGTAAATACCCAGATATAGTACTGTGTCCGCTGAGATTCTGAAGTGGACACTTCACTATCCCATGAGGCTGCAGGAGTTGAGAATCTGTCAGATTTAAAAAAGCTGGGAATATAGACTCTTTTAGGGCCGACGTCACAATTACATTACCGTGCTAGCTGGAGGCAAAACAAAGGGGAAACTGGAGGCGGCCAATTCAAACCAGCGCGGATTCAGCTACATAAGGAGCTTAAAATATCGTCTTATTGTGATGTTGGGTGCCAGAATCGATGTAGTAGAGGCTTTAATTTAAATTTTTAAAGCATACCTGCTGCTACCGCCAGACAAAAAACACGATGACAGCTGTGGTTAAATGTGATAAAGTGAGTGGACTAGACAGAAACGATAGTTAAAAATGCTCGTGTTTGCAGCGCACACTTCTTGTCAGAACGGTTCATCAAGTATGTCTTTTTGTTTGTTTTGTTTCTGGTTTTGTTACCGTCTAAGATTTCTTATGCATCTCACGACTTTTTGATTTAAATAATTCTGTGTGCATCGTGTAAACCAAAAAACTGACGATTTTTATGCTTAATGATCTATAATTGTATATGCATTGTTGTGATTGATTGTGGCTGGAATTTTTAGACTTGGAAGTAACAAAATAAAATAAACAAATATAAAAATTCAAATTATTTCTGAATTTGTTACTTCTAGAAAATATTCACATCTTAAATTACTGTATGTAAAGTAAAGGTATGTAATGTCACTGTAAACTTACATCCTCTTACAGGAGGATATACTTTAAAATAGCTTAATCTTCATATATATCGATCACTATGGAAAGTTTAACTTTTTTTGTATTTTGTGCCCATCTTCACTCTACTGTAGCTGTAAAAATAGTTGCCTGCTGAAATTGAAATATATATACAACTTCATGACTAGACAGACACAGGTGAGTTTCTCTTTATTATAATGTTACACGTTAGGTTTCTCTATAAATGTGAATCACTCAACCGGAGGTAATCCTGTCAGATCATCCATGCTTTGAGCTAGCGTGTAGGGTCGGCCAATCTGGTTTCGTCCGTTAAAGTTAACCTTTTCAAAAGTCCAGTCTCGGTCCGGAAGCGGTTAATTTTACAGGGGCAGGTTAAAATCAATTGTCTCCATCCATGGTTAAAAACAAACAAAAACATCTAACAAACTTCATAGCTTGCGTTAGTGAAGCGGTCAGGGGAATCTTTCTGCCTCCACCTAAGCTCTGCCCACAGAAAAACGTCACAATGTTTACTAACAGAAAAAGGGTCTATATGACAGAGTATTGTGATCTGGCAGTTTTATATGTACCAAGAAAGTGGTTAAATTGTACATTTGGCAGTGCTTATGTTATTGCGGTTGTTGTTGTTAGTAGGTCATAGGTCAAAGAACTTATGGGCCAAGCAATGCAACAATGGCAGATGTAGTATGTATAAATTTATAATAATTAAAAAAATATTCTTTATTTATGGTTGAAAAGTAAGTTCTTCATCGAATTCAGTATATACTCTAAAAGTACGGTTTTATTTTTGCATTACGTTTTAATGGATTAATTACATTTTTTTAAAATCAGTTTAGTTCATAAAACTTCAACAATTGAATGATTTATAAACATTTGAATAATATTGCCCTCTGAAATGTGTTTCATTCTTCAGATATTCATTGTTATCTGTTTAAAATTTCGGTGTTCTGTATTTTATAATTGAATGCAAACTTATTATCAAAAACGGTGGTAATCACTTTATTGCAAATGGAGGTTTATTTAAAACATTGACACATTGTGATATTGTGTGATATTCCTTAATAATACAGTTTATTAAAACTTGTTATTATTTTGAGAAGTACATTCTACTGTACAATAGTAATATTTCTCAGATCAAACGTCAATTTGGGAGGGTTGTAATGAAGACGTGTGTTTCTGTGTGTATCTGATAGCAGCTTAATCAAATGGATGGGTGAAATGCTCATGATGAGAACCCCGATCTGGAGATGAAGCTCATATGGAGTGCCCTCACAGTAAGATTACAGATCCTGCAAGCACCATAAGCATCACACATGCTTGAATATGTGTAGAAGACAAAAGCGCACCGCTCATTCATTCAGAGATGTGCAGACTTCAGATTTTTAATACTATATTTTGCAGTTTAACATAAGTTTTACCAAATCCTTAAGGGATAGTTCACCCAAAAATGAAAATTGGATGTTTATCTGCTTACCCCCAGGGCATCCTGATGTAGGTGACTTTGTTTCTTCATTAGAACACAAACAAAGATTTTTAACTTAAACTTTTGCAGTCTGTCAGTCCTATAATGTCATGGATGTGGATGGGAATCACGGCTTTGAGAGTCAAAAAACATACACAAACAAAACCAAATTAAACCCTGCGGCTCATGACGATACATTGATGTCTTAATTCACGAAGTGATCGGTCTGTGCAAGAAACTGAAAAGTATTTATATCGTTTTTTACCTCTGATTTTCACCGCAATGTCTGAACTGCCCTGAGCACGTTCGCATCTTCTTCAGCCGGCACGTGAGGCGTCTTCTTCTTTTGCTTTACGGCGGATTGCAGACTTATTGATCGCAGACTCTCTCATTTTCTCCTCCAAATTCAAAATCGTCCTACATCGCTGCAGAAGTACTGACCCAGTGTTTACAAAGTCGATACACGCTCAGATCTCAACACCTACCAAAAAACGGTAAAACCGCGATGTATTATGATTTGAAGTTGTAGGTCGAAAATGAGATGCCGAGTGTTTTTAGACCTACCCCTACTGCGTGAACCGTAACAAACAAGTAGTTCACGCAGGCTAGACAAGCCACTGGTTTGAGGTACAATAGATAAATGATTTTTTTTGGTGTTTTTTTTTTTTTATTTACAAAATAACCGATCGTTTCACTAGATAAGACCCCTATTCCTCGGCTAGGATCGTTTAGAGCCCTTTGAAGCTGCATTTAAATGGCATTTTGGAAGTTAAAACTCGGGGGCACCATAGAAGTCCATTATATGGAGAGAAATCCTGAAATGTATTCCTTAAAAAACATAATTTCTTTACGACTGAAGAAAGAAAGACATGAACATCTTGGATGACAAGGGGCGTGAGTACATGATCTGTAATTTTTTGTTCTGGAAGTGAACTACTCCTTCAACTGTAGCTTCGGCAAATTTGTTGTCAAAGCTTGCAGTTTCTCTCTCGCTCTGTCCTTTTCAGATCACGTGTCGTTGTGTGTTAGCATGATGTTCTTTGGATCCCTATCTCCTTGACCCATTTAACGCCCGTGGTCTTTCTGCCTCTGGGCTCTAGTCTTTCCTTCGGTTCCCTCTCTCTATCACCCACTCCTGCTTGTGGAAATGAGTGGGGTTTTGTCTTTTATCTGACACCGTGTGCATTCATCCATTCTTACAGCTGGGACGTGTGTGTGACATGTGTCCCTCAGCTTTTCACTCACAACTTTATATCTATGCCTAAAGTTATATTTTTTCCTCTAGAACTCCATGTGGTGACACATGCTGAATATTTTTCACATTAAGCCACAAACAATGCAGTGTGATGATCAGAATTGTGATGTTTTTTTTCTGTATTTGTGACACCTGCAGTTTCTCTGAGTGGTGGAGACAGGCTCATCTAATCTCATTGTATTTTCACTGTGTATGATACCTCAGGCCAGGGCAACATTATTCATAAACATTAGATGAACTATAATTTTTATGTTGATGATAAGGTGTTATGCCTAAGGACACTGATTCTTTAAAGAACTGTCTGAATTTCCGTTCTGCATCCTACTATGGATGAATGCCAAGTTATTGGGGAAAAAAAGAGTTTAACAACTGGACTAGGAACTGGACAAACTTAGACAAGCTCTAACCAATTGGAATTAGACAAACTCCAAGCATTAGTGTAGGAAAGGTAAAGACATTTTTAGTTTAGCTTTTATACAACTTCATTGTATTAAATTATTATTTTTTTATTATTATTAGTTCTTTCCTCTTTTTTATTTTTCACTTGAATTGTTGCTTTTTTGTTATGTTTTGTTTGTTTATCTTAATCTTTCTTACTGTTTTTATTATTTTATTTTGAAAATATTTTTCTATTACATTTTTGTTAGTAGTTTTAGTTTTATATATTGGAGAAAATTGAGCTGCATTTTATGTACTATATAATACTGAGAGGTAGGCATGGGCTGATTTGAAAATTTCACGGTTTCAAAACCGCTAATATTTTCCGTTATACCGTTCCTGCAGTATGCGCTGTTTTTCATGTCTCCTCAAAGACTGAAAGTGTAGGAATCCCTCAGGTTGAGTGCAGTGTAGTAGAGAGTAATAACACGAGCCTCCTCCTCCTGTCGGTGCAAGCGAGCGGTCAGTCACGTGTGTGTGTAGGATGGCCGAACTTAAGGAGCTGCCTCTGGAACTTACGCGATCGGCAACCGGACGTTTTTTGTCTTATTGCAGGCAACTCGTCTCTGTTCTGGACTTGCACAAACTGCGTTGCAATGCAATCGTTTTCCAAAATGTCATTTATGTGTAAATATGAAGTCTGTAAATGCCCGTTAATGCAGGCCAGAGACGCTGAAGATGGACGCACAGAGAAAAATACTGTAGCAGGCAGATCACTCACTGTTCATGATGCACGAACTATTGGAAGAAAATTCTCAATATTGATTTGGGGGTTTAAATGAATGTTTCTGAGGGGAACTGACTGTTTTCAGAACGTGTCTGTTTACGTGGTATTTTCTTTTAATCTCATCTCTATAGTTCATATTAAAGCAGTGTTTCAGTGCAGAGCTGCTTTGTTTACAGCGGTAATGAAGGAAACGCCGTATCTGGTGTTCCAGAAGCGCCTCCTGCTGCCAGAGAGAGAATCTGCTTCTCATTCAGAGCTTCTGCTGTTTGCTGCTTTCTGGCAAGTAGTAGGCTATAATTTCACAAAGCTAGTCAGAACTTTCTGTTTTTGCTTCAAATTGGGTTATTATTAAATCAAATTATGTATATGAAATTATATAACTAAATGATATGAAATGATAAGATTACAATTTATTATAGGGATGCACCGATAGGATTTTTTGGGGCCGATACCAATACCGATATTAGGGAGTAAAAAAAGGCTGATATCGATATATCGGCCGATATTCTTTGTGTACATTATAGTACAATACCAGTCAAAAGTTTGGACACTTTCCCATTCGTGTTTCCAAACATTTGACTGGTACTATATACAGTGGGTACGGAAAGTATTCAGACCCCCTTAAATTTTTCACTCTTTGTGATATTGCAGCCATTTGCTAAAATCATTTCAGTTATTTTTTTTTCCTCATTGATGTACACACAGCACCCCTATTGACAGAAAAACACAGACTTGTTGACATTTTGGCAGATTTATTAAAAAAGAAAAACTGAAATATCCCATGGTCCTAAGTATTCAGACCCTTTGCTCAGTCTTTAGTAGAAGCACCCTTTTGATCTAATACAGCCATGAGTCTTTTTGGGAAAGTTTTTCACACCTGGATTTGGGGATCCTCTGCCATTCCTCCTTGCAGATCCTCTCCAGTTCTGTCAGGTTGGATGGTAAACGTTGGTGGACAGCCATTTTTAGTCTCTCCAGAGATGCTCAATTGGGTTTTAAGTCAGGCGCTGGCTGGCCATTCAAGAACAGTCACAGAGTTGTTGTGAAGCTACTCCTTCGTTATTTTAGCTGTGTGCTTAGTGTCATTGTTTTGTTGGAAGGTAAACCTTCGGCCCATTCTGAGGTCCTGAGCACTCTGGAGAATGTTTTCGTCCAGGATATCCCTGTACTTGGCCGCTTCATCTTTCCCTCGATTGCAACCAGTCGTCCTGTCCCTGCAGCTGAAAAACACCCCCACAGCATGATGCTGCCACCACCATGCTTCACTGTTGGGACTGTATTGGACAGGTGATGAGCAGTGCCTGGTTTTCTCCACACATACCGCTCAGAATTAAGGCCAAAAAGTTCTATCTTTGCCTCATCCGACCAGAGAATCTTATTTCACACCATCTTGGAGTCCTCCATGCGGGCTTTCATTTGTCTTGCACTGAGGAGAGGCTTCCGTCGGTGCCACTCTGCCATAAAGCCCCGACTGTTGGAGGGCTGCAGTGCTGGTTGACTTTCTACAATTTCTCCTATCTCCCGCTGCATCTCTGGAGCTCAGCCACAGTGATCTTTGGTTCTTCTTTACCTCTCTCACCAAGGCTGTTCTCCCCCGATAGCTCAGTTTGGCCGACGGCCAGCTCTAGGAAGGGTTCTGTTCGTCCCAAACATCTTCCATTTAAGGATTATGGAGGCCCCTGTTTCTTAGAACCTTATGGAGGCCAGAAATGTTTTTGTAACCTTGGCCAGACCTGTGCCTTGCCACAATTCTGTCTCTGCGCTCTTCAGGCAGTTTCTTTGACCTCATGATTCTCATTTGCACTGTGAGCTGTAAGGTCTTATATTAGACAGGTGTGTGGCTTTCCTAATCATGTCCAATCAGTATAATCAAACACAGCTGACTCAAATGAAGGTGTAGAACCATCTCAGGATGATCAGAAGAAATGGACAGCAACTGAGTTAAATATATGAGTGTCACAGCAATGGGACTGAATACTTAGGACCATGTTATATTTCAGTTTTTCTTTTTTAATAAGTTTGCAAAAATGTCAACAATTCTGTGTTTTTCTGTCAATATGGGGTGCTGTGTGTACATTAATGAGTGAAAAAAATTAACTTAAATGATTTTATCAAATGTCTGCAATATAACAAAGAGTGAAAACTTTAAGGGGGTCTGAATACTTTCCGTACCCACTGTAAGTAGAATACAGTATATACATAAACAGAATATACAGTATATACATAAACACATGTTTAGTAATGATCACTCAAATGTTGTGATCAAACACTTATAATGACGTGAAGGAGATATGTAATGGAGGCAGGGCATTTCACAATTTAACAATAAACTTTATTATCCAAAATGAGCCTGACATCATTGCACCGAACAGTAAAGTTGTCAACTTTAATTCAATTCAATTCCATTAAACTTTATCCAGTTGAAGTTTTTCACTTCGAAATTCAATTCTATTTGCGCTACTGTCTTCACACACAGGTGAAACTTACTATATATGTGTGAAGTTTTGACATATTACTCTCTGTTAATAAATAAATATAATAGGGATGCACCGAACTGAAATTCTTGGCCGCAGCCAAAACCGAACAAAATGAAACACTGGGCCGAAGGCTGAATACCGATTTACCTTTTTTTTTCACCCTTGCATAAATTAAAAAGCCAAAATGGGCGTTTTATACTGTTTTTGTCTTGCCTTTCAAAAAAAAATCAATTCAAAAAAAAAAAAAACAACAATTAAAAAATATTTAACACTGAACATTTTTAACATTCTAGCAGACACTATACCAACAAAGCACAATTTAACTTAAAATTAATAAGTTAGTAAAATAATATTTATTAGGCCATCAGACTCCTTTCTTGAATCAGGCATGTATTTTTTTATTTTTTTTTACTGTACAATTAAAAGCAGCCTTGCTGAGAAGAGACTTCTTAAAACATTAGAAAATATTACAGATCCTAATTTGAACACTATGTGTGAATATTAAAATAAACGTATTAAAACAGAGCTGTTGTAATGATTACTATCATTATTATTGTCTTGCGTTTTTATTTTATTTTACAGAACAGCAGTAAAGTTACAATACTAACATTTATGAATGTTGATAAGAGTTCTTGCTTTTTCTCAACTTTTATTTTGGCGGAAACGCGCAAGAAGGACCTCAATGCTTATTTTTGTTGACAAGATTTATAAATGAGTCTCATTACGAATACGTCGCACGTATCGCATTGTCACGTGCCTTATAAAAAGCCATAAAAATGTGACTGAGCAACTGACGACTGTATCAGCGCAGATTTTCCTCGCACTTTGGACTTTGAACCCTGGTTAACAAGCAGATCTGCTGCGAGCTCGTGCAGTGCTGTCAGAATACATGCAATTTGTGCGTGTATTAGAAAACACAACATTCTGCATTTTATTTAATTGTTTAAGGGCATTTCACGATTTCAATCATCATACAGTAACCAGCAACAATCACCCCTTCCTCTTCTCATTGAAGACATGCGATGCAGTCCTAAACAGTCTCTCGCTGTCGGTGCTTGTAATGATTTTTGCGTCTTTCTTGGACAGTTTAAATGCTTCCACACTGCCGTTGCCAAACTTCGTGCATCCCTAATATAACTTCACTTCTCGCCGTCACTTAATGCCTTTTAATGGTAAGTGTACGTTCCCTTGGAACTGGATCTGGAGGATTTCATGTGAAGTGCCCTTCGCAGGGCACTTACGTGTCGAATCAAACAACGCTGAATGCTGCTGCCTGAACAAGCAAACCTCCTACTAAGGAGGTTGTTGGCATGTCCCCTATCTTGCGACGCTGAAGCCTGCGATCTCCAACCAAATTAAATAAAAAAAAAGACAAGAGGGAGGTAAGCGACATTCGGGGATCCTTCAGCTCGAGTAGCCCTCCAAACCGCCACCCTCCACTTGGGCTCGCGTTGATCGGTCGGCCAGGACCGGCGAATTAACCGGCCCGTACTTCCCCCTAACCTCGGGGGCTTCGCGCGGGTGAGTTTCTCATTCGAAAGAGGGCCTTCGAGGCGTACGCTCGATTCGTGTTCGAGAGGGTTCCTTGAGCTGAAGTGATCCCCCGAATTTGGTGCGGATTCGGGCGCCATTACAGAGATTTGGACGTTCAAAGTTTGAATGGTTTTCCATAGACTTAAGATTTAAAGCGTTTTATCCAGGTTGCCAGTAGCAAACAATATTGCGCGCTCTGCTGGACAAACTAAGTATTAACACCATTTCAAGCATTTTATCTGCGTTATATGTTCTATAAAAAAAATTGAATATCGGCGGCATATTTGCCGATATCGATATATCTGCGACAGGCTCATATCTGCCGATAATATTCGGCAAACGATATATCGGATCGGGCGCTAATATGTATCGAATTTATAACTAAATTAAAATGGCCGTAATTACAGATTTTCGGTTAATAAAGAGTCATTCTTTATATTTTCTTTCTTTCTTTTTAGGAAGCAATCCAAGAAAAATAAACATTTCTACTTGCCTAATATTTCTGTATCTTTCTCAAAACAAAATATATTGTTTTCAGGCAGGGAAAAAAAAAATATATTTAATTTTTTTTCCCAGTATGTTAAAAAATACCACATTTTAGAAGCGGTACACCATCCCGTGAAACTGGTATTTTGTTTTGTCTTAAGGTTACATACCGTCAAAATGCCATAACACCGGCCCCTCCTACTGAGAGGTACTGTACAAGTAGTTATTTAATAATTTATCATTATTTTATTTTAAAATTTATTATTATATTATATTATCATTAGTATTAGTATATTATTATTATTACTGTTAGTGCCACAGATAGCTAATTCACTTATGTTTTCAGAGGGCCAATAGGTATGTTGATGGTATCACACAATCTGTTTTGTATAAAACAAAAGTTTGGGGCCAGTAAGCAAGATTCTTTTCTTCTTGTTGTTTCGTAAAGAAAATTACACTTCTATTTAGCAAGAATGTGTTAAATTTATCTAAAGTGGCAGTAAAGAAATGTATAATGTTATAAAGGCGATTTCTAATAAATTATGTTCTTTTAAACTTTCTGTTCATCAAAACATCTTTAAAATATCTTTTCCACAAAAATATTAAGCTGCACTTATATATTACATTTTAAAATATATTAAAATATAAAACCGTTATTTTAAAGTGTTATACAATTTTGCAGTTTTACAGTATTTTTGTTAAAATAAATGCAGTCTGAACAATAGTGTATGTATAGTAACCCCAGTCTTTGGCAGCATTGACAAAAAGCTAATTTCGTGATGTTGCATCCACCTCTTTTCCCCAGGTTAAAGTCACTGTCATCAGTGTGTAGTGATACTCATCTGTAGAGTACACTACTTGTGCTGCACGAACAAATGAACATTTGGATGCGTACAAATATCTGGTTTTCTGATGAAGTGGATGCACATTTACTCATGCAATTATGAAAATGGAACCACTAAGTGGTTTTGTTGCATCGATGGCCTTTATCATCACATTAAAAGAGCTCGACCAGATACATCTTTTCATTCAGTCATTGGTTAGTTAATTAGTGTTGTGGCGGGTGTTTGGTTTGGGACTTTTTATTAGTAAATGTGGAAGGCCGTCTTGCATGGCCCGCCCTGTTTTACTGAGGCTCTAATAACAGCAGCATTTGGAAAAGAGAAGATATAAACGTCAGAGAGAAAAGCTTAAATGGCCTTTGAGAGATGACCGGGGTTATAGAACGTCACGCAGAGGAGAGGGCAATGCGCAGCTAAAAGCTATTATATGACGCACACCACCTTTGCCCGCTACTCTGAAATATTCATTGAGAGGCTCTTTCTGATGAGCTGTAGCTTTTGGTTTCTGTCTGAAGGGAATAATCTGCTTTAATTTGCCCCCTCAGGCCACGGCGGGGGCTGAGGTGTATGTTGGGAATGCATTGTTTACGTCCGTACCTCCTGCGGCTTGGTTACCGTTGTTTTGCACTACCCAGCATTTCTGCATTACCCAGAATCCCCTTCTCTGATGATTTCGCTAGCCCCTGTGGAAAGGATGAATGCAGTGCTGCTGTCTGGAGATTCAGAGTCCTCTTGGTGGATGGCGTAATTGTACAAATGCTTCCACTAAGTGCTGAATCACTTAAAGGCACAATATGTAATTTTCGCCGCTAGAGGGCGCGTATTCAAAATAAACAAATAGACCAAGGCATAGTTTGATGACACCGTGACTGGGTGTGGAATCATGGGAGTTGTCGTCTTCATCCCCACAGCCGATGCAATCCGACGGGACTCGGGCAGAAATCATGTTCATGGATGAGCTAATGATTTATTAACATAGTAGAAAAAAAGCAGGGTGAGGCTGAAAGCCGTCAAAGCAAAACGAGGCCGCTGAACGAGCGCGACATACGGCTCGAAAGCAGCGGAGCTTTTATTATGCCACAGTCGACTGCTTCCGCTCCTTCCGGTCGTACGTATGTGGGGAACGCACAACATATTAAAGCGTCTTTGGTGTTTTCCATGTTTTCTACAAAACAAAACCGGAAATCGAGGGGTTATGACGTCATTAGCAGGCGACACAACGACACTATGGAAACAGTCCGTGTCACTAGTTAAAATTGGAATTTGGGATAATGTAAGTACACAAGTCAGCAAAATATATAACACTGTTCTAGTGGTTTTTGAATATTTTATTAAAAAAATCGTACATATTGTGCCTTTAAGACTGATGATGAAAAGTTTTGGATGAAAAAAAAAAATACTTTTTTCTTATTTCAGTTTAATGTGCAAAAACAACCATGTTGGGGCAAAATATTAAAAAGAACTTGCATTACGTATATATTTGGAATTCCATTTGGTGCCGTTACTGGCAAGAAGTAGATCCTTAGAACACCTAAAAACCTGTAAACACCTGCTAACTCATGTTATAGGCCTATTCTTGTGAAAGAAATGATTAACACCACTGGCAGTGTTATTTTAGTAGTATTAGTATTTTAGCCAGTATTTATGTACTAATATAGTATTTAATATTTTGCTGTTAGTTTTAATGAAACATTATTAGCTTTTATTAAATATTAATATTAGCTTTTATTTTTATATTTTAATTTTAATTTTAGTAATTTTATTATGTGCTTTTTTCATTTTTATTTTTTTATTTTTTTTATTATTATTTATTTTTTTTAAATCATTTGTCGTTATAAAATTTTTAATATTTTAACTGAAACTTATTTCGGTTATTTGTCAAGGCATTTTCATTTAAGTTTGTCATCTAATATTTATATTTTATGTAATGTAATAATGAGCTTTAGTCAAGGTAGCATCATATTTAATTTTTAACGAGAGTGAAAACGAGGCTGTGTGTGATAGAAGTACAGTGCGTTTAATGGATTGTAATGTTGTTTAACTATGTCAGTTGTTCAGCTTTAGTCTATTTCTGACAGCCTCGTTTTCATCTTTGTATAATTTAATGACGTCTGCCCTAAGGTCTATAACAATACTGACCACTAATAAAGTTGGGTTCCATGTTCTTTCTTTTTATACTCATTCAGTGTGCATCTTTGTCTGTCCCTTGAGGTGGCATCTGTTGCTTCTCATATAAATTTGGCTGAATCAAGCATATTTACAAGCTTTGCCGTGACACTAACTGAAACGTATTACAGGCTTGCAGACCTGGACCAGATCAGAACATTGTCAGTTGTCTTGGCCTAGCACATCAGGGCTAATTCAACAATACCGCAGCGGATTGTATTCCCACAGCAATTACACCAGTAGTCGAATACAGTTTGAGTAATGGGAAGAGATCAGGAAAGTCTTTGTAACCAGCCATTTTAGTTATTGTGGTGCCAGTGTTAGACTTCTAAGAAGGAATCGCACTGAATTGCAGCAATCTTGAGCTTGAATCCCAGTCTTGTATAAAGACATTTTGTCCTCTTGCTAGTCTTAACTTTGTCTTTAATTCTCAAGGGTCAGAGAATTAGTTTCAAGAGTATAATTGCAGATTCATTTTAATTTTAACTAATAAATATTAATAGAAAGCCATTTCTTGCTCGTTAGATTTTCTTTTTTACCTCAGGCTCAATATTATTTTCCATGTTTGTCGGTGTAGTCAGATATGAATCTAAAAGTTTGTCGTTATTTGATTTTGAAGGTTTTCTGTATGTATTCATGCTGCCTGTTTATTGACATTCTGTTGATGTGCACGGCCACTTTTTTTTTTTGAAATACCATTTTAACTTTTATATTTCCCTCAGGACAGCAGTATTGTGGTGTTGTTATCATGGACAGAAAAGAGGAATTGCGCTGAGGGGCCATCTGTTGAAAATATCAGTTCAGAATAGTTAAGGAGGGGCATTCTGAAATCGAAAAGGGCAGAATAGAAGCAGAGGAGGACGTAGCAGTGGAGATTTGAGATGCAGACGCTGTGGCCTTGCTGGCCAGTGCCTAGGGACAGATCTGTTTGGGTCAGATACATTCTGATAGTCTGCTGCTCAGGGCTCATGACGTTTTTTATGATGTCACATTGCAAAAAAAGATGACTTTCCTCATGAATGTTAATTAGGGAATGCTGATGTTGCTAGCTAGCATTCCGTACATGGGTGAGCTTTTCTTTTAAAGGTGCACTCAACTTAATCCAGATTTAATTCAATCCATTATATGTATCAGTTTGTAGTACCAGATAATGAAGAAGAGCACAGACTAAAATAAATACATATACAAAGTTCACTGGCGACTCAATCTTACCGAGTGCTGCTTGATGTTTCTATTAGATGCATTGTTAATAAATATTATTTTTTTGCTCACACTATTTATACATGATAAAATCATCTAATATAAACATACATCATGTTATGTTGTGTGGCACTTACTCATTCACTCACTCACTAAGTCTGGGGACTTGGCATGTGTGTCCGTGTGGTTGTGGTTGGTATGGTGAGTGTTGTGAAGACTGGCAGTGTGCCCAGCATGGATTTGGCCTGGATCTTTTTTTTTTTTTTTTTTTAACCCCATCTGACCTCAGCCTTACCCTCTGCCGGTGAAGAAAGTTTTTCCCAGAGCATGGAGTATTAAATGACTATAGTTGGTTGACACTAGGGATGCACTGAAATGAAAATTCTTGGCCGAAACCGAACAAAATGAAACACTGGGCCGAAGGCCGAATACCGAACACGGTTTGTCGAGTTTTTTCCCCCATGTATTTTGCCAATTTTCTTCACCATTGCATAAATTAAATAGCCAAAAAGGTTTTTTGTACTGTTTTGTCTTGCTTTTCAAATAAAAAATAAATAAAAACAAACAAAAATTTAAAAATATTTAACACTGACATTTTTTTTATATTCTAGCAGACATTATACCAACAAATCACAATTTAACTTAAAATTAATGAGTTAGTAAAATAATATATTTTGGCCATCAGACCCCCTTCTTGAATCAGGCATGTATTTTTTTTACTGTACAAATAAAAGCAGCCTTGCTGAGAAGAGACTTCTTTTAAAACATTAGAACATATTACAGATCCCAATTTGAACACTATGTTTGTACACACTTAAAAATAAAGGTGCTTCACGATGCCATAGAAGAACCTTTTTGTCTAAATGGTTCCATAAAGAACCTTTAACATCTGAAGAACCTTTCTGTTTCACAAAAGGTTCTCTTTGTGGCGAAAGAAGGTTCTTCAGATAAAAAAGTAAGAAAGAGATGGTTTCTTTGTGGAACCAAAAATGGTTCTTCTATGGCATCGCTCGAAGAACCTTTTGAAGCACCTTTATTTTTAAGAGTGTATGTTATAATAAATGTATTAACAGAGCTGTGGTTATTATTATCATTATTATTGTCTATTTTTCAGAACAACAATAAAATTACAATACTAACATTTATGAATGTTGATGGAGTTCTTGCTTTTTCTCAACTTTTCTTTTGGCGGAAATGCGCAGGAAGACCTCAATGCTGCTTCTTGTTGACAACAGCAGATTTATAAATGCGTCTCATTACGAATACGTCGTACGTATCGCGTTGTCACATGCCTTGTAAAAAATCATAAAAATGTGTGAGCAACTGATGAGTAACACTGTTTCAGCGCAGATTTTCCTCGCGCTTTGGACTTTGAACCATGGTTAACAAGCAGATAGCGCCTCTAGTTTGTGCAGTGCTGTCAGAATACATGCAATTCGTGCTTGTATTAGAAAACATGACGTTCTGCAGTTTATTTACTAATTGATTAAGGCCGTTTTCGCGATTTCAATCATCATACAGTAACCAGCAACAATCACCCCTTCCTCTTCTCATCGAAGACATGCGATGCAGAGCCCCCCTACTAAACAGTCTCTTCCTGTCGGTGCTTGTAATGATTTTTGCATCTTTCTCGGACAGTTTAAATGCTTCCAAACTGCTGACATGTGTGCATAAAGAGTGCGCGCCTCTCATACCGTGTCTACACTGGACGCGAGTGGCGCGGGTCGCGACAAAATACTTTAGAACTCATTATAATCAGTGATGCTATACACTGTCTACTGTCAAATCCCTGACAGTAAACTGCTGCCATGTTCTATTTATGACGTATTGACACAAATTTCAAATGATTTTCAATGGTCGCTTTGTTGCGTCCAGTGTAGACAGACTTTTTAACTGTTGCGGCGCGGTGTCACTCTGCGCTGGTTGCTATTTGATAGCGTCACGTCATTGTTCGGTACAGTTTATTCTGTCTTTTCTCTTATATTATTATTATTTTCTCTAATAATCTAAAGAATAATTTTGGTTGCCGAACATTCGGTGCATCCCTAATTGACACATCCCTTATTGCTCTTACATCCAGGTCCGGCTTTCTTTAGATTATTGCATTACCTAACTGCTGACATCACAATACAGCTAGTCGTAGTATCAATTAAAATTGAAGCATGAAACGGCATAATTTATGGCAGATTTTTCCTTTGTTGAATAAATTATGCTGTTTCATGCTTCAATTTTCATAATCTATGTAAAATACAGTTCTTTGTAAGCTCAAATGTTACTCTAAATACCTCAGATTTTATATTATAATGCACATAATTCCGTATTTATTGTAACTCTAAACTCTAAGTCTGCATGCTGTTATTTTCTTGGGGCTGCTCCTTCAACATAATAGCCTCTTGTCATATTTAACATTCGTCATTGGAAAAATTTTGTCATTTCATCATTTGGAAAATGGAAGAGCATCGGTGACCAGCTGCTTCTAGCAGATATCGACAGGCTATTAATTGTCCAGGCTCATACTGATTTGTGCTCTGGATCCAGACCTGTGTCCCTGCGGATCTGCTCTCCTCTGCACCTGCTCTTTTCTGTCGGCCACTGCAGTTTTGTTGATTGCGACAAACACTGGAGTGCCTGTGGGCAAGTAATTGAGCCCACAGATCTCTGAGCTTCAGCACAATAAAGCAAAACACTGACACCCACACTAAAACAGAGTCTCTGATGGCACGGGTGATGAAGCAATTAAACATTGCAGCATCCGTATCCATATTAGGAATGAGCATTTTCTTTTGGGGATGGGTTACCTGTGAGTGTGTGTGTGTGTGTGTGTGTGTGTTACGGTCGCTTCAGTCGACTGCCTCTCAGCTCCTCCTCCTTCCCTCTGGCATCCTAATGAAGGCATTATCTCGACAAGTCACGGAACATGAGACTGCTGTAATTTGGCTTTTATCAATGTGTTTGCTGGTTGGCAAACATCCTTGCCAGCTTAAATCAAAGCAGAACGCTTTTTCATGCTTTTTTTAGATTATTCTTTTTCTAAGATTGATGGGAAATGACATTAGGGCTTGATTTGTCTCACATAATCAGACCTTTGACTAGACTGCATAAGATCTGGTCCACACTTCGTTTCCCCTCTTGGTGCGGACATTTTTGCCAGGTGTGAATACAGCAATCGCACTCGGGTGCGGACCAAACAACCGCACCGAGCCCCAGCTGAAGAGGTGGTCTCGGTCTGCTTCCAAACGAACTCTGGTATGGTTCGTTTTAGGTGTGAATATGATCCGACCCAATTGCAGAAATCACGCTCAGAAACAGACAGCTTGCGCATATAGTGCTGTTATTTGCGTTTCAATGGCTTAAATCACTTGTTTTTAAACCACAATGCTTAAAAACACACGCAAATGATGAGCTTGCACAGCAACATGACGTGAGCTCGCTAAATAGGCTAAAGCTTGCCGCATAAATGACCATGACTATGATGGGGGTAAATAGTAAGGAGATATTTGAATTTTTTAGTAATAAACTAGTGTTTTAGGAGTCAGTGTCGCAATGAAGTTGATGATACATAATAATAATAAGAGTATTTGTTTTGGATTTGAATTATTTCGTTTTGTAGTCATTTAAAGCTTTCTATAGATATATTCATCATGTCTGTAAGGAAAATATTTGCAGAGTTTCGGTTAATTTTTGTGAAGCGCTCCTGAGATGGCAAGCGCATCCTATATGTTTTCTTTATTTTACAATAGCACAACGTTTTCCTGATATTGTGAGTGCACACAAATAAAAATAGACCCTTTACAGTTCCGAGCGATGTATTATTCTTACCTTTATGAACAAAAATGATGCCGTATTTAATTTGTTTCCACTGATGTCCTGAAGCGTGCTTCAGCTTCCATTCTCTGCACAAACGATTGGATATGTGCCTAATAGCGCATATTTATATAGGTTAAATGTTTAAACTAACATTGTGATATATAGCAATATATAGAAGAGGAGAGAGGAAATATAGATTTTATTTTCGGCAAATCGTAATTACAATATCGTATGACATTGTCTCATATGATGCTTATAAGTTTCTTCATATTGCGTTAGTATCTGATAACACCAAATCAGTAAAAGAATAAAAATTGCACTACAAAAGACCTCCATGATTAGCCTGTTTTTGCACTTCCTGTTTTTCCCTGCTTGAGAACTTCTGTCCAATGAATGGATGACCTTAGCACACATGTGGTTTTGTTTACTATTTCTGGTCCACTTGCAAAAAAGGGCAGTGTGAAAGCAAACCGCACCAAACAAAAAAAATTAACATTGTATTTGGTCCGGACCAAAGTAAGTGAACTAGCGGACTTTCCTGGTGTGAATACACCCTAAAATAATCGTTTTCCTTTCTCAAAACCTCATCTCGTCCAAACCTGTATGAGTTTCTTTTTTATGAACACAAAAGAAGATATTTTGAAGAATGTTGGTAACCAAACAGTTGCTTGTAGCCATTGACTTTCCATATTATGGGAAAAATAATATAGTTGTTGGTTATATATATATATGTTGGTGGCTACCAGCAATTACTTAATTTTTGCATTTATTCATTTGATCTAAAGCGGTGTACATTGCCTTTAAGGTTCGTGTTATCAATTAAGGGCAGCTTGTTTGTAACATGCAAGAAAAATAATAAAATTAAATTGTGTATATATATATATATATAGATATATATTATATAATAGTATATATATAATATATACACAGTGGTGTGACAAGGTTGTTTCCCCTTGTTTTTTTTATTTTTTTGCATATTTGTCACACTTAAAAGATTCAGATCATCAAACAATTTTAATAGTACACAAAGATAATTCAAGTAAATGCAAAATGCAGTTTTTAAATGATGATTTCATTAATTAAGGGAAAAAAGCTGTCCAAACCTGCCTGGCCTCTACGTGAAAAAGTAATTGCCCCCTAAATCTAATAACTGTTTGTGCCACGCTTTGCAGCAACAACTGCAATCAATTGTTTGCGATAACTGGCAATGAGTCTTCACATCGCTGTGGAGGAATTTTGGACCACTCTTCTTTGCAGAATTGTTTTAATCCAGCCCCATTGGAGGTTTTTCGAGCATGGATGGACTGTTTAAGCATCTCAATCGTATTTAAGTCTGGACTTTGATTTGGCCACTCCAAACCCTTAATTTAGTTTTTCTTGAGCCATTCAGAGGTGGGCTTGCTGGTGTGTTTGTGATCATTGTTCTGCTGCATAACCCAAGTGTGCTTGAGTTTGAGGTCACAAACTGATGGCCGGACACTCTCCTTCAGGATTTTCTAATAGAGTGCAGAATTCATTGTTCCGTCAATTATGGCAAGTTGTCCAGGTCCTGAAGCTGCAAATCAGCCCCAGATCATCACACTACCTCCACCATGTTTGACTGTTGCTATGATTTTTTTTTTATGAAATGCTGTGTTGGTTTTACGCCAGATGTAACGAGACACACACCTTCCAAAAAGTTCAACTTTTGTCTCATCAGTCCACAGAATATTTGCCCAAAAGTCTTGGGGATAATTAAGATATTTTTTGGCAAATGAGAGATTTTTTGTGTTCTTTTTGGTCAGCAGTGGTTTTTGCTTTGGAACTCTCCCATGGATGCTGTTTTTTTGCCCAGTCTCTTTCTTATTGTTTATTCATGAACACTGACCTTAATTGAGGCATGTGAGGCCTGCAGTTCTTTAGATGTTATTCTGTTTTTTTTTTATGACCTCTTGGATGAGTCGTCGTTTTGCTCTTGGAGTAATTTTGTTTGGCCGGCAACTCCTGGGAAGGTTCAACATTGTTCCAAGTTTTCTCCATTTGCGTGGATAATGGGTCTGACCATGGTTCGCTGGAGTCCCAAAGGCTTAGAAATGGCTTTATAATCCTTTCCAGACTGATACATGTCAACTGTTTTGATTCTCATCTGTTCTTGAATTCGTTTAGATCGCGGCATGATGTGTTGCTCTTTAAGCATGCTTCACTTTGTCAGACTGGTTCTATTTAATTGATTTCTTGATTCAACAGGTCTGGCGGTAATCAGGTCTGTGTGTGGCTAGTGAAATTTAACTCAGTTTTTTTCTAAAATAATGTGGTTAATTGCAGTTTCTTTCATGATTAAACAGGAGGGGGCAATTAATTTTTCACGTAGGGCCACTTAGGTTTGGACAGCTTTTTTTCCTTAATAAATGAAATCATCATTTAATATTATTTTTTTGTATTTACTTGCATTATCTTTGTGTAATATTAAAATTTGTTTGATGATCTGAATCTTTTAAGTGTGACAAATATGCAAAAAATTTAAAAAACAGGAAGGGGGCAAAAACCTTTTCACACCACTGTAGATATTCATCAATCATATATTTCATATATTATATATAGAATTATATATTATATATATATATCACACCCAGTATATATACACTGTGTTCCAAATTATTATGCAAGTGACATATCAATAGGATTTCGGTACAATAAAGAGTCAGATTTTTGTTTGTGCTGTTTTTCACATCTTTTTAGATAACTGGTATTAATCTCAGACAGGTTTGTTCAATAGTTTGTCAGGTCTTCTTAGGTAAATGGAAACCTTACTTAAAGAGGTTGTTCCACATTATTATGCAAGTCACAGTTTTCATGCAATATGGTGAGGAAGAAAGATCTTTCTCAAGATGAAAAGCATGAAACAATGCAATGTCTTGCAAAAGGCACCAAAACAAACAATATTTTGCGAAAAGCAAATAGAAATTATTGAACCGTAAGGTCACTAAAAAAAAAAAACTCATTCTGACTAATGCAGGTTTCTCTTTGTGAGGTTTAGTTGGCATTGACTGAAATGCAGCTTTACACACAACTGCCAGTCTGCATGGAGAGGATCTTGAGACTCCAGTAGCTTCAAACACCTGTTTGCTGCTCAGCAGTGGCTTTTTTACAGCTGCCATTACAATACAATTAATTTGTTTGACATAAACTTTCCTTAATAAATCTTTATCTGACCAAGATCTTCTGTGCTCTAAGTCACAAATCTTTTGACAGTTCAATAATTTCTATTTGCTTTTCGCAAAATATTGTTTGTTTTGATGCCTTTTGCAAGACATTGCATTGTTTCATACTTTTCATCTTCAGAAAGATCTTTCTTCCTCACCATATTGCATGAGAACTGTGACTTGCTTAATAATGTAGAACAACCTCTTTAAGTAGGGTTTCCATTTACCTAAGAAGACCTGGCAAACTATTGAACAAACCTGTCTGAGATTGATACCAGTTATCTAAAAAGATGTGAAAATCAAAACAAACAAAAATCTGACTCTTTATTGTACGGAACACAGTGTGTATGTATGTATGTATATGTGTATATATATATATATAATATATATATATATATATTATATATGAGGGCTGCACTATAAAAATCGCATGCAATTTTAACGCGCATCTTATCAGTAGAGCCGGTTCTGTAATCAGCGGTAAATCTCCATCATGTGTGTGCTTTCACATTGAGCAGCATTAACTACACAGAGTTGTTGTTCACTGACGAGCTGCGCAAAATCACGTTCATATTCGCGCGATTTTTTGTGCAGCTCGTCAGTGAACAAAGGCTCTGTGTAGTAAATGCTGCTCCAAGTGAAAGCACGCACGTGATGGAGATTTAACCGCTGATTACAGAACTGGCTTTACTGACAAGATGCGCATTAAATTGGCATGCGATTTGCGGCACCCTAATAGTATTTCTTATATATTAATTATTTTATTTATTTTATTTTAAACGAAGACCTAATAGTCCAAATGTAAAACACCAATAAAGTATTTTTTGGAACAAAAAATCAGTGTGTGACATTTAACCTTTGTTTTTTTTTTTTTTTTTTTTGTGGATCAGTTCATGCATTTCCTAGTGAATTAAACTTTATTACTTTTGCATTAGCAGCATGCTCTAATACGGTTTGGCTATAGCCGAATAGTTTTGTGTGCGTTATGCATCAGGTGGTCGGGCGAACAGGGCATGTTGTCTGAAGGTTTTGACTCATTTTTGTGTGTGTGTGTGTTTTGTGTGTGTGGTGTGTGTGTGTGTGTGTGTGTGTATTATATATTATCTATATCTATAAATATATTAAATATTATAGATATAAATATTTCTCTGAGGATGAGAGGACCCGGAGATTGTTGCTATCCACATTGAGTCCTCATCCTCAGCACAGGAAGTACAAATCAATGTATTTCACAGGAAAACACTCCATTATAATGTAGCAGGTGTACACGTCTGTGCTTGGACACCGAGTGTGCATCATGTGCATAAGTGATTCTTGGATGAACTAGTGGCTCATCAGGGTAGTGAGGATGCTTCCCTATAGATACAATTATTCAGCAAGTTTTACTTTTTAAATATCCTGTTTTACTTAAGTGCATTCCTTCCTTCCTTTTTTTGTGTGCATGTGTGTGCAGTCACATTTTTGTTAGTGCACTTTAGATTTTGTTGTTACTTCCATGTAAATCTTCAGTAATACATTTTTGTTCAAAGGACCTTGAACTTTGCCTTTGCTTGGTGTGCGGATTCCTTTTTTCTTTTTGTATTTTACTTAAATACATCCCATTGTATCCCATTGTGGAAGTAAAATGGGTTTTTGTGTTGACTAAGTCAGTGGATGATGTCAACAGGAAGTGTCATTGATAAGGGGAGATTTCTGCTCTACCCAGGATTATTCATATTCATAGAGTAAACGAATGAGTGAAGGAAGAAAGGCATCCTGCCATCTGAGCTGATGAGGTGTCCGTGACACACGCACATGCAGAGGCTTACAGTGCAGATGCTCACGCAAAGGAGTTGTGATTTTGCTTCATCAAGTACATGTCTCATGTAATCCTTTCTCTTATACGCACACACACACTGCCTCAGGTGATTAGTGGCACTTTTGCGTCACTATTCTAATCTTTCTAGACTTTCTATCCCCTTCTATCCAATTCATTTCCAGTTCCAGTTAATTCACTTCCAAACCAGTTTCAGTGTCAACTTGAATTTGAATTCTAATTAAAAAATTTCTAATTCAGTTAATTTTCAACTATTTGCTTTATTAATACCTTCTCTTTTTTAGTTAAATTGTAATTTTAATCAGATTCAATTCTAGTTCCAGTTAATCACTTTCAATTGAGTTTCATTGTCTAATTAATTCCAATTTCAACTATAATTTTGTTTTTTTCTATTTCAAAGTGTTTTTGTGCCTCTCTTTTTCTAAACCTTATTTCAAATGACTTCTTATTTAATGTCAATTCATATTCGATTCCAATTCCAGGTAATCCACTTTTGATTCGGCTTCGGTTTAATTCCAATTTCCAAACAATAATTCAGTTAAATTTCCATTCCAAGTAGTTCTGTGGCTCCAAATCAGTTCTTATTCAGTGTTTATTCAAATTATATTTCCAATTCCAGTAAATTTTTTTGTTCTTTAATTTCATTCATTGTCCATTTGAAGGATCTAAATTAAATTGATCCTAATTAACTTGACAAACAAGGGTTTACATTTCCATTACACGCGTCATTTAAAGCTATTTTGAATATTACAGCTCTTTTGAACATATCTGTGTGCACAATGTCTATGAACATTGTAATAAAAGCTCTATTTCACATTCAGTGCAGGTTCAGTGTTTTTGTTCTAGTGTTTGGCCTCCTCTCTGTAACCTTTCAGTGGCTCCCTTTTCCCCCATTGTCTTCCTGTCTGTCCTGCCCTTATTCACCCTTTACACAGAATGTCAGGACACAGGGCCCTTTCTATCTCTACCCTGCGTTTAATTATGCATCAGATTAGAGGGCTGTGTGTGTCTGTAATACAATTACTGCAGCATGAGAGTGTGTTATCTTCCGTAGTGAAACTGGCGTAGTTTTGATAGCACCATGCTGATGTCTCTCTGTAATATAGAAGGGAGTTTCCTCTCCAGTTACTTTTGGGACTCTGAAACTTCTGAGATACAGTAGAATATCTCAAAACGTATTTGCCGTTGATGTATTCAGCTTTTGCCTTAGTGGAGCTTAATCATTCGCCATGTAAATGAGGCTGAGGAATAGAAGATCAGTTTATTCAGCGGATTGCACTTTCAGTCAGTGTGAAACTTTTTACAGTTTTTACATTTACATAAATAGCAGACACTTTTATCCAAAGTTATATAGTTTTCAGTTCATGCATTCCCTGGGAATCGAACCCATGACTTTGGTGTTACTAGTTTGAGCTAGAGGAACTCATTTTACTTTACAGGATAGTCAACAAGAGAATGTAGAGCAAAATTTGAATTTATCCGTCTGGAATTGATTGGATTGTGAAAAATGGGAATAGAGCCAGATGGTTGAAGGAGACGGGTTGAAAAGCAAGGGCTTTTCTTTTACTCTGATAACGAAAAGATTGCAATTGAATCGATGCTGTATTAGCACTTCCAAGTTTCATATTGGTATGCATATTTTGCTGCTACTTGAAGTAGTTTTTTTCATTGCAGTGTATCATCTTGTATATTTTTTTATGTTTGGAGCATAAATGTAGGCTGTGAACATAAACATCAATATCATGAGGAAGGATCTAGAGTTTAAAGCTTCTATTTTAATGCTAAACCAGTTTCAATTGCACGCACAAAGGCGCCGGCGCGCGCTGTAGCCTGTATCCTTTCATATCAAAGCACAAAATAAACTACTTGCATGCAATGTCGTGGGCCATTTAAGTCATGAAGTTACCAAAAAGACGATAAAAAAAGCTGCCTTAAAACTGTGCATGCATGTAATATATTTTATATGAGTCACATTAAGAACATGTCTCTGAAATGGTTTTCAAAACTGTCCTGGAGCAGCCCAGCACTTTCTCACTCATCTAACACACCCGATTTAACTCATCAGCTCATTAATAGAGACTTTAAGACCTGAAGTGGGTCAGAAAAGGTAAAAAGAGTTAGTTAGAGAAAATATGATGCGTGTCAGATCCACTTCAGGTTCAGCAGCGGCAGCTCTTAAAGAAACAGCACCCAAAATAACTAATAAGCCAGCTGCTGTGATGTTTGTTAATCAAAGGACAAAGGAAAAAAGAAAATCAATAACTTTTATATCTTTAAGGATTCATCTATATTTAATTTAGAATTTAGTGTCTGATAACTTCTATTTGAATTTCTGTATATTTCTGCTGAAGGGCACAGGTAATATGACATTTATTATAATGGGTTTATTGAAGATTGTTTTAAGTTCACTTAAAAAAAAAAGTCTAATAAATGTTAAAATTGATAGCTCTCAAGTATACTGTAATGTTGAATCACAAAATCGTTAACTATGGGGGGTAGGGGGGAGGGGGGGGCTTTTTTATAGCAGTAAAATCAGTATTGGGTATCATTGATACTGGCCTTCAGTCATAAAAAAAGATGTCATTAAACAAATATTAAAAATATACTGTCTTTATGTTGTTTTTACATTAATTTGAAGATTGGATGTGAAATTATTGCAATGTAAAAGTATATTTAAAACTTTAATGTTAGGTGGGATTAATAGCGATTCATTTCAGAAAAATGTGCGATTAATTAGTTAATTTGTTTATCGATTGACAGCACTATAACTATAATAAATAAATTAATAATAGTGATAATATTATTGCACTTTATTTAGTTTTTTTTTAAATAAAATAATAAACTAAATAATAATGTGTGATAATACTATTATATTTTAAAATAAAAAAGGGAGTATTAAATAAAAAATTTTTTTATAGTAAACTTAAAAATAAAATGTTAATATTTTTATTATTGTTATTTGTATTTTAATTTGAACCTTAATTATTTTTAATTTGAATTATTTGAATTTTTCATTTTCAAACTTAAAATCAAGTCTATGCGCTTCTGGGTTTAGCGCTGCCGATTGTAGAGCATCAGTAACTAATTTACACAGCACATTTCTTATTTTGGTCGCGCATGCGGACTACTTATGTGCACCCCTGTATGCATGTATATGTATATGTATATGCATATGTATATGTATGTATATACATGTATGTATGTATGTATGTAGTATTATGTATGTATGTTTTCCGGCCATAGCTCTCTACGCATGTTTTCTTCTCCGTATCATCTTTGTTTTTCTAGTTTTCTCTTTGCTTCAGCTGCTAGTTCATAGGATCACATGGGTTCATTGTGTCTCTTCTTTGCTGATCCAGTAACAGGGATTTGATGCCATCTTGGCACTCTTCTGCTTCTGTGGTTGGCGTGTGTGTGGTCAGTTGCCAGCAGAGGGGGGGGGGGGGGGTGAAAAGTGGGCTGTGGAGCAAAACAGTTTTTGTGCCAGCGGCATGTTAAGGGTTAATCTTTCACTGGGTCACAGGGCAAGATGCTAGAGGAAGTAATCTTGTTAGCTTGGAGTATGTCTGTTGTGTGTGTGTGTGTGTGTGTGTGTGTGTGTGTGTGTGTGTGTGTGCTTGGTGTTGCATGTGTGAAAGGCTAACACCTAATCTAGCTCAGAGAGAAAGAAAGTCAACAAGACAGAATGGGGTAGTGATAAAAATTTTAAAAAGCAGTAGTTCTGGACCGCTGACAGCACAATATATGAAAAATTATAATGGATGTGTGTGTGCTCAATCAAATATCACATTCAATCAAACCAGTGACGGACACTTAGCTTCCAGTTGATGTGCTTGTTAAGTTGTTTAGATGGGGTGTTTTATATTACATGTCCTTTCAAAAGTGCAATTTTATAAAATGTAATAATCGGACAGAATCATGGTTTCATCGTGTTTTTACAAAAGCACAACATTTACATAAAAAAATATTTTTTTCTCCTTTAGTTTGTTTCTATAATTCTGTTCCCAAAACATCACCTAGTGCCTACCTAGACAGCTGCCTTCTAAGGGAGCATCTGGACTGAAATGTAACCTCAAAAGTGAGCGATTTGGAACACTGTACATTAGCAGCAACTTTTTTAACAGTTAATTTCAGTAGATTTGGATGTTAGCATTCTCCTAATGTTTCAACGATGTATCATATGATATCCTGATAAGCATAAAAATACACACATATTGGTTGTTTTTTTTAAGACTGAAGTTTTTTTATGGTACTTTTGTATTCAGTGAATTTTATTCTCATTATTTTTTATGTATATTTATATGTTTAAAATTTCTTCATCCACCATCTTGGATGATTTTTTTTTTAAGTTTGTCATTGTTTTTAACTAAGCAGTGCATGCTGGTATTGACCTCTCTGTGAGTCATACATGCAATGCTGCCTTTAGAATTTGACAGAAAGGAGGTGTCTTTTATGCTGCCTACATTTTGGAACAGTCTTCATGTCAAGAGCACACCTTAAAATGCCGCCTACGTAGACAACCCACTAGGTTTGGACCAGAGCCACTTAGGAGGCCAGCTAGACTCCGCTTCCCAAAACATCTTGCTTAAGCACGACAGATTAGACGGCATTAATATTGTAGACTGACTAAAGCTGATGTGTTAATTGCGGAGATCTGGGCGTGCCGGTTGCACAATATGCATGTAGTGATGTGGTAATTTTCATCACTCTTCTCTTCATAATATCTAAGTACATACATAGTACAGTTGTCATTCCACTCCTGAGTGCTTAAGTTATGACAGAGGTTTGGAAGGAATGGTGTTTCATGTACATTATGACTGCAAAGCAAGATTGTTTTAGTTGTCTTGTTCACTTGTTTGAGACTTTTGACATGGTCCTGATATTTACTTGATATTTAACCAATTCTATTTGCCAACTTAGCAAAGGTATTTTTATGTTGTTGCCAAGACAAGATCAGTTTAAAGCAGATTAGTGTACACTAATAATTAAAGTGCCCCTATTATGCCATTTTTAAGGTTCCTAATTAGGGAAGTTCATTTCGGTTATTTTTCCTACCCGACAACCGATGCTCGTTAACCGCTATTAACCGTTAACCGACAAGAGTATTTTAATATTAGAATTGAATTATTAAAAGGAAATGTCTGTGACCCTGTAAAAATAACTAACCAAGTGTTTACCCCCCCGTGATTAATTTTTAACATGGCGCAAAAAGCAGCAAAACCACAGAATATTAATGATCACATGGTCAATCACCTCATGGCACTGCCGGCGCTTGTCTGCGAGCGGGGAGAAAAACATAATAAAGCTAGGCTATATATGTATAAAAGAATAAATAGGCCTATACGAGAAACATATTTTTACTTAAATTATAAATTAAGAAAATGAAAGATAAACAAGTAGCCTAGTATGCAGAGTTTCGGTTCATTTTTGTGCTGCGTGAATGGAAACAGTCAGCAGAACGCGGCATCCTATTTTTCTTTAGGCTTATTTTACAAAAGCACAAAGATTGTTTTTTTTGTGAATGTACCAAATAAGTGTGAGTAAAGTGACGTGGGGCCAAGTATGGTGACCCATACTCGGAATTAGTGCTCTGCATTTACCCATCCAAAGTGCACACACACAGCAGTGAACACACACAAACCGTGAACACACACCCGGAGCAGTGGGCAGCCATTTTTGCTGCGGCGCCTGGGGAGCAATTGGTGGTTCGGTGTCTTGCTCAAGGGCACCTTGTCGTGGTATTGAAAGTGGGAGAGAGTGCTGTACAGTCACTCCCCCCACCTACAATCCCTGCCGGTACGAGACTCCAACCCACAACCTTTGGGTTATGAGTCTGACTCTCTAACCCTAGGGCCACGACTCCCCAAATTTCAAATAAGGCAAACCTTTTTACAACCGGATTATCTTTAGGACTAAAAGGAGTAGGCTAGTTTCTTCCACTGTTAGAAGGAAAAAAATTAAAGTGATTGCGCTGGCGCCGCATGCGCGCACAGTTAAGCATTGCTACCTTTACTATGCAGCCTGTTCATTATCATAATAAAATATAGTCAGTCAAACATATGGAAAAAAAATATGTAGGAAAATCTGTTAAGCCGTTAAGTGTTATCAAAGTACATTTTGTTTTCGTGTACATTGGAACGCCAGTGAAGTACGTAATAAGGTTAATTTGCCACAAATGCGCTAGCTACATCGCGAATACGGAAACATTTAATTTTGTGTGGAATGAGAGACCCAACGTTGGTTTCAGATTCGTTTTTGCCTAAATGAATTCGTTTTGGCTTGTCATTTATATTGCTATAGCTTCTTATATTTTAAATTTAAATTTTTTTTAAATACTGTTAATTGAAAGGATTTGTTGTGGAGTGAGGGGAACTAAAATAGCCTAGCTATGTTTACATTGTTTATTATAATGTTTGTAAACATTTCACGTCAGCATTAGGTTTATTTCTGAATGAAATAATAAAATGTGACTTATACGCGACTTGTTTTTTCCCCCCATAAAAAACAAATTTTTTATACATGTAGCGTACTTTTAACCATGCAGCAAAAAGTTTTAAATATTTTGATAAATTACTGAAAAAATAAATAATTAAATTACTTTTTAAACCGTTTAACTGATTGTATTAATCGGTCAAAATTCTTCCCGCCGGTTAAACGGTTGAAATGACATCCCTATTCCGTCTCTCTAAACCCCTCCTTTCCATGAGCCTACTCTGCTCTGATTGGTCAGATGGCTCAGTCTGTTGTGATTGGTCTAACTGTGCCACGCTGTCGGAAACGCTACCCTTTTGCCAAGTTTCCGTATTTTGAATGCGCTAAAAAGAAGGCAAACGCTAGAAAATATAAACCTCTATTATTTATCATACTTACAGGTTGTGATTCAGTGGAGAATTTACTTTCACAGCGTATTCCTTACAACATGATGTTGTTCACGGACGGCCAACGTAGAACATAGAATTATGCAAATGTGTTACCCCATGATGTGTAGCCATCACAGAAATGGGATTCGAATTACTGATGACACGGTTTAGTCAGTTCTTTCTTTTGGGAGACAATAACTTAATTTTCTGTGGCATAATAGGTAGGGGTGTAAGAAATTATCGATACACGTGAGTATCGCAATATTTTGTTTGTCGATACTGTATTGATTGTCAAAAACGGAATATCGATATTTAAAAAAAAAAAAAAAAAAAAATATATATATATATCTATTATATATATCATATAATATATAATATATATATAGCCGGGGGGGCAAAAAAGTATTTAGTCACCACCCATTGTGCACGTTTTCCGCACTTAAAAAGATGAGAGAGGCCTGTAACTTTCATCATAGGTATACCTCAACTAGGAGAGACAAAATGAGGAAAAAAAATCCAGAAAAGCACATTGTAGGATTTTTAAAGAAATAATTGGTAAATTCCTCGGTAAAATAAGTATTTTTGTCACCTACAAACAAGCATGATTTCTGGCTCTCACAGACCTGTAACTTCTGCTTTAAGAGGCTCCTCTGTCCTCCACTTGTTACTTGTATTAATGGTATCTGTTTGAACTCGTTGTCAGTATAAATGACACCTGTCCACAACCTCAAACAGTTACATTCCAAACTCCACCATGGCCAAGACCAAGAGCTGTCAAAGGACACCAGAAACAAAAATGTAGACCTGCACCAGGCTGGGAAGACTAAATCTGCAATAGGTAAGCTGCTTGGTGTGAAGAAATCAACTGTGGGAGCAATTATTAGAATATGGAAGACATACAAGACCACTGATATCTCCCTCGATCTGGGGCTCCACGCAAGATCTCACCCCGTGGGGTCAAAATGGTCACAAGAACTGTGAGCAAAAATCCCGGAACCACACGGGGGGACCTAGTGAATAACCTGCAGAGAACTGGGACCAAAGTAACAAAGGCTACCAACACACTGCGCCGCCAGGGACTCAAAACCTGCAGTGCCAGACATGTCCCCCTGCTTAAGCCAGTACATATCCAGGCCCATCTGAAGTTTGCTAGAAAGCATTTGGATGATCCAGAAGAGGATTGTGAGAATGTCATAGTGGTCAGAAGAAACCAAAATATAACTTTTTGGTAAACTCAACTTGTCGTGTTTGGAGGATAAAGAATGCTGAGTTGCATCCAAAGAACACCACACCTACTGTGAAGCATAGGGGTGAAACATCATGCTTTGGGCTGTTTTTCTGCAAAGGGACCAGGACGACCTGATCCGTGTAAACGAAAGAATGAATGGGGCCATTTATCGTGAGATTTTGAGTGAAAACTTCCTTTCATCAGCAAGGGCATTGAAGATGAAAGTGGCTGGGTCTTTCAGCATGACAATAATCCCAAAAACACCGCCCGGGCAACGAAGGAGTGGCTTCGTAATAAGCATTTCAAGGTCCTGGAGTGGCCTAGCCAGTCTCTAGATCTCAACCCCATAGAAAATCTTTTGAGGGAGTTGAAAATCCGTGTTGCCCGGCGACAGCCCCAAAACATTACTGCTCAAGAGGAGATCTGCATGGAGGAATGGGCCAAACTACCAGCAACAGTGTGTGAAGACTTACAGAAATCGTTTGACCTCTGTCATTGCCAACAAGGGTATATAACAAAGTATTGAGATGAAATTTTGTAGGTGACCAAATACTTATTTTACCAGGGAATTTACCAATAAATTCTTTAAAAAATCCTACAATGTGATTTTTCTGGATTTTTTTTCCTCATTTTGTCCTCTCATATTTTAGGTATACCTATGATGAAAATTACCGGCCTCTCTCATCTTTTTAAGTGGAGAACTTGCACAATTGGTGGCTGAAAAACTGTGTTTTCCCCACGGTATGTACAAATTCATGGCAGTTGTTTTTTTCTGGTTTTGAGTTTATCTCCCGACCGCTTAGATAGCAGTCTCATCTCTGCTACTTAAACAGTGCCAGGAAATCCTACATTAGGCACTAATGTTATGTTAATAAAGTTCGCATTCAAGTAATGGGAGATGAAGATTGTCCCATTCCTGTTTTTGGTGTACAAAAGCTGAAGTATGGTGCATTTGGGCGTTTGTGGTTAACGGCCAACCGTGGACCGTGATTCCCGCGGAACATACATACAACGAAACCCTGTGAAATCCAAGTTGAAGTTTTCTGAGAATGTTCAACATCGGTATTTATTTTCTTTACAATGTTTTGTTTTCTTTAGAATCCTGCAGCCCCTTTATGTTTCATTGATATTAAGCATGTAATTCCTTTTGTTCATCAACTGTTATGACTGTATTGTTACAATTGTAAAACTTAAACTGTGACCCCTTTAAGCAGGGTCTAAAAATATACGGCCTGTTTATAAAGCAGGTATACGGCTTATACATTTACTGAAGTCCTGCTGCACCTTATTTGTCCTCTTCCCACTTTACTCGTACTGCACAAAAAGTGGTTTAATAATGTTGAATGTTACAGGGACTGATTATTGTAAATGCAGATCCCACTGTGTTCTGGTTAAACAATTATTATTATTTTTTTATTTATTGCTAAGGTTTGCATATGTTGGTGTGTTCTTAATGACAGCTTTCCTAAAATATCCTATTCCTAATATTAGAAATATCCTAATATATCGCCTTGCTTACAGTATCGCAACATATCGTATAGCAACCCCTGTATCGTGATACGTATCGTATTGCCAGATTCTTGTCAATACACGCCCTACTAATAGGGGCAACTTTCAATTCATGTTTATTTGTATAGCACTTTTCACAATACATACTGTTTCAAAGCGGCTTTACTGGAGATGCATGTTTCTGCATTACAATTAAGTGAAAATGTCTTGAATTAACTTATTTTTTCACTTTTCTTTGTTTAAAAACATTTGATACATTTATGCAAAAAACAAGCAAAGCCTTTTGCCAATGGGGTAATTTGTAAATTTAAAAGTAAATTGATCAAGGATGTTTAGATCTTTTTAGAGCTGGAAAGCCAGATAAAAATGGTGATTTAAAATAAATAATATTTCATGCAGGAAAGTTTAAAGCAGTTTTAATATTTGATCTGCAAATATTAAATATTGATCTGAAGTCTCGTAAGCAAAATATGAAAGCTTGCATAGCCTGTCTGAATATAATCTGTCAAAAACGTTTTGTTATTTGACCTTAAAGCCTATTCTTTTCTCTAAAATATAATCACCTCCAATTTTAACTGGCCGCCAGCAGTTTCAATAGTGGTTGATTTTTACCCTGGGAAAGATGAATAAACCTAGTCATACATTGAGCTGCTTTAGTCCTCTCCGGACTTGTGGTGGGTGTGGTGCAAGTGTGAGAATAGCCCCTCAGGCTTGTTTGTTTAATTTTACACCACATTCATCCTTTGAGCTCACACAACTATATTACAAGTGTCAGTAATAAGCCCTAAGTAGCCTTGACCTCACCCCTCTAACTAACACACACACACACACACAATTTACAGTATCTTATCACGACAGGACCAAATTCGCATACCCTATCTATATTTTTTATTTTATTATGTAAATAATTTCTCTGAATTGTTTATCCCCTTTACCTCTCCAGCATTGCAGTTCACTTCTATGACACCTGTGAAAATGTTCTCTCTTCTTGGAGGAGAGGACAGAGCTGCTTGCGCCTCAGATGAGGTGTCCTTATTTTATAGCTGTGAGAACAAGCCATCAGCCACCTCAAATATCTAACCTGCTTCTCTCTTTCTCTCTCTGTCCTCTGAAGATCATCAGAAACTGGAACGTGAAGCCCGAATCTGTCGTCTACTCAAACACCCAAATATTGGTGAGTTTGATCCTCATTATGTTCTTTTTTTAAATATTTATTTTTATTTTAGAATACATAAAGCTCATTCAAAATATTAAAGGGGTCGTATGATGCGATTTTCAATTTTTCCTTTCTTTTTGGAGGGTTACAAGCTCTTGGTGCATAAAAGAAGATCTGTAAAGTTGCAAAGATTAAAGTCTCAAACCAAAAGAGATATTCTTCATAAAAGTTAAGAGTCAGCCACACCTATCTAAAACGGCTTGTTCTAACACGCCCTCACATATCTACGTTAATATGTGGAAATGTTAGCATAATGCCGCCCAAATGTGCACGCAAAGAAAGAAGGTGTGGTTTCAGGAACAGCAGTCGTGTTGATGCAGCCATGTCAGGGAGACGCTGTGTTTTAGTGCGAAAGCAAAAGCACTTTATTTTGGCCTTCCAGAAGTAGATGCATTCAGGAATCTTTAAGATCACTTACAACAGAACAGCACAACCCAGATGTTCGAATTTGAGCAACGCCATTTTATGACACAGTTTTTTTAACCTAGAGAGTACAAGCTGGCTGGTGCACAAAGCTATGTCTAAAAAAAAAAAAAGATTTAATTTCCTACTGTGCTCCATGACAATGCTGGCCTTTCAGAATCACGAATGTAAATATGGTTTTGCGTATTGTGTTAAGTGTTTCTACTGGACTTGTTTTTTTTTTTTATCAATGCTGAGTTTTGCGCAGCCAGAGGTACGCTTTCGTTGTGTGGTGTGTTTTGGTGGGAGGGGAACAGGGTGCACTGTCCCCGAGAGTAGAACATGAACCTTCTGAAATCAAGCACGCAGCTGTCTTAAACCCCGCGGCTTGTGTACTGCACACAGCTGTTTTCTGTCACGCAACTCTGGTTGGCCCTTTTCAGGGCTTGCAGTGATGGGTAAAACTCACAACATTATTAACTGTCGTGATATTTACCTTTGAAAGCGAGCTGCGATTCTGTAAGGGTCATTACAGTTTTGTGACGCGTGCTTGTGGGTTCTGGTGGTCCAGATCACAATGCACTGGTACTGGCCACATCATAGCAGCCTGCGCTTTCAAAGGAGAGCTTGTGTAGACATGAAGCGTTTGAGAGAGGTGGGGCATAGATGACTTACAATAATGTACAGTATTTAAAAATAATGTGTTTTTTGAACATTGAAGCATGTCAACATATTCTTTTACACCAAATACATCAAATAATGATCTTTAAAGCATCATATGACCCCTTTAAATTCGCAATATTTGAAGTAGGGATCTATATGCTTCTAAGCGTTTAACATAAAACTAGTTTATCGTTGGAGCTTCAAGATCATGACCCTTTCTTACCCGCTCACACTTGAGTCAGGCTCTCAACAAACCTCATGCGGGCATCAGGGAGTTTTAGGCTGCTTTTCCTAGTCGCAGCTGCGGCCTTTAAAAACATTGGTTTTGTAAAAAATATTTTGCACAATGTATAGAGGTCTAAATTAAGTTGAAGTCTGTCATACCTTTGGTACTATTCATAATTTACAATATGAGTAGGCATTCAAAAGTTGGGATCATAAGATTTTGAAATAAATTACTTATGTTATTCGGCAATGGGCACATTATTTGACCAAAAGCCAATCTCAAATATCCACCTCTCAAATAAAATTCTGTTTGACTTTGTTTAGCAAATGAACCGAAATTTGGAAATCAGCCCGTTTCCAACCAAAATAACTTTTTTTTAACATAATAAGAAATGTTTTTCTTGAGAGGACAAATCACATTTAAAAAATTATTTTCTGAAGAATCATGTGAAACTGACGATTGGAGTAGTGGCTGCTGAACATTCAGCTTTGCCACCACAGAAAAAAAATTACATTTTTAAAACATATTAAAATAGAAAACAACTATTTAATGTAAATAATCTTTACTGGTTTTACTGTATTTGATCAAAATGCAGCCTTGATGACCAAAAATAACTACTATTTCCAAAAACATAAAAATCGTAACTGACCCTAAACTTTTAATTGATACTGTCCACTTTTAGTGTAAAACTGCAAATGGATGTGTACATGTGAGTTTGACGCAGCGAGCATCTGCAGCTGTGTGAGTGTTTATGAGTGTGTGTGTAAGCTGGTGCCAGAGATGAATTAGGTTGAAGTATTTTTGCAGCAAAACATACAGTGTCCTGTGGAACAGCCTCTCCCAAAAGTCATTGTCTTAAAGAATGTGTGAACGAAAGAACAAAATAAGAATTGTGAGGCGAAAAATTAGCTAATAAAGGGCAGAATTAGTAGGCAGCATTAGGAGAATGAAAAACAAGGCAAAGAGGGTATTAGAAGGATGAGTGGAGACAGAAAGTGGGAGAGACTGATCGATAGAATGAGGAGAAGACCTGAGAGGGTAGAACAACTGAAAAAAACAGAGCAGAGCCATCGAGATGTGGGCGATGGCGACAAAGAAAGAGATGAAGGTAGAGGGATGGAGAGATCAGCAGAGAGAGATTGAGAGGGATAGAAGAGGAGTGGAGCTCTATAAATAGCTGTGCTGAGGTGGGAGATGCTGGTGGGCAGCAGTTCAGCCCAAATACCGTCATTATCACCAATGAGCTCTGGAGAAAACTATGAAGAAGATGAAGAAAGACATACCTGGTTGAAATAGAGTGTATGACGCAAATTATATTAGATGTTTGTTAATTATAAGTGATCTTATTTTTTGCTTTGTGTTCATCAAGTATCAAATAATAAGAAAGAATAATTAAATGGAAGGATCTCACTGGAATATTTACTTGGATCATGGTTATTAAAATATAAGCCATTTTTCTTTATTACTTTTCAACAACGATAACTACATTGTGATATATTCTGTTATGTTACCGTGATAATTAGTCATACTGTGTTATATATTTATACCCCTGGGGGCGTATTACAGAAACATCCAACACTAGAATCCTGTCTTATCGGTTTTGTAACCATGGTGTTTTCAGTAAGGATCTCTTTTAGGACAGAAGACTTGAGACAGGAAGTTTCTGTAACACAATCCATGATATATATTTAGAGGTTATTGCTTTTGCCTGATTTGGGTGATTAAAATAAGTTAAAAAATTCACAATTGACAATTTTTTTCAGTATTATTTATTTTTCAGTATTTTTGAGGGGGGTTTTAAGTTTTAAAATAGAGTGTAAAATTATTTCAGAAAATATTTGTGTACATTTCAAATTGGCAGTATGCAGATTTGCTGAAATAAGTTTTTATACAACACTTCGTTTAAAGTTCATGTTGTACGTCTCATCATGCCATTTATAAAGTCAGTGATCTTAAAATAAACCGCAAAGATTTTTGTGTTCACCAAGCAGTGTTAATTTCGTTGACGAATAACTTTTGTCATAATTTTCGTCAACGACATTTTCACCGACGATAACGAACTAAAACTCTTTTTAAAATGACAAAAACTATGACGTAAATCTAATGACATTTTCGTCAACGAATAAAAACAAGACAAAAATATTAGGGAGGGACGATTTGGGAAGAGAATCATTCAGAACGAATCTGCTGCATGGTTCAGAGGTTAGATGACCCGGCGGGACATTGTTAGCTACTACCCTTGCTGCACGTCACATAAACCTTTCAAAAAAATGTCAATAGGGAGAGTAAGAGAAGAGCATCATATGGATACATCGACAATGCAAGAGAGGACCTCAATTCGTTCCGTTTTTTCTGAGCGGCAGACACTGAAGCATACACCCAAGAGCGTGTCTCCAGGCTCGTAGTACTCTTTCGCAGTCGCATGACCGAGAATTGCACTCAAATTATGGTTGAATGTCAAGTTTGATAATATTCATGTAAACACAGTTGAATACGTCTTACGTGAACGTAAACAGTAGGAGAACGTGTATCAGTACATTGCATCAATTGCAGCTGTGCATTCGGTTTTAAAGGGACAGCAGCCTAATTTAGTTGCTTTTGTCCGAGTCATTGATGTTAATCAAGCAACAAAAGAAAGACAGAAAATCACGCATTGCTCTTGACTGAAAAACTTTAGTAGCCATATAGATTAATCTAAATTTATTTATAGAAGTAAATATGTCTGCTTGAAAGAATGAAAAATGTGGTAAACACGTTGTTATAAAATGCATATTAGCCTAAAACCCATGTAATTTCATTAAAATAAGACCATTTCTTGTTGCTTTTCATGAGATGTTTTATTATAATTTTAACATAAATCATCGTTGTTTCACAGCATTAATCAGTGTCTATCATGATACACCGTAATACACCTATAATATATGAGTTTGGAAATTTTAGAGAAATTTTTAATAAATGCACTGTAACTAAACCCAGTAGATTTTAGCCGACTAAATTTAGGCAAAGAAATTAAACACTTCAGCTTTAACAATTCTGAAAAAAATCATCAAAATCGCTCAAGCTGACAAGCAGAAAGTTGTTTAAAAAGCCAAATGTTACTGAGCCTGTATTTTCAGATGACTCACGTGCAAATTGTAAAACCAAAATGAAAAGTCACTGCAATAAACACTTTTTGTATTGTTTATAAAGATGAATTTTAAGTGAGCGTTGCAGTAAATGACGGCAAAGTTAATCTAAATGTAAAAACAGAAGAAATGAGCATGCACAATTAAATATCCAATATTAACCCTACTGATTTGTCATTTTTTAAACCTATTTTTTCCTGATTGATGGTTTTACGAGTCAAAAAATCCCTGTGATAGTTATTGTCTTATGTAAAGGCTTTTGACATTTCCAGTCAAGTTTCTTTTTCCCCATTTGCAACACCAGCAAAGCATTTAGCAAAACTCAAAATATGTAATATGTATCTGTATTAGATTATTTGTACAAGTTTTCCAGTAATCATCAAGTGCATTAGAAGGACAACTACATAAATGATTCATAACTTGTACTCGAGAACTGGTTTACATTAATACTGTTTTTAAAAAACGAGAAACAAATATTTCCATACAATTACGCTTCAATTTCTTGTGCCAAAAGCAACTCTAGTGAGGAACATTGAGAGCATTGGAAGAATTTTTATTTTCATTGCAGAGGTTCAGATCACATGTCAGCCTGCTTGCCCTTAAGATGGGCAGTTCAAAGAGTGCTTCATCCTCAGCAAGTTCGTACCATAAAGACTACCCCATCTGAACAAGCAAATTGAACACTAGATTCAGGATACAACAAACGTTAAAGTGCTGTTAAATCAACAGCAGCGTTGCATTTCCTAAGCTGTGGTTTAATAAAACGGACCTCCCAGTCTGAACGATGAAATGCGGTTTTGTACCAAAGGACATGTGGTGTTCAATGTCCATATAATCACACCCCAATCATAATATAAATGCAATCATAACATAAATATATGACAACTTGGAGGTTACTGGTCCAAACTCAAACTTTTCTGCTTTATTTTTTGGGCTTTTTGCCTTTATATTATTCAACGGTTTAGACAGATGTAAAAGAACAGGAATGGTAATATGACATGTTGCAGGTCAAATTCAAACCCACAACTACCTGTGCACATGCACAAACCACTATGTTACAGCTCCAACTAAAACTACTGCATATTTTTTCATACTGTAAGCCCATACACAATTCCACTGTTAGCATTACCATGACTCTTCAAGAGCGTGGGGTGTCTCACACACACACACACACACACACACAACACACACACACACACACACACACACACACACACACACCACACACACACAACACACACTCACACAGTCATTGCTAATTGCTGCTATAGTTGACCAGGAGACAGTTAGTCTGTAATTTACCTACTGTCTGAATAAAAATCTTCGAAAGGCTTGGGAAAACAACAAAACACTTTATCATCATTACACAGTCCATTTGTTAGCATGTTTAACAGCCCAATCCTGGATGCGATGTAACCAAAATGATTAAAACACCACTGTTGTTTCTCCATCTGCAATGTAACAAGTCAATGTCAGATGAACATTTGCAGTTTCACTGCCCTGACACTATGCTCTCTCACTGTAATTTTCTAAGGATTATACTCTATTTAAACCATTCAGCCATTCCCAGAGGAACATTTTACTACTTAAAGTATGCACTTTCATGCAAGTTTACATTTACATGAACTTGTGTGCATGAAATAAAAATTAATTCCATCTCTTTTCTAAATGCATGTTTTAAATCGTATTGTTAACAGTTTGATCTGGCTTCAAATTTTAATCAAAATCTTGACCAGATCTACCACTGAAATGACACTGTTCTCTCTGGTGATGTATGCTGGTTTTCCAATCATTTAGTCAGCTTGAACCCCGCCCCTTTCTCACATTCGACCTCAGGCTTGCATTCAGATCTGCCTCCATCCAATCAACAATCAATGGATAGAACCAAGTCTCTTATATTTCTTTCAATCATCCGTTTCACTCGGATGTATGTCACAATATGAAAGAAAAGCTGCCGCTACTTCAGTTTCAAGCAAGCAATAGTAATCTTAATCTATTAATTAATTAATCTAAAATGTCATGCATTTGCTTTAATTCGACTCAAATATCAGTCCAGTTTTTGCAAAGTCAGACTAACAAATCTAGGATTGTAGTTTAGCTTCATCCAACAACATGGCTTCAGTGTTGTGCGCAAGCTACTTTGAAAGACACGAAACGTGTCTTTAATCCTTTAACTTCATCCTTATTTAATTAAATAAGCACTCACTATACACTAAAAAATGCTAGGTTGTTTCAACCCAATGTTGGGTCAAATATGGACTAACCCAACTGTTGGGTTAAAAAGCCATTTAAAAAGTGGTAACAATTTTACGTCACAGTTGGGTTAGTCCATATTTGACCCAACATTGGGTTGAAACAACCCAGCATTTTTTAGAGTGTAGCTTGATTACATACTTACTAAATTACATACAGTATGAACTAAATATTTCAATTGACACAATTAGACGCAATTGAGACAATAAGCTATCAAATGAAAGTGGCTATCTTAGATAATCTTAAAATTTAGAGTGATTTGTCAAAACATTTTCAAAGTTCAAATTAAGACCTCTGACTTTTGATTGCAGACAAATCTAAAAACTGTTTGATACAGTTGTTAAGATCTCTTCTGAAACTCTCGAGCAGATAAAGATAAATAGAATATCAAATAGTGACTTTGCTTCACTTATTGCTGTCTAGGAGAAACACTTGAGGTACTAAGATCTCATTTGCAAGGTTTCTTTCTTATGTGGAGAGAGAAAGCAAACTTGTGAGGGAGAGTCTTGAAGCGTATGTTCCTGAATGGTCCACTGCCAGAAAAACAGCTCCTTAACCACTTGGTCTGGCAAGCAGCCCTGAGGTCTGGAATCTGATGACTGCGCTCGACTATACCTCACTGGTTTCTCTATAGTTCTGCAGAACCCACTCGTTCGGCATCAGTATTAACCCTGCTTTCCAGCTTTCATTCACCCAAACACTCTTTACAGAATCATAATTTGATCATCTCCTTTTATTAGCTAGAAATTTAGATCCAAATCAAGCCCTTCAAGGCTAATATAATAGCCACATGTGGTGATTCAGTTTCTCAACGTTAAAATATCTCACAGGGTTTACTGTACAAAGAGGCTAACATAGATTAAAACCAGACCAGAATAAGAGGAAGTAAATGTGTTAAAACAGAGGGTTTCACCAGTTGAATCTTCAGTTTGACCAGATAGTTAGAAAAAGTGCAACTTCTTGGACTTCAGTATGTTTACACTTGCAGTTATAATGGAGCTACATTGTTTTTTTGCTTGACTGAGCTACAGTCTTCACATGTCTGTTCAAGTATACAAGACAAAATGACTCATTGAATATTTGAAGAATCAAAATGAGCACAATGGAGAGGCCAGCTGTAGACTGATTAGCATGCAAACCTGCTGGATAAAGCCAAGCTACAATCACATTTAGATCTGTTTGTATGACTGACTGCCCCCCCCCCCCAAAAAAAAAACAGACAAGTCAAACTATACCAGCCTGCTGGTCGTACCCTAGGAATAGATCTGCTCTGTTTGTTAAAGGCACAAGAGGTCAGGCAATTGAACACGCTCTCCAATGATCCAAAGTGCTGGCCCAACACGACCTTCTCATTCCCTCAACTGTGGGAATGTGGTTTTCTATTGAAGCACGCCAACTTCCTCAGCCTTCCTCCACCTCATCTCCCGCCGCTGAATAAACTCATCTTGAATAAATTCATTTTCACTTTGACTGCACTATGAGGAGGCCGGACAGTGGCAGAACACAGCATCCGGCACCCAATGGATCTAAAGTAGCTTTTTTTGGTGTGTTGGTGGTCCTGGATAGTCATGATGACATTTTATTTTCCTGAATAAGCCGTTTCCCACATAAAGACCAGGTCAAAACATTTTGTGCTGGTGTCTTCTGTCCAATCTAAAATCTAGAGCTCTTTTGTTAATTGGGTTAATAAGTCTAGGCATTCAAGATGAGGAAAATGTTTTTATCACTTTAAAAATGTGGTGTAACCATAGAGTCATTAAATTAAACTTTTCTTGAAAACTGTATACAAGTTTTCAAATGCATATGAAATCAACATGAATGCAACTAGTATAAGAACTTCATATGTTTAAGCTAGATTTTTCCTGTACTGTCTTATACATCACAGACCCAATCATTATTGGTATCTTTTATTATGAAAACAAAGGGACCATGCATAAGTGAAGAGTGCAAGGCTTTTAGTTAGAAAATTGTATACACCAAGACAACATGCCTCCACTACCCCTACGCACTGACCTAGACCCTATCATTATACTGAACGCCTTACATAGCAGGTGACTTGGTGACTGTTGGCTGTCAACAAGCGAACCTCCTCATGCTCGGATAACAACACAAAATTGCTACAAGAGCTAGCAAGTTTCTATCATGATTCCAGACACCAATTGAATAGTCACACTTATTTAAGAAAAACAACTACCATTCCAGACCTGATGTAATGGTTTCGGTGAGAATTCAGACTTTGTTTGAGAAAGATAATAGGCATCCCCTGTTTATCTCAGTTGCAAGCCAGGGATCTTAAGGAACCCCATAAATGTAGAGACATTTATCTTTAAATTAGGAATGTTTTAGAGAAAAATTTGCTAACAAAGTTAGCGACTATAACTTTCACATGGTAATTTAGAATGGTTTGCCATAGGAATGCAACTAATGCTTCCAGAGATCACACCATGGATATTTGCAATTAGATTGTATTCCGTTTCCAACCAAAACTGGGGTCATGTATTTAGGCATGGAAAAATGTAAATGTGTGAACATAAATGCATAATTCTCATGGTAAAGACCAGGAACATCATAATACTGAGTCATTTCACAACAAAACTACGTTGGAAAAACACCTTGAGATGAAATAAAATAAAGTTAATGCCAGTCTGTTTGCCAATCCATTCCATTTCCTGTAAGATCCAGTTTATTAATTTTTTTAATTACTTATTTATTTAGTTTTATCCACCACTCTGTTTAGCAAGTGCATTCGTTAAGGATGCAATGTTAATAAAATTCAGGTCAGTAATTATTTCCATTGCCAATATTAAAATTCTATAATATTAATTTTGTCTACAGAAACTACAAATATGACACTAAAACAAGACATTTTAAATGCTAAAATGTGAATTTAGGAATCACAACATAATAATTTTGTTACTAAATTTTTTTTTTTTTTAAATTAACATTAATTGAAATGTAGACGATGGCTCTAAGAGAAAGAGGAAGAATCTAAACGGAAAAGCGGTTTTCATTTTATTTGCTTGCTTGCTTGTTTGGTGCCTATTTTAGGTTTCCCCACCTCCATTTAATCCCTGGATGTATAATGTTTTGTGTTTATTTATAGCCACTAGTTATATTTCTTGGCAAATGTTTACTTTACAGCCACAAAAGACAGTGACTAAGAGACAAAAACAAGACAATCACAGGCCACAAGGGACAGTAACTCAAGCAGGAAAAACGCTCACGGAGCTTCAACAAGGCCTGGATACATCTAGTGTATTAAAATCCCTTGTGAACACAACCAGGTGATTGGAGGATGACGAACCCGGCTAATGCTGAGTGATGTGGATGAGGGTAAGATGCTGTGCACGGTGTCTAGAGGATCAAATGTGCACACACACACTCAAGCAAATGTACTTTCACGTACACACTCACTCAATGGGATTTAGACTGGAGTCCTCCCTCCCTCCTTCCCTACTCTAATCGCAGTGTTGTGGTTTTCTCGCTGTGGCTCTGTGGTCGTTTTCTCCTCCCTCTCAGGAAACTCTCTGTTTCTCTCTCTCTTCGCTGTGTACAGTATATAAGTAAGCAGTGGGTAGGCTTTTCAGCAGACAGAGAAAAACTATGCTAGAGTACTGTAGATGTAGAGAGGTGTGTGTAGTGCATCATCAGCCATATGTGACTGAAGCAGCGGCGTGGGATCTACAGGTGAGTGACTTCTAATTACTGTGACTCAAAATGTTATATATACACACACACTTCATATGACCCTGTTGACATCAGCACACTCTCAAAACAAAGAGCATGACAAAAGTAGGCACATTCCATCTTCTTATAGCATTTCTAAAATTGTTGTCTGTGTTGTTCTCAGTTAAGTATACTCTGTAATTCATTGTTTTCTTTCCTGCACATACTTTGTATCCAGACATCAGTGAATGTTTTTGAATGACTGTTGTAGCATACTTTGAGTTGAGTTAACTTGTGTGAAAAATTAGATTTTTTTTTTAATGTGTTGTGTCTTGGAAATATAAAGCTATCAAAGAGCAATATTTGCCCCCTTTCGATAGGAAACTATATAGGCAAATTTGTTTACATGGGGTTTCGAAGACCTTTAAATATGGATGCACAATACTTGGGTACCAAATGCGTTATCAGCCAGTATTAGAGGTTTTAAAATGTATCGATATCATTTAATCATGCTCAATACCTGTATTTTTTACCTTTGCCATCATTTAACACTTATGTAATGTAAATATTTGAACACACTCTTGAAAATCACTGTTAAACGCAATCTTTAGCAAATCTCAAAATGTCCATTTTTCAAATGGTACATTATGCCTAAATTGAAAACAGTATAAACCGTACACATTTTAATATAGTAAAAATACATTTAATACAAAATAAATGTAAGAATTTGTAAATTTACATATACCTTTAATACAAATTTTAAATAAAATTAGTATAGAGCCGTTATCGGTTGTCTGGAAAAATATGAAAATAATTATCAACCACAATTTTAGTATGAATGCATTCTAAAGTGTAGATATATCACTAATAGTGTAAAGGGGATTTTCAACAGTGTTGTGTCTATTTTGAATGGTAAAGTTGTAGGGCAAGACCTCTCCGCAAAGGAAATCAAATTAAAGAAAACCCAATTAGCTCATTCCAAATATATGTGTTCCTCAAAGGGTTTAATTTAAAGTTTACTGTCAGGAAATGTGCCGTAGCACCACTGAGGTCTTTGAACTGTGGCTCTGTAAATATTTTGAAGTTATTTAATCAGATGAGATTACACACTCCCGGATAAAAAGCTTCTCTTGGGTGACAGCCAATGATGCTGGAGAAATTGACAGCCTCTAACGTCAACGTTTCCCCAGGAGCCCATGATCCCTGTGAAGGCCTCTTGTGGTATATGGTAAAAGTGTAGTGTCATTATACCATTTCATTGTCAGCAGTACACAAAGGTAGCTTTAGAAGTTGCTTATTGTGTCAGCAGTGCCCAAAATACAATTCTTTGATCTTGAAGAGATCACTTATTATCCTTACTACCTAAGAGAAAACAAGCCACCTCAAACCAAAACACGCTCTCAGATTAACCTGACATAGAACTCTGTGTGATTAAGATTCTCTTTTTAAGGTTTTGTTTACCATTCAAGCATCAAACGCAGCAATAAATAACCAAATTAGACCTCTTATATCAGTGATCTCTTTGTGTGTGATCCTTGGATTCCAGTGACTCTGAGGAAAGATCAAATAGAAAATATCAGTAATGACAACGAAAGCTACGGATGTTAAAGAATATTATCTTATTTCATTTGAGGCAAACAAATGATTAAATAGCAACACTTGCCTCACGTCATCCTCAGAGCCACAGATATTAAACCACACATCTTCTGAGGAGCCCTGAGGTTCCTTTATGGCAATTCAAGGAACCTTTCTGTCTCCTGTTGTAAATCTGTCTCAGTCAGATGTTCCCAATTTGGATCAAATTCACATTTGGATGGGACTGAATGAAGTCGCATCGAAATCCAAGCATCAGGTCGACTCCATGCCTTTTGTGGCTTCTCTGAAGCCGTCGCCTAAAAGTTTTCTGTAAAAACCACTCTCACTAAGCCACATGTATCTTAATTATTGCCAGAGAATGTAAGGGTTTGAGGAAGCTCAAAGATAAATAAATATAAAAGTACAGGCACAATCACTTCAATTCTTCAGAAAAATTCATCACTTCAAAAAAAGTGTTTTCATTGACAGCTAACCCTAAAGCTTTGTGGTAAGTTTTATTCATTCCCCCCACTTGAATTCTCTCGCATACTTAAGACATAATCACACGTGGGATCCTTCCTCTTCTCCGTTTTTAACAACCTCTGTCACAAGCCCCTTCTGGATTACAGTATTATAAGTAAAGCCTTTTATACATGATCAGTGTTTGAATGTATTCTATGCACAAATGCCGTGAAGATCATCTGTAAAGCTCGCTGCAAAGCAGAGGTCTTATGCAGGAAGTGGTTTAATTCTTCCCCCTCATGGCACTGGCTCGGCGCCAGTCCTAGGGGAAAAAGGAGCTACGGCACTCTCAGCCAAGATCTTTCCACTCAATAACACAACCACCACGGGGCTCCACAATTTGCCTTCATCCGCAACATTCCACGCCATACCTAATTTTTCAACCTCTGATTTAGCACATGACTGGCATTAATAACCTCCCAATACATGTGTAACTGCCATGGTTACTGATGATTGGTTCCATGCCTTATTCTATGAGAAATCAGAGATTCCTGATTATCCAGTACTAAAGAACATCCTGTAACATTTTAAAGCAAACTTGGACCACAATTTTCACATTTTTCCCAATTCACCACGTAATGATGAAGTCAGATGAGAGGTTTAGGGTACTGTACTTTGCAGTAGACCTAAAAGTGTTTGGACACTTGAGAGTATCTGACTTTACAGATCTACTAAAATTCACCTTAACACCAGCTGGTAAAAATCATTGTATAACTCAGAAAAGTGTTAGAAAAAGTATTTGTTTGCAGATGCCAGTTGGTTATATCTAATGCAATGAAATGCATACCCCTTTACCTTTGTCTTGTTTTTTAATGCTCTAGCATGCAGATAGGTCATCTGGCGAGGACAGCTATGATTATGGCTATGTGGGCGCCACACTGGTGAGAGTATGTGGCTGGATTTGGCCATTACCCTTGTGGTTAACTGCTGGTTTGACTGATGACTGCAACCCCCAAAGTAACATTTGACTCATAATCAAACCAAGCTGAAGAACAAAATATTATGTTTATGCTTGACCTCTCCCTACTTTGTACAGTTAACTTGGCTTAAGACTTTGTACAAAGGGCCTCACATCCGTCTTAAAGATGAACACCTTAACCATTTTATACAATATCTACTGAGTCAGTACAAAAATACTTGTATTTCTTGACTGTCTCTACTGTATATGTTCATTCAGTTGCAAAGTTTTCAGAATTGTCAGTTTTACAAGCTACTTCATTTTAGCCAAAATTTACTTTACAATCAGTCATAATTGCATTTTCCTTGCTAAGAATAAACATTCAATGTTTGCACTGAACTTAGAATAAAATTAAAATTAGCTTTAACATGCATTTAAGACATAATTTAGAATTAAAAACTGATACTACTGCAAACAATTCAGTGCATGTTATTCTTAAGAAACAATATTTGTCCTCATAAGATTTCCATAATTTAACGACTTTCTCTGTCTCTGAAAATACTTTTTCACTTAAATCATCTGGGTTGCAGTGTCTACTGACAACCAAATAGCTATTCAGCTATTATTTTAACAAACTTGTATTCATGTTTGGCATCTAAAGTTTGTGGTATGAAACTTTTCACAATCCAATCAATTCCCAATTGATAAAATCAAGTCCAGACTCCCATCCTATATATTGATTAATTGAATATCCCATTTTACACTGACTACAACTACATTAATTAATTTGTTTATGAATGACATTTTATATTTACTTTAAACTATTGTTTAACATACAAGCTAGCAGTTGCTAAATCAGCAGATCATGGTTAACAAGTTCATGGTTTCAAATCGTGCATGAACTGATAAAATATCTACCTTGAACGCAAGTCGCATTGGATAAATCATGTTAAATGTAAATGTACCAGTTATTGTGCAAATATTATATAACTCTGTGTGCTACTTACCTCATTTCTTTTTTGTCCATCACAGGATGATTGACAGTTGCCTGTGCCGAGTCACATAGCAGAATGCCCGGTGTGCCCTGCGGGGCCTTGCAACACCACACTGTGCCCATAGCCTGTGCCATCATCTGTTCCTGGCTGTTGATCCTGGTCCATTCTGCCTTTTGCCAGAAACCGGCAAAGCTGCCTCTGGTGGGCCGCAAGCCTTTCCTGGCAGCCTGGAATGCTCCATTGGATATGTGTACGTTGAAGTACAATATCAACGTCAGCCTTGAACTTTTCCATATCAGCGGCAGTCCACGAGCCGTCCACACGGGCCAGAATGTCACCATCTTCTATGCCAACCGCCTGGGTTACTACCCTTTCTACAACGAGCAAGGGGTTCCCATCAACGGAGGCCTACCTCAGAACAGCAGCCTTGAAGCACATCTTCACAAAGCCCGAAAAGACATAGCACACTTCATCCCTTCTGAAGATTTCCGTGGCCTGGCTGTGATCGACTGGGAGTTCTGGCGGCCACAGTGGAATCGTAACTGGCACAAAAAAGACATTTACCGACAGCGTTCACGAGAGCTGATTGCACAGGCCTACCTTAATGTGACCGAAGAACAGGTGGAAGAGCTGGCACGCTTGCGCTTCGAGAAGAGTGCCATGGAGTTCATGCAGGGCACGCTGAAGCTTGTTACACAAACTCGTCCGCACGGACTCTGGGGTTTTTATCTTTACCCTGACTGTCACAATTACAATGTACATGCACACAACTACAGTGGCACATGCCCCCTACAGGAGAGCCAGCGTAATGACCAGCTGTTTTGGTTGTGGAACAGCAGCACTGCCTTCTTCCCAGCCCTCGCTATACGCAAAGGCCACATGGACAGCATTCTCAATCTGCACTTCTCACAGAACAGGGTACTGGAGTCGCTGCGACTGGCCTCCCTTACCTCATTGCCTTATGAGCTGCCTACATTTGTATACACACGCTTGGGGTATAGAGACGAGGCCATGGCTTTTCTGACCCAGGTAGGAACATATATTCAATCAGAAATCTAAATATAACAAAATGTACTTTGGAGAAACATACATAAGTCCCCGATACAATTTTTTTTTTTTTTTTTTTTTTAAAATGTTTTTTTTACATGCAGTCAACCTTCCCAAAGACAAATCTCTGTGTTAAATGTTCAAAAACAAATGATGATGATAACACTTGTATAATTTTCTAACATTGCTGGAGGGTCAGTGTCCTGCAGAGCTCCAACACACTTTCCTGGAGGTTTCTAGTGCACCTGAAGACCTTGATTAGCTGGTTCAGGTGTGTTTAATTGGGGTTGGAGATAACCCCTGCAGGACTGTGGCCCTCCAGGTACAGGTTTGGACACCCCTGTTCTTTACACACAAACTTTGAGTCAAAAATCAAGAGCTCCCTCTTGTGGTCCAGAAAAAAACACTTATAATAATAATTTCAGTAGAAATATTTAATGTTTTACGAAACTTTGTCAGTAAACGTACATTTTAATGATACATATTTACATTAATTTCTTCATTCATTTTCATTTCACAGAAGGACTTGATACATACAATAGGAGAAAGCGCTGCTTTGGGTGCTGCAGGATTTGTCATTTGGGGAGATCTTAACCTTACTTCTTCAAGGGTGAGATTTTTACACCTGAAATATCTTGACATTTGTTCATAGGTACCTTCTTCCACAATGATACTTGTCTCATTGGTCAAGACTGATGTGTTTATTAGTTACAAATCTGCTTCAAGGAGAAAATTCCTAGATTTTCAAGGGATTTTCAAGCTTTTCCTCCTAAGGCAGAGGTCCTCAACCCTGCTTATGGAGACCCACTGTCCTGCAGAGTTTATTTTTAGCTCCAAATCTAATCACACACACACACCGACCTAAACCAGCTAATCAAGGTGTTCATGATGACTTGAAAATTGCAGGCAGGTGTTTCGGAATAACAAAATATACAGCTAATTTTGAAAGGTGATTAAGCTAATTTAGACATTTACTCTGTAATTATGACAAAGCTGCTTGTTTTCACACTTTTTTTATTAAAGGGGTCATATGATGCGATTTAAATTTTTCCTTTCTCTTTGGAGTGTTACAAGCTCTTGGTGCATAAAGAAGATCTGTAAAGTTGCAAAGACTAAATCTTCAAATCCAAAGAGATATTCTTTATAAAAGTTAAGAGTCAGTCACGCCTACCTAAAATGGCTTGTTCTAGCATGCCTCCACATGTCTACGTCACTATGTGGAAGATTTGCATAACGCCGCCCAAATGTTTCACGCAAAGAAAGAAGGTGTAACTTTTATTCTCACTGTAGTATTGTTGCCGCTGCCGCCATGTCGTGAAGATGCTGTGTGCTTCGTTGTGAAAGCGAAACTACTTTGTTTGGCCTTACAAAAGAAGACAATATCTGCTTCGTCATGCCTGGAACTGATCCGTGCTGGTCGCTGAGGAAATACATCAACTTAGCGCTGTGGATCGCCGGATCGGCTTTCACCGTGGACGAAGCGGAGTCCAGCCCGGTGTCGTCACATGTGGTTGCCGCTCCTCGAATCCGCGCCGTTCTCAAGCCCACCGGCCATCGCTCACTCAGCACGGATCCATCACGCTAAGCCGAGGCTTCCGTTCACGCTAGGCCGCCGTGTTTTTTTCATTGTGAAAGCGAAACTACTGTTTGGTCTTCCAAAAGAGGACACAACTACAAATCAGTGGTTAAGTTGTATTTACAAACACTGTTCCAGAACAGTTCAACCAAAAGTATCCAGATGTGTGCAGCACATTTTATGGAGGACTGTTTCCTGATCCTGGTAGAGTAGACTACAATGCCGACTGTTCTGACTCACGTCAGTACGTTTCTTATATTTAAAGAATTTGCCACTGATGATTCAAATGTGAGTTTTGATCAGTTTAGAGTAGCACTTGTTGTTTGTAATTTTTCCAATCACAAATGCAGACATGGATTAATGCTTACGCGGCGCGATGCAACGCAACACAAAAAAAAGACAGTACAAGTCATTATAATAAGTAATTATGTCCCAACTGGATGCAACAAATGCCTCGTTTGTAATGGGTTTTAATGTTTTTGTCTCGTCGCTCCGACCGGGACACGGCATCAACAGTATGTGAGGGGCGTAACATTTCCGTCACACGCTTGAGTTATTCGGCCAATCACAATGCACTGGATAGCTGGCCAATCACAGCACACCTCGCTTTTCAGACCGATGAGCTTTGTAAAAATTGGCGTGTTTCAAAAAGGCGGGGCATAGAGGAGAAACAATAATGTACAGTATGTGGAAAATAATGTGTTTTTTAACTTTAAACTGCATAAACACATTTCATTACACCAAATACACAAAATAATGTTCTTTTTAGCAGCATCATATGACCCCTTTAACAGAAACTGGGATCATTGATACAGTACATTAATTTAAACACAATTAATTTTGTGATTCTAGAAGTTACCAGAACCATATGTTTTTCAATAAAAAACCTCTTAAGGAGACCACCATATTTTGGGGTTCATGGAATCAAAAAGTCTGAAAACCCGTTATAGATATTTTCTGTAGCAAAATGCTAAAGGTCACCAGATACAATGATCGTAATACAATGTGACATTTACATTGATTTCTGGTTCAATACAGAATGCATTAATAAACAAAGAAAAGTTTGCACTAGGTTTCCTGTAGTTTAATGCCACAGTTTTAACTTACTGTAACTTCCTGTGTCCCCTCAGCACAATTGTTCTAAAGTGAAGGCATTTCTGAACTATAGACTGGGTCAATACATCACTAACGTTACGCAGGCAGCAGAAATTTGTAGCGACTTACTGTGTCAGACCAATGGTCGCTGTGTCCGTAGAGACCCACAGGCACCACACTACCTGCACCTGAGCCGCGGCAACTATCGGATCCTGTCTAATCGGAATGGCACCTTCACCGTGATCGGACAGCAAACTAAGAACGAGCGCCAGATGCTGGCCGACAGGTTCCGCTGTCACTGTTACCAGGGGTATGAGGGAGAGCGCTGTGATAGCATAGAGCCGGAGGAGACAGAGGAGGACAACATGATAAAAGAGGATGTGGAGGAGGAGGAGAAAAAGATGGAATCAGAGGACTACCAAGACATAAGGGATACTGCTGTGCCTTTACAAAATGCCTTCATCCTGACTGCTCTTCTCCTCTTGTTGAACTTCAATTCTATTTAGAGGTGAAGTGTGTATTTTCTGCACCACTAACATCATCGGATGGAACTGCCAAAACAACAATAATCATTTTCAAACAGGTTTCCCAAACACTACTCCTGTCTTCTATTGGTTAAACAAACAATAGACCCCCTCCCCCCCCCCCCCCCCCACCCCCCATCCCCCCCCCCCCCCCCCCCCCCACCCACCCCCCTCCCCCCCCCCCCCCCCCCCCCCCCCCCCCCCCACCCCCCCCCCATCCAAACTCACATATTGGTTAACGCTACTGTGGGCATGTTTAGCTGGCAGCCAGTTCAATACCCACACAGAGAAATGTTTTGAAAATACTACAGAGCCAAAGTTTACACTAGTGGTCAACCAATTTATTTTTTTCATAATATTTACTAAATTAGAAATTAAAAGTTTGTAAATGAATCAATATGAAAAAAATTGAACAGGATAAAAAAAAAATATTTAGTTTTTTTTCTGCATAATTTATTTCTGTCTAATAATTGATTAGATAGAACTGTTACACTAAGACAGTGAACAGAGAAGACAGAGAACAGGAGCTCCTGCATATCAGCGCTGTCAAAATAAAAGTCCTTCAGACAGACTTCTTACCGACCAACCAGAAAAACTCAAATCTCAGATTAGAAAAATGACACACTTCACCTTTAAAGAAAAGTGGCTAAAGAGCCACTTTGATGGCACATCATCACTCAGTCAGGTTTTAATGTTTGTGATTTTGCAATACTGAAAATGTATAATTGTTACAATGGTGCTGTATGCTAATGTAGATTAGATACAAGCCTTGTTTGCACAATCTTCAGTCTGTTCTGGCTGAATGCTCGATGATTGTTAACTTGTCAAAAAAAAAATTCTGACAGGAAAGGTTAAATCTATGCAATCTGTTTTTACAAAGCACTGACACCAAGATGCTTCCCGTGACATATATTAGCAAGCTTATCACTTACAACAATACTTGCTATCAGAGCACTTCAAAGTCAGGGAGCGCTGGGTATTCAAAACTTACCTAAATGAGGTAAGATCCACATATTATATACACGTCAAGCTTTATAATCTAAACTGGCCAAATGTTACATTTGTCAAAATAGCTAAATACCAAGCAGCTAAACTTAAAATAATTATAGACTATATCAATTAATCATTATTTGAAGTGACTTGTGCTAGTGGGTCAAAATAATGCTTAGCCTAATGGTTTAAATCATATAAAATATATGCGCCTCAGTTTATAATATTCTCAAAAAAAAAGGGAAAACAGATAGAATCACAAAACATGTTCAGATGTTACTGTTCTCATCTTATTGAACACTGTATAAAGTACATTTGTAAAATACAGAACAAATGTATAAAATACAGTACAAATGCCAACATGACAAGTTTGTCATTATACCATTATAAACAATTAATCATTATATCTTTCATCATATTTTAAGCTTTTATCAAAATTGCACACTAGAATAAAGCATTGTAATCATCATATTAATGATGAGAAAACTCAGTGGACACAACCAGAGTTGAAGCTAGTTGAATTTCATTATAGTACAAAATAGCTAATTTGATTGTTTCCCCCCCAAATTCCTGAAAAGTGTGTTCAACCAAAGATTATGAAGATGTATGTTTACACATGTAATTTTGCATTTGCTAAACTACAGAATGCTGTGGTGTGTGAAAACTCATTATGATTGTATGTTAAACTGTCTTTTTTTGTTCTTGTTTGAATGAAGCCAGAATGATTGATACTGAAAACAAAGAAAGGTAATATACCTCAACATCTTTTAGTACTTTGAATACTTTTAATTAGCAGAATCTGCAATTTGTTAGAAACTGTAATATAGGTCTACAGATTGTCTTACATGTCCAGTTTCAGGTTGAAGGATAATCAGACCATATTTTATCACTATTTTCTGACCTGTTTTGACTCAATATGCACATTTTTCTAAAATACTGCATTTTGTAGCATGTAGACAGTAGTTTGCATGAGACACTATTATCAGAGCCGTCATTATTGATCAGTGTTTTTTTTTTTTTTTACCTCAGTGCAGAAGTTCTCCAAATATATTTCCAAAGATTTATTTTTTATTCATCTCAAAATCTGTCATTTATGCAATGTGTAATTCATTACTTGATTTTTTGTACATTAAGCAATAGGCTACCATTAATTAATCAAATACTCGATGAAGACAATTGTTGCTTGACTCATGATGCACTGCAAATAAAGGATTGTAACCTGGTCTTGATTCTCAATGTCAGAATTTTCTTGGAATGCATTACAGGAAAATTTTTGCAAATCCTTTGTGTCTTTACCCAAATTTCTTCAACAATTTGTCATACAATTTGAAGTGATCTTCAACTAAGCCACTTGTACAATTTACAAAACAAAATCTGTTTACATTTTTACATTTTCATCCCTTTATCAAACACACCATGTAAACATTTACAGTGCAGGGTGGAAAATATATGTGATTTAATAAATTGTAGAGCCTCCATCTTTGGATTATTGTGGTCACATTACTCAACTTCTTTTGAGCTTCAACTGGCAGACAGATGGAATAATATTTTCCTGCAAAATGTCCCAATCACCTTGGGAATTCATTTCGCCATCGATTATAGCAAGCTGTCCAGGCCCTGAGGCAGCAAAGCAGCCCCAGTGGCCCCTCCACTATATTTTACATTACAGTTGGGGCTGCGCTCCACTTCACTTTTTGCACTTCAGGCTACTCCATAGACCACAATGCATCACAATTGTGACATCACCACTGATCGCTTTTAATTTATCCCCACCCGCAAAACAACTCCATTATATATAAATTTTTAAAATATATATTTAAAACAGCCCAACCACACCTATATATATGCATGCTGCATCAACAAATCTTAAGGGAAAAAAAAATGTAATAATAAATCAAACTCTATAGCAGATTCTAAATGTTCAAGGGCTTAGGACGATCCAATTCAGCCTATTGCAAGTGTTCCGCCATTAGTCTGCACTCGTTCAACGTAATCAATGATGCACATCCAATTCAATGAGACGGAGGGAAGTTAGTGAGGGAAGGGCATAAAAAATGAACTGGAACGTAGCCCTAGTCTAGGCCAGGCCAGTAGTTCCCAACCTGGATTCAACTCATCAGCTCATTAGTTGGCACTCCAAGACAGGGGTGTCAAACTCACTTCCTGCAGGGCCACAGCCATGCAGAGTTTAGCTTAAAGTGACCTTATTTTGCCATTTTTAAGGTTTCTAATTTTGTTTTGAGTCTCCTACAATAGGTTTACATGCATGCAAGGTCAAAAAAATGCTTTCATTTTCTCAAAATATACATTCAATATCACCTAATCCTTTCCATGAGCCTACTCTGCTTTGATTGGTCAGATGGCCCAGTCTGTTGTGATTGGTCTACCGCATAGAGCGCGTGTAGGAAACGATACGCCATTGAGATTAGAGAAGCAGTCATCAGTAAAATGACGGGAACACAAAAAAGGATTGGGGATGTACTGCTGTGATGCAGTGGAATAAATTAATTTTAACCACAGATTTTTTTGCAGCCTCAACTTTTGGAAGTGAAATAAAACAAAATTACTTTCACAGGAAAGTACATGTTCAGGTCTATATACTTGTTCACATGAACAAGCTACACACTTAATTACACCTTAATTAAACACACCCGATCCAGCTAATCAAGTCCTTCAGGGTTATTTGAAAGCAACAAGAATGTGTGTTTGAGCAGAACTGGAACTAAACTCTGTAGGACTGTGGAGTTTGACACCCCTGCTCCAAGACCTGAAATGGGTGTGTCAAAGGATACATGCAGAATGCACAGTGTTGGGGTGCCTCCAGGACCAGGGTTCGGCCATGTAGGTTTCTTGCAGTAATATGCTGTCTGTTTCTCTCTAGATTGACTTGGTCAGCAGTATAGGTGAGAGTGCAGCTCTAGGAGCTTCTGGAGCTGTGCTGTGGGGGGCTAGTGCTGATTACAAAGAAGGTAATTTTTTTTCTTAAAGGAACAGTTTTATTATATTTTTATTTTATTTTAATAACATACAGCAAGGGTGTCCAAACTCGGTCCTGGAGGACCACTGTCCTGCAGAGTTTAGCTTCAACTTGCCACAACACACCTGCCTGGAAGTTTCCAGTATGTCTTTTAGCCTGTTCAGGTGTGGTTAACTGGGGTTAGAGCTAAACTCTGCAGGACAGTATCTCTGTTTTTTAAGTCACGGTTGCGTCTATGGCTGTGCTGGTGAGTGTGACAATCGCACCACCGCTCATTTCCCCCAGCAAAGTTTCCCTCAGTTTAGGACAAGTTACATTTTGTATTTTTCCACTCTCATATATGTTGTGCGCATGCAGAGGTTAAAACAATGCTGCATTTGTTCAAAACACAGTTCCAAACCAAAAGACCTGTACCAACATTTTCACAACCCTAACAACTGGTCAAAAAAATCCATAATATGCAATGTTTTTGCTATCAAACCTGACACAACATGTCTTGAAACACCATATTTATTGTACACAAAAACAAGTGAAATGTGAAAGCTACAACTCATGGGACTGTCAGCAAATGACGATTTTAGTTTTGGCCTACACATAAATGTATAACATGACTTCAGAGGACTTTGAATATAGTGCATAAGTTGAATGGACCACTATTACAGTGCTATGTTGTATTTCTAAAGCTTAATAGACCCAATACTTGATTTATAGTAGAAAAAAAATCATATGTTTTTGGAATGACAAAAATTACAAACAGGCCTATATAATTTTTATATTAATTACATTATATTATTTTTATTATTATTACAGTATATGAATATATATATATATATTATTATTACATTACAATATATTATTTTTAATGTTTCTTATTCCTTTCAGACCTCATGTGAAGCCTTGTCTGCATACCTGCCTGATACTTTAAACCCCTACATTGCCAATGTCACCTCTGTGGCCCAGCTCTGCAGCAAAAATCTCTGTCAAGGCAATGGACATTGTGTCCACAAAAACTACAACTCAGATGATTACCTCCACATAAGTTCAGAAAGCCATCAAATCAGTAGGAAAGATGGGAAATATGTGGTCACGGGGACCCCATCTCCAAGTGATCTCACTTGCTGGAAAAACAAATGTACTTGTCAGTGCTACGAAGACAGGAAGTGTACAGCTATGATACCCTCTTTCTAACAGAAAATGTTGTAGAATAAGCAAACAAATTCACTGTATTTAGAGAGAGAGTAATTGATTTACATTACTTCACTAAAAACTGAGTGAATATAATGTCTTCAAGTTATCTTGAAATTATACGTTTAAGCACATTTCAAATTTCTGACTTTCTTTCCTTGGTACATTTTAGTCTGCCTGGGGTTTGACATGAAGAGCTTCTTCTGAATGTTAACCTGCAGACCTCACATCAACATGTTCCCACACATGTGTAAACCATGTATTCCTGACAGCATGGCGAGACGCAGCTGCATTTCTCCTCTACTTCATCCCTTCAGGTAGACTTTTACCCAAGAGTCTGCAGATTTCAACCACTAGGAGTCGCTAATCTATGAATATTGAATCTTCAAGAGGAACGGTGCCTTATTCACCTTATTTTCCAATGCGGAAGTAAGCACATTTCTGTGAATGTGCGAGACTTCCGCTTCATTAGCCGCAGTACGGAAATAACGAGAAGAATAACAAAGTGCAATAAACGGTAAAATTGTTTGTGCTACAACCCAGTGTGTTTATAGTTAAGACAATACATTAAAATAACGTGGTAAGACAAATCGTGCAGCAAAACGAGCTTCTGGAAGCAGACCCTTTACAGTTACAAATAGCCGCGCCCGCTCTTTCGGCAAAGATCAAGTGAATATTTATATCTACTTACCGTGTCAATACACTTAATCCTCCGCTTCTTATTGAGTTAAGCTTTCTGACCTTTAGTCTTATTTAGTCTGAAATCCTCCAATAATTCGGATTTAACCGATTAAATTAAATTTGATTAGGCTAACTAATTTGAGTTTCTTTTCATCTGTAGCGTTTACCACACGCAGGTTTGATGACTGCGCTCGAGTAATAACGAAAGCTGATTGGCTTAAAAGTTCACCGTGGTCAATGATTGGTTATTGATACGGAAATAGGTTAAATTTCATTTGAATTACCTTTAACTTTTTTTATATTTAAGAAACTTTTTATGATAATGTTTAAGTTATAAATATTCACAATTTTCACAATATTCAAATAAACAATATTTATATGATAACACATTATAAATATGCATAACATAGAAACTCATATTGTATTGTTATTATTATTATTATTAGTTACATATACTTTACTGTAGATAGCAGTGTGGTTGCGTCACAGCAATACAGCTAGTCTGCTCATATAAGTTGTTTATTGATTCTGGGTTTTTTTATTTTATTTTTTATTTTTTTATCTGAGCTACCCAAAGATTTCTAAATTGTATTTTACAGAACAAATAAGTCTCTAAAGTCACTCAAATTTCTGCCCTAGTAGAATTCCCCGCCAAAAAATATGCCAAATGCATCTGTAATGTGTGTGCCATACAGTAAGATCACATGTATGTTTTCAGCTGAAACTGCAACATCAACATGATCAACAAAAGAGCCTGCAGTGACCGCCTGTGACAGGCATAGTGTTCTGACTGTGAAGGGGGGCTGATCCGTGCTTCTACAGGGTGACATGATGCAAATGTCCCTGGACAGACAAAAGACAGCTTTTACTATTGAGTAACCAAACAGAGACAGCAACAGTGACTCGACAAAATAAAGGAAAACATACAGCTAAAAGGAAGGGGTGAGAAAATGCAAGTCAGCTTTTGGGTAATGTGTGGGCATAAATTAACATGCAAATTATAACATACAAAATATATATTTTTATGCATTAAATGTGTGCAATAATGTATTTACTGCATAATGTAAGTCAAACTACCTATGATTCCTAGTAACTCATGATGGTAAATATGTGCGTGTGTGTGTATGTTGAATGGATACAATTTGAATGCATTCTTACAGTTGCTTGTTTGAGGATTTCGCCAAAAGATATTGTCATTTGCTGTTGATACAAATTTTCTCTGATGCCTGTGAATATATCAGTTCCTCAGGTCAAAGTGCGGGCTGTCATTGCTCTACCAAGGATTTGTAGGGTTTATGGCTCCCCTTTATGTTGACCTACTGACATAGATTCTGCACCCTGACATTCAGACCATCTGTCAGACTAAACCTCCCCAAAACACATGTGAATTCCCACATGACTATATGTAGCCTATATCTTGCGACACTGGAGGAATATTTCACCCAAAAATTAAAATTGTCATTGTTTACTCACATTCATGTTTTTCAAAACCTGTATGACCTTCTTCTGTGAAACACAAAAGGAGTAATTTTACAGAATGTACTTTCCTGAATGTATTTAGGCCCCTGGTCCATTTTAGGCCTAGTTAGTCTCCTGATGTCATATGACATCTTTGTGTGAAGAACAGACCAAAAGTCACGTTCATGAGAAAACAATGTCTGATTCGTTAATGAATCATTCTTTTGAATCAGATATTTATATACATATATATTTTATATATGTGCGTCTGAAATCGCATACTGTTTCAATCACCATAGTATTCAGAAGCAGAGAGTGATTCGCTAGGGAATCAGATTTTTTTTCGGTTCTCGAGTTCAGTGAATTGGTTAGTTAAAGGCACAATATGTCATTTTCGCCGCTGGAGGGCGCGTATTCAAAATAAATAAAGAGGCAAAGGCGTAGTTTGATTGCCGATGCAATCCGATGGGACTGAGGGCAGAAAACAATCAGTTCATGGATGAGCTAATGATTTATTAACGTAGTAGAATGAAGCAGGGTGAGGCTGCTGAACGAGCGTGACGCACGGCTCGAAAGCAGCGGAGCTTTTATTATGCCACAGTCGACCGCTTCCGCTCCTTCCGGTCGTCCATATGTGGGGGGAAAAAAAGCAGCGCTGTTTAATCATACTAGATACGTTTGAATACTGACTATCATACCGACGGTTGTCACCGGTCTATTAAAACGCACAACATATTAAAGTGTCTTTGGTGTTTCCATGTTTTCTACAAAACAAAACCAGAAATCGAGGGGTTATGACATCATTGGCTGGCAACACTATACATTATGGACACGGTCCTTGTCACTAGTTAAAATGGCTTATTTCTCTGGATTTAAACATTCTTCGAAACATTTGTAATGTAAGTACACAAGTCAGCAAACATATAACACTGTTCTAGTGGTTTTTGGATATTTTAATTAAAAAAATCTTACACATTGTGCCTTTAATGATGGAGGGTAAGATCTTCAGTTAACAACTTCAATTAACTAACAATCTATTGTACGACTTAACACTTAAGTTTTATGGATGTATATGATCATTCTGTTTTCATTTTGAAGTTTGAAAACTCGGTATTACAGTGCACAGTGCTTTTGCACTCGTCTTGAATATTATTTATAGACCAAATGCTTTGTAGACACACATCAAAAGTGACTTCTCCCCAAGTGCCCTCAAGGGTGTCCTTGACCTATGTGGACCAAAACATGGCAGCAAATAAGGAGACATGAAAATTTAATTCAGAAAAAGTAATTTATCCCTCTCCAATTTAAGGATGGGGTCAGCGTTATGAGTTAAGGAGGTACAGTATTTATTCATTGAAATAAAGTGTTGGTCTGTGATGGCCTGATATAATTTCTGTAACATTCATTTTACGCTATGCTCTAACGTACAAATTAATGATGACACATGGTCAGTGTTTTGCCCTTGGGTTATGTGATTCATAATGCCTGTAACACAAATGTCTGAGGGCTTCGGTGGACTAAAACACCTCTGACTAATCATACACAAGGTTAACGCTGACCTACATTTAGGGCATTCCAGTTTGACGTTCTCAGTTCCATTTGAGAAGTCCACATTCTCAAATCTCCTTTTATATTTTATTTCTTCTCTTAAAGGTTCACATAACCAATCAAAACATTCAGACTATCAACTAATGACTGCTTAGAAGGGATTTTTCAAATGGATTCATCTATACTTAGAGTTTCATTTACCAGAACACTGCATTCCAATGATGTTGAAGATGAATATTATTTGTTTAGGATGACACTGATATCATTACTCTTTTGATTTATAGCACAGGTCAGCCACATGGAGCATCTGAGGACTAATAGCCCGTCAGTGTTCCCACAGATCAACTCATTCAGCTCTTTGTGACCATTTATAAAGGACTTGGATCATGCGGTGACCCAGAGGCTTGCCAGCACCACCCACAGATGCATGGATATTTTTTTTACACGAATGTATCACTTCGCTTCAGAAGGGCTTCTTTTTGGGGCTTCAAAATCTCAACCCCCATTCACTGCCATTATAAAGCTTGGAAGAGCCAGGACATTTTTTAATATAACTCCGATTGTATTCGTCTGAGAAACGAAAGACGTATACACCTAGGATGGCTTGGGGGTGACTAAATCATGGGGTAATTTTCATTTTAGGGTGAACTATACCTTTAAAGGTTCTCCATGGAACTACTGATGCCAATAAAGAATCTTAAACAGTCTTTTTGAGAGTGTGTCAGGCAGTCTAGCTTTGTAAATTATGCAAAATCTGCATGTAGGAAACATGGCATGAATAATGGCATCAACAGTGTGAGTGAATGAGAAGTTAATTTAGGACAACATCATACCCAAGACATGGTAAATCCTGATAAACATCTTGCTCATTTCTGTACACACATAATTAAACTCCATCAGAGATTGGCTCGGGGCTCAAGAATGAAATCTCATTAGCACAGGCCTGCCACGAACGACAAGTACTCAATTCATTTGTCAGCTACGGCCCAGAAGTAATGCCTAGTCGTTCCGGTGCACAGATGGGCGATATCCAGCATCATTCTCTCTCCACTTTCTTCACTCCTTTGCCTCTTCTTCAGCCTCATGTGACTTTATGTCACAGGAGTAAGAAGCAGCTGTCCCTTCTCTATCCGCTTCCACACAATTCCAGAGTGCATCACAGTTTGACTAACTGTATTAAAGAGCATAGAGAGGTGATAAAATGGCATTCAATATAGCACACATTCATGGTTTTTATAAATGTGGAAATACTACTTTATATAAGAAAATATAACTATTTTGGATTTACAGGAATATACAAGTTTCATGATGATTCAGGACAAGCTATTCAAAGTTATTTATTTACTTACAATGAAAAACAGCAAACCTTTTTTTTTCTGGTATAATTAAAATTTTGAAAGTCAGACTTTTGGACTATACTGTATGTATCACAACACCTATTTTGTAAATATATGATATTGATAACATTTATTGTTAATAATAAAAAAATATATATATTTTGAGCTATATTTTTTAAAAGTGTTATTTGTTTCTTTAAATTAATTTAGTTGATTACATTGAGGACAATAAAAGTTTCAGTCTATATATTTTAAATACATATTGTTAAATAATAAATAATGAATTAAATAAAACAAACATATCATTTATTAAAATAAAAATAAAATAAAAAAATCTCTCATCATACAAAAGGTATCTGAATTGCTTTATTTCAAAAGTAGGCCTATACATTTTGAGTTACACAAAATGCTTAGAGGAAATATAAATTTTTATGGCGACCTTTTCTACCTTGCGGTTTAGGAAAGAAGTGCTTTATCTCAGGTCTCCTGACCCCATCAAAGTGACGAGACCATTATTATTATTATTATTCTTATTCTTATATGAAGTATCGCCTTTGATGTCTTTCTATAACAGTTCCCTCTGGAAACCCCACAATGCAAACTGCCCTGTCTATCATGTAACCGGCAATACAAGTGAAAGCATGCGAGACCTGCTATGGAAAAAAGTGACCTTTGCAACGTGTGGCATTCGGAAACTTTTCACCCACTGAATTGAGCAGAGACACTTTCAGATTGTATCACATTGATGGAATTTGAAAGCAAAACAGCTCTGATGTTTTAAAAAAAGAGAGTTTTACATCATAAAAGTTGAAAAGGACCAATAATAAGAAAAAAATACCTCAAGCAAGCAAAATCTAGGAAATTGGCAACTTTAAATGGATTCACCTCAGAAAAGACAGTAATTTTGGATATCAATGTATGTCAAAGCAAACATATTTCACATAGTGGTTTATTGGACTCATGGCCCTTGAATGCTTAAAGGGATAGTTCACCCAAAAATTAAAATTCTGTCATTAATTACTCACCCCTCATGACGTTCCAAACCTGTAAGACCTTCGTTCATCTTCGGAACACAATTTGAGATATTTTTGATGAAATGTGAGAGCTCTCAGACCCTGCATAGACAGCAACGCAACTGAAATGTTCCCAGGTTTATCAACAATTTATTTAACAATTCTTCTCCCCCGAGTTATGTCTTCCTCCATTTTAGAGTATCACAACACATACGCACGCTTTCCCCTAAGCATAAACAATGCTGATTAGCAGATTACATTCATGTGCGCGCTTTCTCCCTCAAACATAAACAACACTGATTATGACGATTATGCTCTTGGGCACTCTCCAAAATGGTGGAAGACGTAACTCGGGGGAGAAGAATTGTTGAATAAATTAAGTTATTTTTGTTTTCTTTGCACTCAAAAAGTATTCTCATAGCTTCGCAAAACTGAAGTTGAGCCACTGATGTCACTCGGACTGTTTTAACGATGTCCTTTCTACGATTCGTCGAATCCGCCAGCCGCCCCGTTCTCAAGCCCGCCGGCCGTTCCTCACTCTAGCCCGCCATGTGTGCAGAGGTGTCATTGACCCAAGAGTGAAACTACTTTTGGTCTTCCAAAAGAGGACACGACTGGAAATCAGTGGTATTTACAGTTGTATTTACAACACTGTTCCAGAAAAACTTTAACCCAAATATTCAGATGTGTGCAGTGCATTTTATGGAGGAGTTTCCTGATCCTGGTAGAGTAGACTACAATGCAACCTATGCTGACTCACAGCCTGTAAGTATGTTTTCATATTTAAAGGATTTGCCACTGACGATTCAAATGCGAGTTTTGAGAAGTGTAGAGTAGTGCTTGTTGTTTGTCATTTCTCCGATCACAAATGCAGACATGGTTATATGTTTACGCGGCGCGATGCAACGCAACGCATAAAAAGAAAGTATAAGTCATTATAATCCGTAATTATGTCCCCACTGGATGCAACAAATGCCTCGTTTATAATGGGTTTTAATGGTTTTGTCTCGTCACACCTGGACACGGCATCACAGTATGGTAAGGGCGTAACATTTACGTCACACGCTTGAGGTATTCGGCCAATCACAATACACTGGATAGCTGGCCAATCAGAGCACACCTCAATTTTCAGACCGATGAGCTTTGTAAAAATAGACGTGTTTCAGAAAGGCGGGGCATAGAGGAGAAACAATAATGTACAGTATGTGGAAAATAATGTGTTTTTTGATACTTAAACCGCATAAACACATTTCATTACACCAAATACACAAAATAATGTTCTTTTTAGCAACATCATATGACCCCTTTAATTTGAGTTCCGAAGATGAACGAAGGTCTTACAGGTTTGAAACGACATGTGGGTGAGTAATTAATTTTCATTTTGGGATGAACTAACCCTTTAAAATAAATTACAACACTTCAGTGTCTCTTGCGGTCCTTTTGTTTGTCCACTGAGTCACAGGCCAGTAATGCTCATTTGGCTTTCTCCAACATGCCATAAAAAGTCCACACAGGGCAGTGATTGTTTCCTTTTGGCCCAAATGCCACAATGACGTAAACAGTTTCCTTTGTCCAAATGAAAACTCTGCAAATTTATTTATTATTTTTTTGCTAAAAGGTCCATGTGAGAATGTGTTTTGAGACAAGAGTTTTAGTTCCTCGAGAAGCTCTTGAGGGTTTACAGACACACATAGCCTACTGTATGGAAAAGGAAAGAGGAAATGGAAACTGAATCAAAAAGAAAAACACAATCATGAAAGACATTCTGTATTTGCAAATGTTAAAGAAAACAGAGCTGAGATGCCACAACCAAATTTACATGCAAGTACTAAAGAACAGAGATGGTTGAAAAAGGATGTTTTCTGTATTTCAGAGAGAGAATGAGGGAGAAAAACAATGCTGAGATTGTTCATATACACCCAGTAAAGCATTATTATGTTAGTGGATGCTGATGCACATTTAACCCTCCTCCACTCTCAGGATCTATTACAATGCAGTTGGGTCCATATATCTGTACTGTGAAACATGTGAATCTTAAACTGTATCTACATTCCCTTTGGGAGCACTGATAGTATTTTTTTTTGGTTCATTAAATGCTTGTTTATGCACAAGCACAGCTTTAGCATTTGCGCTACATAGCTAAACACCTAAAGAACAGTATTTTTGTCTGGTGTTCAACTCTGGTGACTCAGAATGCTGATTAACATCTACTCCGGGTGCATGTTCAGTCCTGCAGACCACTATGCTTTGGGTAGCAATTAAAAAAAAAAAAAAAAGTAATCTGACATATGAGCTCTGGATTTTTTCAGATAAGACTATAGTACGTTTTCTTAAAATCAGGTCTGAAAGTCTTCAGTTTTGTGGACCTGATGCTGAGTTAATTTGGATACTTTCCAAATGTATAAATTATCCATTTTCACTTTGAAAACCTCAGTTGATCTATAAAGACTTAAGGACCATTCACAACAAGGATGATAACTATCAGACTGATTTTTTCCCCCCAGCTGATGAACAATAATACAAAAATATTGACAACCAATCAGAATTTATTTTGGGTTTGTTTTGGATCTTTGGTTTAACATCACGTAAATTCACCCTTTTCTCCCAAATTACATAAAATTGTCACCGTTAATCTAGGACAAGAATAGAGTGAACTTTATAGTTACCTACACAACGTGTTCCTATATTAATAAAACACGTAATCCGATTTTAATTGAAAGGATTAATATTTGGCGCTTTCCTTAGACACCAGTGTATTTAACAAACTCTCAAACATCAGTGTGTATTTAACAAATGTCTGTTTTGCTAGTAATTTAAATGTCTGAAACCTAAAATCAATTTCATGTGGTTGAAAACACTGATAGTGCCAGACAAAACGTTTGAATTTAACAGTGAATGTTCTAAATACATTTCCGCATCGAATGGTTAAAATCAGATCTGAGGGGTGCTCCTCAGCTGAAATCGCATTCGGTTTAGATTGCTTTCCGCATTTAAAATTGTATTCCGGGGGTGGTGGGGTAGGCCTAGGTCCTTCAGAATTGCAGGGTAGGCTTCAGAACATCATGCAATAAGCCCCTCCTTGATGCCGGGCCTGCTTTTGATTACTTTTCTAAATTTCTAATGAATGTTTTCAACTGTTAACCATTTTCAAACATACAGTAGTAACAAACAGTAAACTTACAGTAGTACTCAACACTGACTACTGTCAGACTTTCAAAATCCTTCATCACTTGAATTAAGATTATAATTAAATTTTTAAAGCAGTCGTCTTTAGCATCTCTTTTTACTTTTATGATTGTTCTGAGGTTAAATACAGATTTAGAAATAGTAAATATTAATACAAGAAATATTCAGATGTAACCCCCTTTATAATCGTTAACTGTAATTTAACTACACATTTTTTTACGGTTACATTTATTTTGTAATTATATTACGTAAAGCAGTTACTCCCCAACACAGCTCATTATAGGTATCATTCTTGGAGTGAACGAGCCTTTAGACTCAGAGAACTGAAATTGGTTTCACTTCATTTGCACTTGTTTTGCTGATAATGTAATGATTTTTCCACATTAAATTAGAAATAAAGAAAAACAGAAGCATTTTTCACTAGTGATCTCAAACTTTTGGTACCACTCATTATATTCGTGATTCTATATGCACATAGCACTTATAAAATAATAGCCCATGGATCCTTATACATATTAATAGTACTTAAATTAAAGCATTTGTTACTGCGCAAATCACTTTGCCAAGTTGAGATAAAGGGAGTTTAAAAATTAATAAGACACTCATTATTATGTAATGAACAATGGTCATTTCCCATCCGTTGTCATGTGGTGCACAATTTCACAATCCCATAGGTTTGGGGACCCATTTTTGTCTTGGATAATCATCCAATTTTGAACAGGGAATAAAATATAAAATTCTGTGAGATATGTTAATTTTGATTTGCTTATTCTGGAAAATCATATTTATTTGACATTAAAAAGGTTGGGTCTATTAATGTAATGGCTATAACAGTGTTTCACTTTGATACAAATTGTTGCGATTTCCCTTAGGATGCAATCAGAGGTTGAGGATAATGCTGATGATGGGGAAACAGGAGGGACTGTGGGCTGTTCCATTGCGTGAACATCAAAGCAGCTCTATTAGGCTTTACAAAAGCGACCTTTAAACAAACTCAAAGGTTTTTCATGTTCTCCAACAACAAACAGCAATTTGGCAGTGCCAACAATCACATAATTCCCCTTCATAGGGCAGCTGAGGAGGGGGACTGCAAATAGTACATACAGTGGTGTGTGTGACAAAGACGAGAGCCACTCACAAACAGGGAAGAGTTCACAGGGAACTCATTAACGCATTCAAGCGTCTATCACAGGCGGTGACCTAGAAATGAGGGACAATTCCACAAAAGGAATAACAAGACAATAAAGCCCTTCTTTTCCATGGATGGCATCCACTCAATCAGATGGATCCAATTAGAAAAGATGCTAAAAAGCGGACAGCCATTATAAGTATGGGCACTATCCCAGCCCAAACACCTAAAACTGTTCCTATCGGTTTAAACATTGTCTGGGAAGATGTGCATAACTCGCAACATTAAGAAATGACATAGTAAATCTTGCATAAGAAATGCCTTAATAAGATGTAATTTGAATCAGAAAAGACTCAAAAATGAGACAAAGAATGAATATAGTCTTTGCGAGACCCAACAACATCTCAAGTATGCATTGTAGTGGCATGAAGTGCTCATCATTTATGAAATATTAATATGACACGTGCCATTCAAAAGAATGACTGTTTGTTCGTGCCTATGAATCATTTATTAGGCCGAAGTGGGTCTGAATGATGCAATCCACTTAAATATGCATGAGAATGACATCAATGAACAGAGAAACTTAAAATAAAATACACGCTAATCTTCTTCATGATCTGAACGTATTTTGATCAGGTACTCAAAGTCATGAGTCAAAGAAACAAGAGGAGAATATACAGAGAAGATAGAGATAATTTTACAATTTAAAATTTTTTAATGTGTTAATGAGTTCCCTTCCTAATACAACCATTATGAAGTCGTGGCCTAATGGTTAGAGTTGGACTCGTAACCCAAAGGTTGGGGGTTCGAGTCTCGTACCGGCAGGGATTATAGGTGGGGGGAGTAAATGTACAGTGCCCACCTTCAATACCACGACTGAGGGGCCCTTGAGCAAGGCACCGAACCCCCCAACTGCTCCCCGGCCACCGCAGCATAAATGGCTGCCCACTGCTCCGGGTGTGTGTGTGTTTACTGCTGTGTGTGTGCACTTTTGGATGGGTTAAATGCAGAGCACTAATTCCAAGTATGGGTCACCATACTTTGTCACATGTCATATCATATATCACTTTTGCATTGTTCCAAACTTGTATGACTCTCTTCCGTGCAATACAAAAGTAGTTTTAAAAAATTTCAAATGTTTTTGTCCATACAGTTAAAGTCAATGGGGTCCAGAACATTGGACATTTTTCAAAATATCTTTTTTGTTCCACAGAAGAAAGTTACTCAAGTCTTCAGTTTTACATTATCGGTCACTTGAGATTCCATTTCTGTTATGATGCTGCCTTGGAAGGAAGCTGTCTGTGTTGGAAGCATACAGCAAAGTGGCTCACTAGGTTTTGGAGGTAAGCTTAAATGTATAGTAAAAGAGATGGGATTGTTCCCCAAGCAGAGCAAAAATACAACTTTCCTTTGACATTAAATGGCCAATAAGCAACCAGACCACAATAACGAAACTCCAGCTGTCCTGTTAAGCCAAACAGGCTTCCTACATCTTTCCCCACATTCCCAATCCAGTCCACACTTCTGTCCGTGAGGTCATGGAATCCGCTTGTGTATGAATGCCTAATGTTGAACTGGCCACAGCATTAAACAATAGCCTCTGTGTGCTAGGAAATTACTGTATTGCATTGATGACCCACAGGCCTGTGAACTTACCACTGGAGGAAAATTGATTTGTTAGTTTCTCCAAGTCTTCAATTTACCGTCACAAACTGAATAAAAAGAAAAAATCTCAAAATTATAAACACTATCTCCAGGGCAGGTTCACTTCATAAAAATCAAGTTTATCTCAAACATCTGTAAAAAAAATTCTCTTAAGAGCTTCCAATGTGTTGTTGTTGTTTTTTTTATTAAAGTGACATGTCTTGGCTAAACAGCTTCTTCAGTGCTTTCCAGTGGCTGAAGAGCGTCACAAGTTCTTCTGCTAGAAAATACAGAGTGAATTTAATACTTAGATAGCAAAGGAGCTAGGCTTAACGTTAAACCGATTCACAAGAATCGCCAATTTCCACAACACCAAAACATACTACGAACGACCATTTTCTATTACCATCCATAAACCTCTTTTTTTTTTATAAAAGATACTTTGAACAAAAACACAAATACACCAAATTAAAATGGAAAAAAAGGTATAGGGTTAAGAAAACAGTGCAAATGTAACAAATGCATGCGAGTTAATTTATAATCCTTCTAGACTTCCTATAAACTTCCAAGAAACTACTCATGGTACACGTATTCTTTTGTAAACATCAACCATATGGCCTGTGCTCTTTGTCCCTTTTTTTCACAAGATAAAATATCCAGTTTTTGGGCATCTCTCCCAAAACAAAGTCGAGTAAAAACAGAAAAGGCACAAAATTGCACAGCCTGTGAAAACAACATCTCTCAACTATTTCATTCCATAAATCTAAGCCCTTGGTAATGTTTAGCCCTTAGGTAAGGTACAACCTTAGCAGTGCGTTCCCGCTATTGGGAAGGTAGATGGATCCCTGCGGACTACAGTGCTATAAGGTGAAAGCTCCAGTTCGGTGGTGCCGTCCTGATCATTGTCATCACTGTTGGGCTCGGAGGACTTTGGTGGGCCACACTCCTCAAAACAGCAGCAGCAGCAGTCCAGGAAGGCTTTGCTGAAGGGCCGACAGAGCACCAGAAGCAGGACAGGCGTAACCGCGGACTTGAAGAACAGCATCATCTGACTCACCAGATGCAAGATATCCAGCGTGCGCCGTGGCACACCTGTAGCCATGTACACCGATACGATGTTGCTGATGTTCTCCGGAATGATGCAAAAGCCGTACAGAATAGCCAAAGCAACAACGATGCAGTTCATTTGGCTTTCCAGTTGGATCTGCTTGCGGTTGCCTCGGACGCTGGTTCGCTCAGCCTTGCGGATTTTGCGTGCAGTCACCACCGAGCTGATGATGGTGAAGAGGGTGGGCAGGCAAAAGTAGCAGCCGAAGTACCACCACAGGCGAGCGCTGTTGTAGGTGAGTCCGAGCACGTAAAGCGTGTCCGGGAGAGCCGTGGAGATTCGGATTACGCAATGTTCGCACGGTATCACCTCTGGAGGCTCGAGCTCCTCTCTCACCAGCTGCCGGATGAGGAGCTCGGGGAGGGCGAGGAGCAGAGCACCCAGCCAGATCACGGTTAGCTTGGCTGCAGTAGAGATGCAGTTCTCGATCATCTCGTAGTACAGCTGGACGTTGCTCGCGGCACGGAAACGGTCAATGCACAAAGCACAAAGAGTGAAGGTAGTTACTCCTAATGACGCCACCTGCAAGGTAAAGGAGATGTGTGGTCATTATAAATAAACTTTTAGAAAATCCTTCCACTGAAAAACCTGGACAAAAAGTGGATCAAGGTGCTATTAATATTCATTCCAGGTTCTATTGGATAGTTCACCCAAAAATGAAAGTTCTGTCATCATCCTCTCACCCTCAAGTTGTTCCAAACCTGAATGAGTTTCCTTCTTCTGTTGAACACAAAAATGACTGTAGCATTGAATCCATTAAATGGAAGAAAAAAAAAGACTATGGAAATCAATGGCTACTGTTTGGTTACAGCATTATTATTCATACAGGTTTCAAAAAACTTAAACATGAATAAACGATGACAAAATGTTCATTTTTGAGTGAACTATCCCTTTAAACTTGATTGACAACACTTGTGGCATAAAAAAGCAAAAATCTGGGTTAAACCCATATACTTCATTTTTGTACAGCTGAATGCGCAGCCTTTCAAAGTATACTCTATTGGTGTACGTGAATGCAGGCGGTCGACACATGTGCTCTAGAGAGCTTCATCTTTTTCCAGCGTCTGCTCTATTTTTCTCCAGAAGTTATGACCAAAATTTTTTAAAAATCTTTTAAACTAAAATTGCTGCTATCTCACAACCCACTTACGCAAGCGATTGTCAATGCAGGCAACTGTGGTTTTATTGTTGCTGTTTTTTCGTCTCTTTAGTTTAATTTTCTATTGTAAAACAGCAGCCCGGGCCACTGTTGCCACTTTTGGAACAACTGATTAGTGCAAAAAACCAAGTCGATGCGCATGTGCGACCAAAATCGGATGGTATGCGTACAGTATGCACATACTATTTGTGCTACACAGGGAGGCACTTACAATGGGAGTGAATTGGGCCAATTTGTAAACTTTTAAACACACAATAGTATAGCCACGAGACATAAATAATGTGCATTAACATGATTTTAATGCAAAAAAAAAAAAGTTCACTAGAGTATGGCACTAGCAACACCAAGGTAATGGGTTTGATTCCCAGGGAAAGCAAGAACTCATAAAATGTGTATCTTGAATGCAATGTAAGCTGCTTTGGATAAAAGTGCCTGCCAAATGTGTAAACGTAAATGACAACTTAACAACTAAAATGTCAAGAACAATCATATAGCTCAAATAATACATAGAATTTTTAAATAAAGGTTCAGATGAAATGCAGGGGTGGGTTTTTAAAATAAATAAAAAAAAAAAAAAAACAAAAAAAAAAAAAAAAAAAAAAAATGTGATTTTATAAAATTATTAACATTTCTGCATTTGAAAAAATTTTTTTTGGAAAAAGTCTGAATGAATTAGTAATCAATATTAAGACACAAGGGCTGTCGATTGAGCGTAACTTGTACTGAACCCCTGAGCCAGTGGAACGACAAGGAAATTCAATCCCACTAGATGAACATAACCACAGCCTTTCCATTTAAGGCCATCGACTTCATTGTAAAGTTTAAGCATTTTGATCAAGTTAGCGGGTTGTTCTGAATCTAGGCTGTAGGCCCTGGCGCTCTGTAGTGTGTCAAGAAATTAAAGCCACAACTATGGCACCAATCAGGTCAATTCCTCAGAAACACATGATACACTCTGAATGCTGCCCCAGGGGCAATACCACTATCTCTTTGTGTCTGCAGATGAGACACTCCCCCTTACTGAGGAAGACAAAACACAGCAAAGATGTCTGTCCTGACCTACACGAATAACAAAGCCACATGTTTAGCAGTTTGAACTTGTACAATATGCAGTTAGGGGCGCTTTGACATAATATCACAAAGTTAAGTAGTTGACGCAAAACTAAAACTTGCAAGTCAAAAATAGTGATTATCTTACATTTGTGAAATTGGACACACACTGAATGTTTTAGCTTTTTATGCCAGTAAAAAAAATATTTCAGTTGACTGAAATAATGCAATGCAAGTATGTGTTGCAATCTCAACATTGCCACAAAAGGTGCTTTAACTTGATTGGTGTAAACATCTTTTTCAGTCAGTTTCTCTTTCAGGTCAACAACTGTCCTGGCGGTGAAATAGTTTGACAAAAAATCTTGCTAACCAAGTTTAAGTCAATAATTATATAGCAACTTACTTGACTAATAACCCATATGGTTTGGCAGAACAGCCATTTGAAGGAAATTTTTAACGTCTCTCTGTCTTGAGTACTGTGCTTTGTTACTAGCAGACAAATACTAAAAGTGTCTCTGGCATAAATGTTCTGTCATTTCAGATTTAAACGGCATCAAGTTGTAACATTTTTTATGCTGATACGCAATGCAAGCTGACAGATAAATAGTAGTGAATAGTAGATGTGGTGCATTCACCAGAAAGGGTAAACCAGCAACTTTGCAAGAGTTTAACCAGCTTCATGTGTGAAAGTGGGATTATCTTTGAGAACCTGCTAGAATAAAGTCAAAGTCCAATGCTTCATTTTACACCATAGAGCTGGATAGGCTGCATTAAACCATAAGAGATAGAATGGCATGAAACTTTCTAATATGTGATGTACAGTATGTGAACAAGTATGATCCTTATTAACTTGTTTATCCAAACTGATTTCCTATATTATTATATAGTTTTAGTATCAATTCATCTTGCCTTACGTTACCCTTATACACGTTTTCAAATTGGTCTATTACCAAGAATATCATACATCAGTAACACAAACTGCATTTCAATCATCTATCAAAAGTGACCAGTTTTACCTCAATGTATGGAATGATTTTACAGGAGAATTCCCCAAGGAGCCAATCCTTAGTGAGTTCGTGGAATATAACAAGTGGCAAGCAGAAAAACAGGATGACAAAATCCCACAGGGCGAGGTTGGCCAGCAAGGAGTTTGAAATGCTTCTCATGTAGTAATTGTGGCACACTATGCACATGATTGCTATATTCCCAACAATTCCCACAGTGAAAATAAGAATGGAGATGCACATGACAGCATATGCACCGTACGATTCACCTGTCACGGGGTAAAACGGGTTCTTCACCCCTGGAGTCTTTGACCGTGTATTAAAAGGAATGAACGGGGTGAAGACTTCCTCATAGTCCTCCACTGGTGAGGTGCCCCATTCAGGGATAGACGTGAAGTCAGTGGGAAGGTCTGTAGGCTGGATCTGCGCTACAGGCTTCGGCATCGACTCGACACGCTCAAATTCATTCTCAAGCAATCTGATGGTTTGATTTCCGTCAGGCTCATTTTGCGCAGTCACTCTTTCCTGTCGACGACAACGACGTTTTACGCGAATTTCGCCGTGCATTTCCCTCAGAAATGATTTGGTTTTCCTATATTTGTCCATTTGATAAGTTCTTTCGTACTTTTGCCTGGAAGACGCTCTTACCGTTGTGTTATCGCTCCCATTCACCGACGTTACGTTTATATTGGTCCTGGTCGATGAAAGCACATCTGTAGGTTTCTTACCCGTTTCATAACTGATTTTATTTAAAATTACACGTCGTTCATGCCCGTCTGTATTGATTTCACGCACTTTATAGGATGAAGCGATTTTTGACGTTAAATCTGCCGTGTTATTCCTACGCGCCAGAACTACTGAGAGTTCACAACAAACCAGCAAACAAAATACAGTTAAAAATTGCATTTCCATTGCGAAAATATCCAAATTTTGATAATTCCAGTGTTGTTAAGGCAAAGCCGTGGAACAAACATCAAGCGTAGTCCCGTTCGCTGGTCTCTCGTTTAGATGAACATCTCCAGTTTCCATTTTTTTAATCCCAGGAGTAATATTATAACAGCAGAATTGTGATGGGGGGAAAAAGTGGAAATACTTGGTCAAACAGGTGACTAACCAAACAACTAAAAACTAGTTGAAGCCCTGGAACCTCATAAATATTTACTAGCGTTTCGTCTAACAGGAAAAATGTACATGTCAGGGCCAAGAGCTTCCAGCTTCTCTATAAAGTTAGAATCCTCGAGTGCCGTCCATGGGCTCTTGATGCAGCTCTGTGATATGAAGCTCGGTCGGGGAGGCGCCGCTTTCACAGAGACAACACAGTGCCACCTAGTGGACTGAAACAGAACTGCAATGCGTTTCTAGCAACAACAACCACCGGCTTTCGATGTTCACCAGTTACTTCACTTCAGATGGCTTGTTAAATATGACACATACAGGTCTAAGCAGAACAAGTAAACAGAAAAGAGTTTTATACTTTATACTACATACTCTATAGAACTAGTCATTATTTTAACTGGAAATAAGTGGGAATCCAGCAGAAAAGATGCATTATAAATATAAAGCCGTTTTATTTTACAATATGAATTTATGGATTGTGTTTGACCATAATGTATTTACATTTCTCAACAAAAAACATTACCGGCAACTCCTTTTTTCTTGTTCATCGCAGGTGGCCATCTATGATCTCTTTGCTCTATTCTTCTCTAATTTCTGTGTTAGTTATCTGATAGCAAACTTTATTTCTGTCGCTGTCCTTTACAGGGTAGACTGATAGGCAAAGATCCAGCCATGGACGCTCTTCTACAAAGACAGTACAGAAAAAAAAAACATTATCTTATTCTAAATGTAGGAATTCAGAGAAACGATTCATAGGAAATGAAATCTTTACCCAAACTGCTGTATGGTGGTTGAATTGTGTCCATGATGGTCTGAATCTTGTCCTGCAAATCCTGACTGCCTGAAGCATCTACAGCAGAAACATGGAAGAACCTCTACTATAAAGAATAAGACAATCACTCTTTCCATTTCTAAAAAAAAAAAAAAAAAAAAAAGCAGTGCCCTCTGCTGATGTACGTTTGCAGAATTTCTACTCTTTTGAAAGCCTACTTAGCAAATGGCATTGCTATAACATGTACACTCACAGCGTTCTCCCACAGCAGAGCCTCTAATGTGTCAGTCTGGTCCTCCAGATCAAACTGGATTAACAATCTGAACTGCATCTGCTGAACTCCCAGGGCTGTGTGACAGAGACACAGATGAACTCCTTAAAGGTACAGCCATACATTTTTAAGAGTGGCTAAAGTGTCTACAGGTTTTTTTTTTGGCCAACTAGGACATCACATGAGATATTTAAAAAAAAAAAAAATGTTGCAGTGATGCCTGGGTCGGCTTTTTTGAAAACACACCTGAAAACATACATTTGAACTGAACTAGGCTCATTAAAATTAACAAAACAAACAAATAATAAATAACTTAATAAACAACAACAAAGACCTCAATTTAATTACTTATAATTTGTATAAATTGTTATTTTGACCTTAGCTTCAGATTTCGAAGTCCTTGTTTGTGACCACTTTTTATTAGATAAAATTACATTTAATAAAAAATACAATTATTAAATAAAATGAAATGAATGTTAAAATGTTATAATATTTAGTAATTAATGTATTTTTTTCTTTATGAATAAGTGATTAAGAATGTTAGCACACAGAACCTTTAGATATTTAAAGGGGCACCTATAAAATTGTTCTTATTCTATATACATTCAATTATAATAAAATATACTTCTACTCAGTACAGGGTTATATTGTCAGGGTTATAGTTAACTAAAACTAAGGCTCAAATTAAAACCATTAAAAACAAATTTTTGTTACCTGAAATAAATAAATGTTAACTGAAATTAGGCAACATTTCTCAATTTAGTTTAGCTTAGCTTAATTTGATGTGCAAAAATAACTAAAATAAAAACTGCATGGGCCTATATTTTAATTGAAATTAAAATGAAAACAGAAAATCTAAAAGTAAAAACTCAAAGTGTTAATACAAACTGTAATAGTATCAATGATACTAAGATAACAATTTGTGGTTCTGTACAGCAAAATTAAAATCATTTTCATTACCGTTTTATTTGTTTTGACAGTATTGAAGTTAGATTAGAGAAATATATGTTTATTCTACATATCGGGTCAAATATAGCCATAAACAGTCAAAATTAATGATGTAATTGTTAATAAAAAAATTAAAAAAAAAAACGACCTTCTGCAACTGCCTGTTCATGACCACAGTTTTGAAATGTGTTCAGAGAGCACTGCTCACACCTGAGACACACACACAAATATCCATTTAACTACATATAGATGTGATCGTATCCTCCCCTGGGGTTTGTCATGATAATAGATGTATGCAATGTATCAGGTAGGCTTGTCCTCTTACCCGTAATATCTTTTGTCTCCAGAGAACAGGAAGGGAGCTGTAAGATCCAGAAGAGTCATCCTGCCGTTCAAAGATCTCACGGGAACCAGGTTTTTGTAATCCCGTGATAACACGCAAATCTCATCCAGCGTCGTTCCTGTAGATACAATGCTTTTTTTGTAAATGGAAATACAAATGCTTCAGCTGCATGTAAGTGCTTTCCCCCACCATGTCTCTGGATATGTGCATTGAGATGGTTCTGCCAGGCTCTCTAGAACTTGCTGATGAAGTGGCGGCCCACTGCTCATCGCAAGATTGGTTGTCTTTCACAGACTCCTGGAAGACTTTAGCAACAGCGCTGTCTCGGGAATCTTTTCTGTCACATACAAAAAAAAAGTAGACCACTGTTCAAAAGGTTGGGGTTGGTAAGATTTTTAATATTTGGAAAGAAGTCTCTTATGATCATCAAGAGATTTACAGTAACTAATTAACAGGTTTTTAATTGTACTGTAATTACTTGCACTGGCCACCAAAAGCTTGGAATAATGACGTCTTTAAACTCACAAAGACTGAAATTATTTAATTAAAAAACAAGGGAAGACAGTACTGTCAAAGATTATTTCAATTTAAAATAGCTGTTTTCTAGTTGGATATATTTAAAAATGTTGTTTTTTTTTCTCTGTGATGGCAAAGCTGAATTTATTTGATTAAAAATACAGTAAAAAGAGTAATATTGTGAAATATTTTTACAATTTAAAATAATTCTTTTCTATTTGAATATATTTAGAAATTTTAATTATTCCTGTGATGCAAAGCTGATTTTTCAGCATCATTACTCAAATCTTCAGTGTCACATGGTCCTTCAGAAATCATTGTAATATGCTGCTTTGCTGCTCAAAAAATTTTTTTTTATTAATGATGAAAACAGTTGTGCTGTTTAACATTTTGTGGAAACCATGCTATTTTTTTCCCCTATATATTCTTTGAATAGAAAGTTTAAAAGAACACTGTTTATTTAAACCAGAAATCTTTTGTAACATTATAAATATCTAAATTGTCATTTTTGATACATTTCATGCATCCTTGTTGAATTAACAAAAAAAATAAATACTTTTGATCCGTAGTGTAAATGTAACAAAATTAAAAATGTTTTGGATTATTTATTAGGATTGTGATATACCAAGTTAAATCAGATGCATCTTACTTAAATCTTTAAGTTGCATTCCACTTAATAGCCACCAGGTGGCAAACAGAACATATAGCAAATCTAGTATAATAAATCTACAAATGTCTGCTCCTCAAGAGTGAAACACACAAAATATAAATGTTGATCCAGGAATTTCTTATCTAAGATCAAACTGAGACCCATTTTGAATTAAAAATCCACCCTCGAACCAGTACAGATCACACATTTAATTGTATTTAAATATTTGTCTCCAACTAATGAGTATTAAACAATTAAATAAAGTATACAATAAGCAATATTACCAAATTTCTTTTCATGAATGAGAGTCAGGAGCGGGTTGTGTAAAGTGCCAGACTCACATTGTTTTACAGTTGGAGCAGAAGAAGTTTCAGGCACTGGTATAACTGCTGAGGCTTGTATTTCTTCAGCTGGGCTCGTGACACGACAGCGGCAGTGTGGTGCGCTTCACCTGGGCGACTGTGAGCCACCGAGTGTTGTGCTCACATGTCCGTACTAAACAATCATTATAGACATGTTACACTAACAGTATTTACATCAGAGTTTGTCAGAGCCGTGGCTTAGTGGTTTGCATGCGCATGTTTCCCAATGCTGTTTCTCCAAATATGAATCCAATATTGTGGATTTACTTTTACTGTAGAATAAGACGTGACTAGTATAAGAGGGTCACGTGTCTGCATCTGCATCTGAAATGATAACAACAACATTTATTTAATCATTAAAGCTTATTACCTTTTTATCATCTGATGCGAAAAAGCTTTGAGGGGATCGTAAACCTAGTTAAATCTATATATATATTTATATTATTATATTTTATATATATATATACAGTGGGGCAAACAAGTATTTAGTCAGCCACCAATTGTTGTTACTAGTTCTCCCACTTAAAAAGATGAGAGAATCCTGTAATTTTCATCATAGGTATACCTCAACTATTAGAGACAAAATGAGAAAAATAAATCCAGAAAATCACCATTGTAGGATTTTTAAAGAATTTATACGCAAATTATGGTGGAAAATAAGTATTTGGTCACCTACAAAAAGCAAGATTTCTGGCTCTCACAGACCTGTAACAAACTTCCTTTAAGAGGGGACCTCTGCCTCACTGTTGCTGGTATTAATGGCATCTGTTTGAACTCGTTATCAGTATAAAAGACCCCTGTCCACAACCTCAAACAGTCACAATCCAAACTCCACCATGGCCAAGACCAAAAAGCTGTCAAAGAACACCAGAAACAAAATTGTAGACCTGCACCAGACTGGGAAGACTGAATCTGCAACAGGTAAGCAGCTTGGTGTGAAGAAATAAACTGTGGGAGCAATTATTAGAAAATAAAAGACATACAAGACCACTGATAATCTCCTCGATCTGGGGCTCCACGCAAGATCTCACCCAGTGGGGTCAAAATGATCACAAGAACTGTGAGCAAAAATCCAGAACCACACGGGAGGGCCTAGTGAATGACCTGCAGAGAGCCGGGACCAAAGTAACAAAGGCTACCATAAGTAACACACTCTGCCGCCAGGGACTCAAATCCTGCAGTGACAGACGTGTCCCCCTGCTTAAGCCAGTACATGTCCAGGCCCGTCTGAAGTTTGCTAGAGAGCATTTGGATGATCCAGAAGAGGATTGGGAGAATGCCATATGGTCAGATTAAACCAAAATAGAACTTTTTGGTAAAAACTCAACTTTGTGTTTGGAGGAGAAAGAATGCTGAGTTGTATCCAAAGAACACCATACCTACTGTGGAGCATGGGGGTGGAAACATCATGCTTGGGGGCTGTTTTTCTGCAAAGGGACCAAGACGACTAATCCGTGTAAACGAAAGAATGAATGGGGCCATGTATCGTGAGATTTTGAGTGAAAACCTCCTTCCATCAGCAAGGGCATTGAAGATGAAACGTGGCTGGGTCTTTCAGCATGACAATGATCCCAAACACACCGCCCGGGCAACGAAGGAGTGGCTTCAAAAGAAGCATTTCAAGGTCCTGGAGTGGCTAGCCAGTTCCAGATCTCAACCCATAGAAAATCTTTGGAGGGAGTTGAAAATCAGTGTTGCCCAGCGACAGCCCCAAAACATTACTGCTCTAGAGGAGATCTGCATGAGGAATGGGCCAAAATACCAGCAACCGTGTGTGAAAACCTTGTGAAGACTTACAGAAAACGTTTGACCTCTGTCATTGCCAACAAAGGGTATATAACAAAGTATTGAGATGAAATTTTTTTATTGACCAAATACTTATTTTCCACCATAATTTGCAAATAAATTCTTTAAAAATCATACAATGTGATTTTCTGATTTTTTTTTCTCATTTTGTCTCTCATAGTGGAGGTATACCTATGATGAAAATTACAGGCCTCGCTCATCTTTTTAAGTGGGAGAACTTGCTCAATTGGTGGCTGACTAAATACTTTTTTCCCACTGTATAGATATATGATAAATAACCGTTTCTTCATCATTTGGCAAGACTAAAAGGAAACATAAGCACATACAGATGACAGCGAGCTAAAAATGACACAAAATTGGATAGAAATTGGAAACCAAAAGAGGCGCCACCAACCTAAAGCCTCTGGTGGCATGTACCAAATCTCCAGTAATGTGCCATTGTTCACATCACACTCATCCAGATCCACATGTTTCTCTAGCACACTGAATATGGATCAGTAGAGAGAGAGAGAGAGAGAGAGAGAGAGGAGAGAGAGAAAGAAAGAAGAGGAGAGACAAATTATTACATGAATGTCAGGTAGACAGCTAAGAGGCCACAGAAGTAATTTTTTTTAATGGAAATGAATTTGACTTATAGGGTGTCTCATTTATTTTGCCATCAAAATGCTCATGACTTCAGCAAATTCCTATATGTGAAGACTGTATATATTATATTACACACACACACACACACACACACACACAAACACAAACTGTTCAAAAGCTGGTGTCAGTATGTAAAGAAATTAATACCTAAATTCAGCAAGGACGCATTCAAATGGTCATAAGTGACAGTAAATATTTCCAACTAAAGCTTTTCTTTTGAATTTTCTATTCATCAAAGAATCCGGAAAAAACACGAATCAAAGTTTCTACAAAAATATTAAGCAGCACAACTGTTTTCAACATTGATAATAATAATAACTGTTTTTGAGCAGCAAATCAGCATATTCAGATTAGCAGATCAGAATGATTTCTGAGGGATCAAGTGGAATCCAGCTTCAAGTGATTCAGCTTTGCAATAAGGAATAAAGACATTTGAGAAATAAAATATATTAAAATAGTTATTTCAAATTGTAATAATATTTGACAGTATTACTGTTTTTACTGTATTTTGATCAAATTAATGCCATCTTGGTGAGCATGAGAGACTTGGTAGTGTGTGTGTGGTTGTGTGTACAGACACACTCTACTGCTCAGAAGGTCAGTGAGATTTATACTATGATATATACATGTTGAGTCCAAACATTAAGTTCACAATGTGGATTTAAAATCTAATTTAAATCAGAAAAAAAAACTAAATATTTTTTTTTTCGGATTTAAATGAAACATTTTAAGATTCCACAATCTTTTCTGTCACTAATCGAATTTGTTACGCCGATAATATATTTGGAAATGGAAAGAAATAGCAAAATAGAGGCATTTTAAGTGGTTTCTAGACTCACCTCTTGAGGGACTGTAGATCAGGGCTCTCCGCAGGAAGGCTGCGTAAACCTCGTCCATATGACGTCCCTCCATGCAGGTGGAAACTGGGGTGTTCAGGCTTATCTGGCACCTGGTCCGGGGCTCTCTGAACGAGCGCATGGAGATTGTAGAACCGCAGGAACATGCCTGGCTGAACACAAACACAAACAGTAGGATGTTTTCATTACAACATTAGCTTTTTCAATTCTAAAGACTGATGAACCTTGAAATTGTAGTTCAAGTTGCCTTGCGAACTGTTTTTGGTAGGTCTTCAAGTACAACTGCTCTTTTCAGGTCCTGCCACAACAGGATTCAAGTCAGGACTTTAACTGTACAACTCTAAAACTTTAATTTGGTTTCTTAGCCATTCAGACATAGAAGTGTCCATGTTTTGGATTATTGTCTGGTATCAATCAATTACGCATAAGCTTGAGCACAGATATTTGGTCATTCTTCTTCAGAATAGTCTGGTATAAAGCAAAACTCAAGCCTCCTTTAACAATAACAAGCCATCAAGGTCCCAAAGCAGCACCAATATGCTTCACCATACATATAGTATCACACTGTTACAGATCTCCAGAATCCAGATACAACTTGTCTCCTCTGAAGAAGTTTGTAACTCATCTGTCCATGGAATATGATCACAAAGTTCATGGAGATCATTCAGTATTGATGCGGTTTCTGGTTTTCTACTATTTTTTTTTTTTTTTGCAAGTGACTCCTCCTTGTTGAATCATTGAACACTGAAGAAAACTACTTTAAGTTTTCTCCATTTTGTGTTAACAACTCAAGTTCAAGAACCTCAGAAATGGCTTTGCAACCCTCTATGGCTTTGTAACCAATTTCTTTGTTTCAAGCCTAAGGGGTGCAATTACTTTCACATGGGTTTTTCCAATTAAATAAATAAAATAAAGATCTGACTATCAAAAGCATACTTTACTTTTTTTAGGTTGAAATTTCATTTGAAGATATGAAACCATTCAGAGGGAAATATGCAATTAAAGAATGAATCAAGAAAGCAAGTATCTTTTTTACAGTAATATTAAAAATAATAATAATGAATGCAACTAATAATAAAATACAAAATAAGAAATAAAATAAAAAATAATTTCACAATTTCTCTCATCTCTACTCGAGTTATTCTATTGTGTGCTACATTAACAAATGTACATGAATGTTCAATGATCAGTACAGTAGGAGGAGCTATGGCATCAGTGTTGAGCAACAGAGTCTCAACATTACAGTAAGATTAGATGGTAAGAAAATAAATGTTGGTCCCTCGAGATCACTAGGAGCAACATGAAGACAGCTAGAGCTGGAATCACTTAATGGATGTCTTCATATTATGGTCTTTAAAAAGCCAAGAAGAGAATATGATATCAAAACACCTCTAAACAGATAGTGTCAGATTTCAGTTCTGCATTTACAATCTGGTTCTGAGAGTCCTCCTATAGCTGTATGCTATTGACATCATCTTTGAGGTATCGGGCAAAAGCAATGTCTTTGTTTTCCCTGAATTCAGCACCCCAGGCCCTGTTTGTACAGAGATTTGAAGTAAGCCTAAGTGCTGGCATTCACAAGAACTGGTTGGATGAGACACAGCCTCTAGACAGTGCTTCTACACGGTTTAAAACGGCATTATGAAGGTGCAAACCAAATAATTTGAACAAACTGAATGGTGGCATCAATTATACAGCATCAATATCTGATTGAAACAGACTTATTCCATAAACAGAACAAGGTGGGTAACCACATTTCAAGAAAACAAGCTTGCTTTCCATGAGTGCAAATTTGATTCTGCTCATTACCATCTTGCTTGAGAATAAGCGGACAACTGAAAACCAGGGTGTGAGATTGGAGCTAAAAAGAGAACTTGGAGTGATAAAAATGGCCTTGAAGAATTATGGCTGGATCCATTGAAAGAACCAAACGTTTTCCTTCATATCCAGCAACAAAAACAGGCACTAAACTCCCAAACCAGTGCTTTCTTTCTCTGGACAAACAATCAGACAAGAATCATTTATGAAAACATCTACTTTTAATTCACAACCTTGATATATTAGAGATATATAGTAGTGTGCTGTCTGGTCAGGAATGGAAATAAATGGAAGCGCAGTAGCATTTTATTACAACCATTACCATCATCACCAACATCACTAAAAATGAAGATTCAGTCATTATTTACTCAGCCTCATGTCAATCCAAACCGGAGGTTGGTTTAGTGTCGATAAAATCAGTTATACCTAAAATCAGACCGTAGTATTGGTTACCAGCAAAAACAAAAATGAAGTTCAGATTATTTCATTCATTTTGTATGTAACTATAACTATTTATTTTACTTGGAGTTTATTATCTGTATTTTTATTTGATAATTACAAAACTTATTATCACTGTAAATTGTTGTTAATTTTGTAATAAGGTTAATCAAAATGCACGATCACTCGACACAATTTTTTTTTTCAGTGGAAGAAAAAAGGTTATAAAAAAATCTATACAGCCTAATATATATATATTAGGCTATTATATAGTAGCTATTATAATAGCATTATATAGTGGTTCAACGCATTATATTGTGTTTTTTTGGAGTCACAGATCGAACTATTTTTTCGGATAAGCAAGAAAAGAAATATAAAAAAAATTAAGCACAGAGAATGACAATGCCATGAAGGGTTTTTGACATAGGCTAATTTTATGTGTATGTATACGCAACTCCGTATTTCCGAGCTGTCTGAAACACGTCTCTTGTGCGCGCTTTGATTGTGTGCGAGAACAGCGCGTGAGTAACGAATTGAGCTCTCTTTCATTTCTTCTTCTTGTGGTTTAAAATTGCGTGTACGTTTAAAATGACAAATTAATCTGCGAATCACGTGCGTGCTGAACGGTAGGGTCTCATCCGTACGTATTACGGATCAACTGCGATCCATTTAACTCCTAATATGTGAGAGATCAGAGCAATCTTTCATTTACTTATTTAACATGAAATTGTCAAATTGCTACTCCATATCAATAGCATAGACAAAGAAAATACAGAATAATTAGAACAATCATTAACATAACAGAGTGTGCCATAGCCTATCGATACACATTTTTCCCAGAACGTTCTTGCGACCCGGTAGCAATTCTTCCACGGCCCCGTAGTGGGTCGCGACTCGGTGTTTGGGGACCTCTGCTTTATAAGAACTAATAAATAGCCAATATGCTAGTAATATGCATGCTAATAAGCAACTAGTTAAGAGTGAGAGAATTGGTCCCTAAACTAAGTGTTACCAATTATTCTCTTGCAAGAACACTCAAGTCATATGACTACAAACAGACCAAATTTAAGTAGTTATTCACTGAAAATATGTATGTTTTCCACTATAAAGAACCTTTTATGGAATGTAAAGGTTCCATGGATCTTAAAGGTTCTTCAAGGAACCACAGATGACAATAAAGAACCTTTATTTCTAAGTGTAGGAGAATCTATAGCTTCACAGAAATAAAGTCCAAAGTTTTGGGAATGGGACGCCACTGAGAAAATGGTGAAAGAATTTTAATTTTTGGATGAACTATTCCTACATCCCATCAGGCTTGCAACATTTTCCTTGAGAAATGACTCAGAACATAAAACTATCAGTGAAGACAAATCTACATATACTTGGTATTCTCCTACTTGCGTTCACTGCACGGTTGGTTACACACAGCAGGAGAAGGAGCTGGGCTGCTCGGCACAGGTGTGCTGTAGATGGCGTGAAGCTCCTCTGACTGTGCTGGTGAGGGCAGCAGGAAATCTGTAACATTCCTCAACTCTCTCATCCTATACGGAAAATTCCATTACCCAAAGCTTTGTTGATGTGTGCGGCTGGATAACACAAACCTTGTCCGGACCCTAATATATATGGAAAAACAAATGGGGCTGGGGAAGCATGCTTCCTTTCACTACAAACCTCTACAAAGTGAGTAAATCACTCGTATATGTGACTAAATCTTCACTCTGGGTGACTAAATGATGTCTAACATTAGCCATTGGCTAATAAATTCTTAGATTTCACTTGCCAGTGTGTGAGTTGGAGGGTAAGTATAAGTTGAACACAGATATAGTTTCACTCGCCGAACACTCTGACTGAGCACTTGAGTTTCACTCTCCATCAACAGATCTGTGCTTTTTTTTTTCAATTCATCTCAATGGATGTACAGCGTACCTGTATTTGACGCACCATAAACTATAGTGTGAAGGCACACGACTCGCCGTCACTTTGCTGAGAGCAGTGTTTCTCACACACACGCAAAGAAAGAGAGACCGAGAGAGAGAGAGTCTTACATATCATGCAGAACTGACGTGCTACATGTAAAGTATATTCTTTGTTATATTTTCCTGTCAAAATAACGGAGTTCATTTGGAATTCTCCAGCTTTTAAGAACAAGCAGAAGATATGCTGGTTTTTCCGGTAGTGGGTGGAACTAATGCGCAAACGGCAAACTCATTGGCTGGTTTTCACCTATTATCGTCCCTGTTTTGATATAAGCAAATCAGTTCGCAAGAATGCTGACAAAGTGATTGATATTCATGAACCCAGCAGCTCATCAATCCTCAGTGCGCTTTACATTGTTATTAGTAGTCAAATTAGTAGTATTATTATTATAATCTTACCAGTATTATCGTTAGTTTTTTTCCCCCTTTTTTTACAGAAACACTGAATGACCAACAATATCTATGGCTCACCACCAGTCCACAAGTTCCAGTTAACTCTCTGGGGTCTGATGGTGATTTTGGGGCCCTTGAGATGTCTTGACATGCCATGACATTTGTGCTTATTTCAGCTACTTATAACATACTATTGGCCAACATGAAATTTTTTTTGTGTTCAGCACAAACTTTGTTACAATAATATGTGAGCAAAATGGATTTACATGTTTGCATTTTTTAGAAAAAAAATTAAAAAAAAGATTATCGACAGAGTACTTTTAGTGTCTTTCGCACTGATCAGAAAAAAGCGAGCTGGTTGCACCGGCACAGCCGTCGACCCCAGGTGACAAATATGCATTCATACATGGTTACCAAAATTTTATTATAACTAAAGTTCTATCATTAAATAATGCTTGATAATTCTAATATCATATTATAACGCTGACTGGGGGAGTGTGTTTGTCGTACTGTTGACACCTTGTGTTGTGCTGTCTGACTGATGTTTAAGAGTGTACGTTAGATATTTAGAAAGCTGTTGCCATTTTACAAACATAAGATTTTTTATATTATAGATTTATATCTATATATTATATAGATATATATATATAATATATATATATTATATATATATAATATATAAGAAATAGGATATCAGTCTGGCAAGTAAACTAAAAAAATGTACTAGCCAATGGCGATTCTATTGCCAAGGTGTGCGTAGAGGGTTGCACTAAAACCAACCAATTCCTGTAATACATGCTCTGCTGAACATTAACAAATACAGGCAAAGAGTACATTTGAGAAAGCATTTTGTGAAGGCATTGAATAATTAATTCCAAAACCCTTGAGGTGTACAACCTAAAGTTTATTGTACTGTATAAATATAATAGACATTAAAGGTATCACACTGTAAAACATATGGCGGGTTGACCAGATGGGTGAACAAGCTTGGACTAGCAAAACATAATGAAGTGTTCCAGGACCAGATATAAACATACACTTTTGACAATCTATAAAGGATACCATGTAATGACCAGTGACCAGTGCAACACCCACAATTTTACAAGGAAGTTCTTCACCCAAAAAGAAAATCTGTGACGTGCTGTAAAATACTACACAAAATAATTTTTCATTTCTGCACCCTAATTTGGATAAATATGCATTTACAATGGCTGTAAACATGTAAAGAATACACTTTAATTTTTTTTAAATAATATTTATATTAAATTCAAATGTATTAATTAATAAAATATTAATACAATTTCATGAGAGGTTTTTTTGGGGGTTACTTTATTATGAATTTTATTATAGTAGTATTGTTGTTGGTGTTGTTGTATCATTATGGTTCCAAATTATTTTCTATGGTAATCAGCAGAGAACAACATTCACAATCCATTTTACTATATGACTTTTTGATATAAAAAGATGGTTGGTTTAGTACAGAGCACGTTATTTTAGTTACAAAAAAACTATTTTTTCATAATAATGAGAGTGAACTACAAAGGTAAATAGGGTACATTTTTATTTCATGTTGGATTTCACCTGGAATTTTCCTTTAGGAGCATATTTATTATTATTACTACTACTATCTATTATTGTACTGTAAAAGCATTGTGTTTTTAATTTCTCTAGTCCAGGCTGAGGAATATGGGCTCCCAAGCCTCTAAAAAACAGACTGACTAGCTGTGCAGATTTCTGAAAGAGTCTGTAACTCTGCAGCTATTCTCTCTGCACTCACTTCTCTTTGTAACAACACTGCGTTTTGTCAGCAAATACTGTGCTTAAGACAGACCCTCCATCATCTGACAGTTGACAATTCCTGAAGTGCCCCACCACATGCTTGCACAAGTCATATTTAATAAGAGTGCTAGAGAAATATCAAATTTTTTTTTTTTTTTTAAATGTGTGGGGAATAAATTTATTTCTAATGAGTTGAGAATGACGTTAATTAAAATAGGGATGAGTCATCATGTGGTCAACTAGTTTACGATTAGTTTAGTTTTTTTTTTCTAGATGATGCTTTAAATTGCATGCTGATCAGAATGTTCGTTTAAATTAGGGATACCTAACATTAAAATTCTCTGGCAATTACAATAAGGTATGTTGAATGAAAACTGATGGTTGATATTAAATTAAGCTACGTCGTATAAATAAATAATAAACACTTAAAACTAAAATCATACATTTTATACTACATAATTGAATAAGCAGCACACATTCTAATTTACAGTGATGATGAAAAATTTCATTAATTTTGGAGATTTGACTGAGTTAAATTAAAAAACATGTGTTAGTAAATTACTAGAGTTTTAAAGATTAACACTCTAAATGACTATTCAATGACAGCAAAGTTAACATCTATTATAGATTATATATATATATATATATATTTCACTTTCTGTGAAAGAGAATTTTTGTCTTACTGTAAAGAACACTTTAATAATCTAAAGCACCATTTTTCACTATAAAGAACATTTTGTTCAATGGAAAGATTTCATGGAACCATTATGCCAATAAAACGAGACTTTTAAGAGTGCAGGCAACCCACTGATTCAATGAATTTGCATAGTGTATACACTTGGTCTCAGCCTATTGCAGAACAAATGTCCTATGAAGCCATCAAAACAAATAAAAAAGCCATGACAGTCACATTTCAGTCACATCCTCTTACACACACACATGCTCAGTGGATAAGTGTCATACACTGGCCGTCTGCAGCGATTAAAGGCTGGGGCTGTCTGAGTGTTAAGTTAACCCAGGTGCTTGATTTCTCTCTCACTATGAATAATTGATAGTCACGTGTATAGAGGCAGGGTGTCACAGTATACTGCATCAGCTAAAGCCGTGCTGCAGGTGCTCATGCATTTAGGATGTTTTAAGCAGATTGGACACCCACTGCTTGAAATCCGATTACAAGTGGTCCGAGGAGCTGTGTTTGAGGTTACCATTTCTTATGGAATCGACCAAAATGCATCTTAAAACCAAACGTACATGCGAGCTTATGAAATACTCCTTTAGTTTAATTTATTCAATGGTTTTATCTTTCTAAGAAATGTAATGGCTCACCTCTCCTCAACAAGCCACACGATTAGAGGTATAATACTTGCTGTAGTTCAAATAGTTTAGGAAAAGTTATGCCCTGAATTTTAATACTTAGGATTAGGGAGTTCAAAAATCCTGAAGTAAAAGTGATTCTTGTCCTCCATATTGTACACATGCAGGCATCTGGCACTACTTTAATCTCTATTATTATTGCATGAGGCATCCATTCCCCAGTTTATAAGTGAGATGACAAGTGCATTTGGCAACTGGCCTGGGACTCAGATGATGCAAATGGCACAAAAAGCATGCAACAGAGACAATTTCACAAGACAGACAGGGAAAACCAAGAGGTGAAAGAGTTGCTGTGTCCTGTATGTTCCTAGAGATTCCTCAAGAGATTCTAGCCCCTCAAAAATCCACAACAGCAACACTATCACGGACTAAAATAGGCCTTTAAACTTGATGCAACAAAGAAAGATGAACAAAAAGTCAAAATAGCACAAATTTATTGTCATTAAAATGGAACTTCCCTGCTGATTTGTAATAGATTAGGCCCCACGTCTCCTTCAATGTGTGCCACACTAGACCTATAGGGTGAGTGATATATGGTCTAAGTTGAAGTGAAGAAACTGTGTGCACATAGACCCCCACAATGAAGGCCCTCGTCCACCATGACAACTGTATCGATTTGGCCTTCTCTCTCCTCTCTCATAAAGCTATCTCTCTCAGACCACTTAATCCTAATGGCTGGCTTTATGCGCCTTTTCTCCCTCCTCAACACCGAGCACATGCAATTTCACACAATATTAGAGACGATATGGCCCAGGATATTGATAATGGTAGAGAAATGTTCTGACTCAGTGCAACCTTTAGTGGATAAATTGCATTTCTGATAACTGGGTATTACATTACCATATACAAAAACAGAAATTTCCTTCAACATTTTTGTTATCAGTGCATTTTACTGATAGTTTGATTATTGAATACCATACTAATGCATTGTCTATCAATTTCAGATTGAAACAACCTGTTAGATGCTTTGCATCTTGTTCAGACATGTCTAAACCAGTGGTTCTTAGCAAGAATAAACTGCAAAGTGGAGGCCAAATGTCCAAAAGTCTGGCTCTGCTAGACTAGGGGTGCTCTGCTGGGTAAAGATCTAGTCTGGCAAATGTTGCACATTCACACTGGCCAATTTACACTGCACCAGCAGACACAGAAAAACGGCAACAGACATGTTGGTTGGGTTTTGTCAGATCAGTGTGTTGCCACTGTCTGCATCCGTTACTGTTGATCGGTGCTTATTTTCAACGACTGAACATGTTGAATTGGTGTGTGTGTTGGGTCTTGGAATGTCTAGGTGTAATATAATGTAATCTGGTGACCGTTGGATTTGGTCCACATCAGTTTGTGAGGTGTGAATTGGCCTTTAAACCCCACAAGGGCTGAACCATCTTGTCATTGTGCTCTCGAGCAAAGCACCCAAAGAGCGAAGACTGACCATCATGTAAAATAGTGTCAATCCATGATAACACAATTCTTGTGGCTATAGAGGCACTATACAAAACAACTCAATGATGTGGACTTGCCATCACATTTCCTTGAAGTCCATGAGACCATAGAGTGTTCCTCTTTGGCCTTTTGCAAAGTCTACATTGATACAAGCTTGGACAGCAGACTTCTACCCATCAACATTCAATAGGGGATGTTGACACTTGGTCCCGTCCCACACCTGATCACATTGGGTAACCGTTAGTTGTACAAACTAGATTTGATGTTCACTGATTTTGAAGATTCAGATTCAAGTTAAAAAAGCAGAAAGCACCTTCAGTAGGATACAACGACTATCCACGACGGCCTTGGCCAGCAACCGGCAGGTCAAATCAAAGTACATCCCAGGCTGTTCCGAGGGCAAGGCATTTATTTCAATGTTAGAACTATATTTGGCCAAAGTTTTTGCAATGTTTAAAATTTAAGGTGTGTTCATCAATGCAGCATTATGCATATCCACAAAAGTGTAGATTCGAAGGAGGACCCCAAGAGTTGAGGATGCCAATTGAAACAAGGTCATAATTTCATTCTGGTCTTAAAAACCAAAGTTCATAACCAATAAAACCTTAAAACTAAGCTACCTTTAATGAATGAGAATAATATCAGCAAGCAGAAATATATATATAAATTATTATCTCCTAATGTAAAGTAAATAAAAGGTCAAATTAACTCTAGATTTACATCATAAAAGCAGTGATATGAAACGGTGTCAAAAGCTTAACATTCTCTCAGATAATGTCACTACTAATATTAATCCTTGCAAAAATTATAAATAAGAGATGGCACAAGCGTAAATACATCTCCCCACGAATCCTCCAACTGTCTGCAAAGACCGGTCTCTTTATCTGTAGGTAAGGGCAGCTGATGTATTGGGATATCTTTCTTTCTGTCAATCTAACTGATAGTTTGTGGCTGAAGAGATGCTTTAACAACATCATGGCCAGCAGGTGATGGATAAGCCTGTTGTTTTGCACTGACAGTATAGGTGAGGCAGCACATACAAGGAAACGATATGAAGAACTCAAGATCTTTAACTAAAGATCACAATTGTCTGAAACTTCACAGTAGAGAAAGTAATTTGATCGATTTCATATGTATCCTAATTACAAACAATGAAGGAATTCAGTAGGGGACATGGCTGAATAGAAGCTCTAGCATCAAGAACTTGAATAGTCAGCAACTCGCCGTTTCCTCTTTTGAACACTCAGTTCACTCCACCCACCTTTGTTCTTAACAGTCCATATTCAAAAGAACCATTATGCTGAGAGCCAAACAAAAACGGCTTACTGCTTAAAACAAAAACTAACACTCATACATCAGCGTCACCTTCAAACTATTGAAATAATGAACTGAATATGTACTGTAGTTGTACAATAATACAAATGATTCATTGTGCTTTTAATAGTGTATTGAAGGTGTCAAATAACTTTTTTTTTGCCACTCAACTGTCATGGGAACAACTACACATTAACAAAAAAGAAAAGAATCTGGGGCTTCAAAAAGTAGCTTTTATGCCCTGCTTCTGTTTAAATATTCATAGAAAGGATGACGGCAGAAGACAGAAATGTTGCCAGTAGTTTTGGAGATTATATGTTTCAGAAGTCGTTATAAGACAATCAATTGGAGAGGACATTTTGATGGGTTTTTGCAATGGAAACAGGCAGGGCAGAATTCAAGTGAGATCAGCAAACGCAATCAACAGACTGAAGAGGAGTGAACGCCTCTCAAATACGCCATGAGAAGATGTGCCCGCAAGAGTCCTACCTGACACCTAATTCATCATTAAAGGTGCTGGAGTGGGTGCGTGGGTCTCCTGTGCTGGATTGTTCTAACAGGCATGAATAGTAACAGCGTCACAGAGGACACTCATGTGGTTCTGGTTGTAGGCTGATCAAATGAGATTACTGCTTCTGTAGGACAGGCTTTCTTGCAGGAAGTGCACCCAAGTTGCTTCTTATAAACAATGTTTTCCAACAAATGGGCAACATAATCTTGCATATCTATATAACAAGGGTGTCCAATCCTGTTCTGGGAAGACCTTTCTGCAAAGGTTTGCGCCAACTCAATTGCTTGGGAAGTGTCTAGTACTCCCGAATACACGGATTAGCAGATTCTGGTGTGTTTAGTTAAGGTTGAAGCCAAACTCTTGCAGGATTGTGACCCTCCTCAAGTAGGACTGGACACCCCTGATATAGAATCACTGCAAGGTCAATGGCAAAACTCACCTTTAAGTCTCGAGCTGCCTCCAAGTGACTGTCATAGACCTAGAATGTTGGCTGTCAGGTTCATCCTGTCTTTAGCGACAGTGGATTCTCCTTCCAATGTGTCAGATGCAACTGCAACATTCAATAGGGGATGTTGACACTTGGTCCCGTCCCACACCTGATCACATTGGGTAACCGTTAGTTGTACAAACTTGATTTGATGTTCATTGATTTTGCAGATTCAGATTCAAGTTAAAAAAGCAGAAAGCACCTTCAACAGGATACAACGACTATCCATAACGGCCTTGGCCACCAACTGGCAGGTCAAATCAAAGTACATCCCAGGCTTTACAGAGGACAGAGAGACTGTGAGGTCATAGGAAATCCAAGACTGGTTGGCAGCCCATCAGTTGCCTATTACATTACAGTACTTAAAATTTCACTTACCAAATAAACAGAGTTAGGAGAGACGACGGAGGACGATGGCGAATGATTTGCAGATTCTGAGCACCACTGACAAACATCTAATCTTGTAAAATGTGTGGTAAGTACTGCCACTCCATAGTATAAACAGAGTGTGATTCCGTAGTACACGTCATTTTCTTTCCGGACACGGTATTGGATGCGGCGGATTGGGCCAACCCTAGTTCACACTGACAGCTCTTTAGTCTTTGGAGGTTGGCAAGTTGCTGTGTTGTTGCTCACCAGCATTCCTATTCAACTACAGTATCCAATCCCATCAGGAGGCGGATCACGTGACCACTATCTTCGTTCCCATTGGTGTTTGCCACATCATGCCATTGCTCATTTGCATAAAGATAAATTAAACTCACTCCAATTCCACCAACTCTCACGGATCGTTTTGTCACTGCGAATCAGCGTCCGTTTGAATGTACCTTTTGGGTGTGTGAATCTGCTCTTTTCTGTGTTTTACATGAATAAGATGCTTAAAATAGAACGTCAGGTTTTACAGAGCCTCTTTCATGAACATCTTGATGTATATGTGCTTTCTGTATGTGTCAGGTGGTACTGCTTTATTACTTTTAAGTCAGGTGTGTCCATTCTCGCTCCTAGAGGGCCACGTTCCTGCAGAGTTCGGCTCCAGTCTGCTCCAATACAGCTGCTTGGAAGTTTCTAGTGGTCAGGTGTTTAATTATGGCTAAACTATTCAGGAAGGTGGCCCTCCAGAAACGGAATTGGACATCACTGCTTAAAGCAAATATGTGGTTTGGGCCCACTTTCAATATCCCCGAAGAATTACTAAACAGGTCAAATCTTCTTACCTTGAATCTGTGAAGTCGGATAATGTCCCCGACTCTGAAGATTACTGGGGGATACTCAAGTTTTTTTAGAAAAGATGTTGCAGCCCACTTTAACAGCCGACAAAAACATCATTTATATACGTTCTTTCTGCTTTTGCCTAAGACATGTTTAGCATTTCAAGATTGAGAAAATCTAACAGTCAATACGATATATATATATATATATATAATATATAGGAGGAGATGCAGCCTCAATGAGCATTGATCCAGGATCAATCGGTCACCTTTTGGACATGATGCACAATTCCCTCCACTGATTACACTGAACGGATGTTTACATTCTATCCACTTGTCAAAACACTGATTCTTCAATAAGCCAACTGAGTGTGCCAGAGATTGATTTTTGGCACTTTATCACACAGTACATGTCATGATCCAAGCAATGATCAATGAACTAATGAACTTGTATTTACATAAAGAAAATGACATGAAGTTAGCATGTAAATGTATTGTGAGAGAGCGGTTTGGCAATAATTGGTTTGTGTCAGATGCATTTTAAGACTTTATGGTACAAATAATCTCATGCTAACACTGCAGAAAGCAAACCTCCTTGTTCACAGTCAGCAGTACAAGCCAAGGTCGCAGTTTTGTTTTGGTTGCCTCCGAAATGTTATTCGATCACTAAAGTGCAAAGAAAAATGAATAACAACTCACCTCGAAGAAGTCTCTGTCGTGACATACACTGAGAGAAAAGTTCAACTATTCTGATATCCATTAAGAGTTTTTTTTCTTTGTTTTGACATCTATTTCGAAAGTGGCCCTGAAAGTCATTTAGAAAGTCATCTGTCCTCTCTCTCCAGAGGGCTCAAATAACAATGGAAGAGCCTATAACAGCCTCACTGAGATGAAGGAAATTCACCGACCTGAACCTTTAGAGGAGAAAGGCTGTTTGAAGAAGGTCACCACGCCATAGACGTTCACCACTGTCTTGGGCTTCAACTTGTTTAGGGGAACATAAGTGTATTTGGCCTTCAAAGAAATAGAGGAATATTGCCATTAAAGAAATGGTCTGGATTTAATACAAGTTCAGCCTTAAAGACAGGCACACAAAAACAAACAACAACACACACCAACTTAATTTTTTTTGTTGTTTTGTTTTTTTTTTTGGGGGGTGGGGGGGGGGGGGGGGGGGGGGGGGGGTCTGTTGTGGCAAACAATACCTTATTACAACATTATTTTCTGTAGACATTACATAACAAATGCATGGCATAGAGCTTAAATTGTGTTGAAGCGAGAACATTCTTTTAATGTCAACAAATCCAATGCATGCATGAAAATGAACACTGAGCTAGTTTTCCTGACTTTCTTCATTTAGTCTAGACTGAATGTGTCTGGAGGCAGGTAGTGTTGAAGGCACTTGATCTGGCTCAAGCAAATTTAAAAGTAGTTTGCAAATTAAAAAGGACGCTGTACTCAAGTGAAGGAACAACCAATCACACAACCAGACAGAGACAAGTAGACAAAAGCCAGCAGACAGAAGCCAATTTAGATAAAGAATATCCTTGATCTCTGACGGATAAACTGCATATATGGTATTAGGACAAAGTGGGAGAGATCTGTCATTTATAGAAATGCATACAGCACCTCTGAACTGGAGGGATCCTGTGAGGGGGCGGCCGACGGACAAACCTATCAAACACACCCAAATGGAAGCAAATACAAGAGTAAGAAATATGGTTTCTTCAGAACTTCAAAAAACTTCAGCACTTTAGACTTCTGGATAAATGAAGCTGACTTGGAGAACGTATCTAAAAGTTTAATCCTTTCTCACAGATATTCAAAGATTAGACAGATAAATGTTAAGCTCTATCATTACATAGAAGCTGCCAAGTATCATGATAGCTCATCAATTCAAAGCTTTATCTTGTGCCATTGTTTTAAGAATCGCTGTTACCCATGCCAAATGGCAGTTTTATAATCCGTCTTCCAAAAAGCTATTGGCAACAACAAAGAAAAGTAGAGGTTGTTTGTCAAAAAAATTGTTTATATGCTGCACTTCAAAAATAACTTTTTTGTTGCTGTTGTACAATGAAATGACTGCTGTTGTACACAACGACTACAAAACTTGCAGATCACCATGTTCGACCTCCATCTTTGAGAACAGGAAGATTCAGAACCGAAGTTTAGACCATTCCTGGAAATCCAGGAATTTCCAGTAAGCAACAGATAATTTTGCGGGTGACACAAAAGAGGATCCTTGGGGAGTAAACTGCAGAGTTTTGACTGAAGGCACATCTCTCAAGGCCAATTTTCTCTCTCAAAGCCATTGTCTGTCAGTGGGAAGATAATCTGAGCTGTGACCACTGTGTTGCTGGAGGAGAAAGGTGGACAATACTGGCTCTGCAACTGCAGTGCTTTGCACCCTCTCAAACCATCTTCACATAAATGAGGTTACATCAGATTAACTGTTTTCATAGTCAGTGAATTCAGGCAGAAATATCTGCTGCATAGATATGACAGGGATTTTATGGAGTTGGATTATTTTGATACTATTAAAAACGAATCTACTTTTAGAAACAAACATATATTGAGTTTCTTTTTTCCCCCTTCTTTTCTAACCTTTTAAACTGGTTATTTATTTAGAAGATGCTTATAGAAATTAACAATTGTAGTAGTTCTTGAATCTGCTTTTTTTGGGATATGAACTCGTAGCCTTACTTTGTATATTAACCAGATGCAGCATGACAAAGATTCAGATTCAGCACAACTTCTTTAGTGGGGACGGCTATTAACACGAAGTGGCAAAAAAAAAAAAAGAAGGGAAAAAAACCCGGACAAAATGTCTTGTCATGCATCATGTGTTACGGTTCCCAATTATTTCGACAAATCTCCTATTAAAATGGATGAGGTGTGATTTGCTACATAATACAAAAAGTGCAGAATTTTAACCACAAGGGGGGCCACTATTAATTATTTTGATAACGGATTAATCGTTTGATTATTTCTTTGATTTAAAAAACAATCTGGTAAAAAAAAAATTTATTTAATTTATTTTTTTTAACAAAATGGATTTTTGTTTTCTTATTCTTATGTTTGACAACTTTTTCTTGTGCACTTTCCCAACAGATGCTCAGTTGAGTGACTGACAGATGTTAGTGAACAGTGTGGAGAAGAGATGAATCGATAATCAGGCTTTGATCCCGAGTTTGTGGACCGCGTGCACATGAATGTGTGACATCAGTGGCGAACAGCCAATCACATGCCTTGCAACACCGGAAAGTGTGATTCCTTGCTTGCTGAGAGTCCCGCGAGCTCACAACTCTTTTGCTAAAGGTTAAGAGATTGAAGAATATGAGGAATTTAAGAAAGTACTTGTCCATGAAAGAGGACAAATAAAATAAATAATCTTGCTCTATCAATGCAGTAACTAGTGAAACTTGTGAAGTTAGTTTATATAGTTGATAATATATAACGATTGAGACTCGAACATGTAAGGTCACATGTAGTCATTTTTAAAGCATTATCTATTGATTCTACAGCTTATTTATATTACATATGATCTGTATATATTAATATTCATTTAAAATAAATGATTTATAATAATTGTTAAAACTAAAATTGCTTGTGTGTAATAGATCAAAAATAATATAAATCATATAAATCAAAGTAACTAAAGCCAGACTATTTTGTTACTTATTTTTACTATAGTGACCTTTAATTTGGAAGAAGAGAAACTGGGGGAGTGACTTTTCAGCATCAGGCATTTGTCACTTTGCTCACATCTGATCACATCACATCTGTTTGAGATCTCTTACCCAGAACATAACCTGCCCTGGAGCAGGTTAGCTGTGGAGTGTAAGTTACTATGGCAATGAACTCTGCTAAAAGCCAGGCCACTTTCATGGTACCTAAAACCCAGGATTGGTGCAAACTAAACTGAAACTTATCTGGCTAGCCAGCTAATCCGGCTTCATAGTACAGGCCAGATTCCTGATGATTTTTTCATAATCAATTATTGTGGGATTTTGTTGATTAGTTGTTGTAGCCCTATTAACCACTAAGCCACACCACCAAAATATTTATATTTCTTCAAATCAAAAAATCAAAAATAAAAAGTGTGAGGAGAAAAAAAATGGAGACAGTCATTTAAAATGTAGTTAACTGAAATGTGACACTGATGTATATTCATGATGATTTTGCTTACCATAATGATTTTAATGCACTTTTTATGTGGCTCTTAAGGATCAATTATTACTACTCATTAGACTATTAGCAATATTTTTATCCTTGAGAGTATTGGGACAGAGATGTTTTAATCTTTTTTTGTGGAAGAGTCTTTGTGTGGTATTTGTCAATTATTCAAATGTTTTAGCCAAAATATTTGTAAATAAGTTAATAAATAGATATTATTAATAAAATATTAATAATAATAATAATAAAATATTGAATAATTAATGAGTTAATACAAATATTTGTACAGACATTTATATACAAGCAGTCATGGGCGTCGGAAGCAACAAAAATGTGGGTGAGTCCATCATAGTGTAAGTGTAACTGTTATTCAATGCTGCAACAAAGACTATATGATGCCTTTAAAAGCAACAGGCGAACAAATTATAAACATCCAGTTAAATAGCAGCTTGTTAAGGGGACAGTAGCCTATGTGATCACACAGCCAGACCCACCTGAGCGCCAGATATGCTACGATGCTTTGTTTATCTTGCTGTGTCGCGTGAGTGCAGAAGGTGTGAGTACTGAACACAGAATGGAGTTTAATTTATATGGACTCTGACTGAGCCAAGTGGAATAGATTTGAGGAAGCAGCAGCGCGGAAGTCAAGGCTGTAGCTAAAATGCGGAATGGAGTTGAATTCATTAGGGCATTCCTCAAGTGGAATAGATTTGAGTGGCAGTGCTCTGAAAAGTGAACAGGCATATGTGCTGAATTAGAGATGGTAAAAGTAAGTAGGTCCAATATCATTGTTCTTAAAAAGGATTCCATCGCCCATGCAAGTAGTTATTTTGGTGCATATAAGTGACAATTTTAGTGAAAAACAGTATGGAAACATGCCTAAACATAACCGACTGCATTTTGGTTCTTGCATTAAATTATTTTATTCATGATGATTATGCTTATCACAATGATTTAATCACTAGATTTAGTGATCTTCGTCTCAAGAGAATTAGGACAGAGATTTTTCAAAGCAATGAATTAAAACTCTTATTCAGTGTTTTTCATGTAAGAGTCTTTGTGTGGCATTGGCCATGTATTAAAATGCTTTAGTCAAAATATTTACAAATACTGGCATTTAGATATAAATCATTACACTGGTGCATATAAATGACAATTTTGTGAAAACAGCATGGAGACATTATTTATTTAAAAAAAAACTTTGACTGAATTTTACATCTTGAATTAAACATTTTTATATATTCATAATGATTTTAATGCATTTTTTATTTGAATACTGAGCATCATTAGACTAAAGAAGAGATCTTTGTCTCAAGAGCATTTGGACAGAAAAAGCTGTTCTAAATTCTTAAAAAATATATTTGTAGATAAATAATGGCATTTACTGCATACATATAAACAGTTGTGAAACATGCCTCATTATTTAAAAAAAAAGTCTGACTGCAATTTGTTTCATGCAATACAACTTTTAGCAATAATGGTTGTTTGGTCAAAATGATGGAAAAAAAGCACAAGTGAGCCATTATAGAGCAAACACACAAACACTGACATGAACACATCAAGATCTGCTTTAACCGTTTCGCCCAGACCTCCTCCTCCATCTGTTTTACAGCCTGGGGCCTTGAAAAATATGTACATCTACATATACTTCCCCAATACTCATGAATATTTGAAGGTTTTACAGAAGCCTACCCCTTGTCTGGCAGACTGGGAGAAGTCACTGGGAGAAGTCCTTGGCCAACGTGCCAAAGAAAATGACGTTGATTGATGTATGTTCAGCGGTTCTCTGAAGGGGGTCCTCCTCTGAGAGAGAGAGAGAGAGAGAGAGAGAGAGAGAGAGAGAAAACAGCAAAGGACAGAGTGAGCCCAGCTATAGCTTTCATCTGCAGGCCTGAGAGCTAAAAATCATAGACACGAGTGAGTCTGAAGCATGCTTTGAAGAAGCCACTCCGGGCAATCAAACTGGCCCCATATTGTGCCTCTTTTCTCTAGATACATCAACAGCACTAACTTCAGTGGCGGTGTATTAGTTAACATTTTAATGGAGAAAATCCATGCAGTCTGGATGGCAGATTTTTCTATACAAATCTTTTCAAACCCAAAGCGACTGAGCTGCTTTAAACAGGAATGCGAGGTGTAAATGCCAGACAGATTGAGTGTCGTTGCTTACAAAACAGATCAGCTTGATACGTCACAGGTTCGTTCGCGATCTTTGTCTTTGAATTTAAATTCAAATGGGGAAACTCACCTCTGATCTATATTTCTTTTTTTGGAATAATTATTTAACTTTTTAAACACCAATGTATGAGATATGAGCAGCCTAACAATTAGACCAAACTAATAAAAAATGTATGTTATATTTTTTTTTGTGATAAAGTTATTATATTATTCTATATAATATTAAAGATTGTTATTTGATAATTTTATATTTTGTATGTCTAATAAATTTTTGACCATTTAGATCTCAATATCCAGGCAAATTTTTAAACATAATAATAATAATAATAAAATGCAATATCTGTGTATGCTCATTTTAAATTTTATATACGTCTAATATCTGTGAGCAGTCAGATGTCAAAATCACGTTGGGACTCATATTATTATTTATTAAATTTAATATTATTCAAATACGTGTTGTCACCAGTATGCACCAGATCTGAATAACAACTTTGCATTCATTTTTATTATGAAGATGAGAATAAAAAGAATATATTTAAAAACTATAAGTTAATAAAATAATGTTTTTATAGTTGTAGTATACTGTCATAGTCATTGATGTGCCAAAGTAGGGGCTGGACGTCATTGCCAAAGTTTATATCACGATAATTTCTAATTAGGTCGATACGATAATAATTCCGATAACGATATGACCCTATTTAAGAAAGCCTCATAAAAACGGCCAAGACCCCCGGCCCACAACAATCTGTTCGTACCTACAAACTTATTTGGGGGAAACTTAGGGATTTGCAACTCTATGAAACTACTCCATAAACCTATATATATTTTCGGAAATAAACTGGTGCAAATACTAATGTTCACCTTTTATTTGTATTTAGTCTTCATACGAACAATAAATGTGAAATCACTGTCAAAATAAATCTCAGACTCTACTGATTAATATTAATATGTTTTTACTTCAAACTATAGGCTAACATACCAGTCAAAAGTTTTTGAACAGTAAGGTTTTTAATGTTTTTTAAAGAATTCTCTTATGCTCACCAAGCCACACAAAACAGTAACATTTTGAAATATTATTACAATTTAAAATAACTATTTCCTATTTTAATTTATTCCTGTGATTTCAAAGCAGCGCTTTAGCATCATTACTCCAGTCACAAGATCCTTCAGAAATAATTGTAATATGCCGATTTGCTGCTCAAGAAACATTTATCATTATATTTTGAACCCGCGTAGTAGAGTTTTTTTTCAGGTTCTTGATGAATTTTAAAGTTCAGAAGAACAGCATTTATCTGAAATCGAAATCTTTTGTACATTATAAATGTCTTTACCGACACACTTGATCAATTTATAAACCTTGCATGAAGTAATAATTTCTATAATTACAGCGTGACAACGGGTTTCTCCAGTATGCTGTAACCAAAGAGCTCCACTCATGAACATACTTTTATCAGATAAAAAAATGGCATCTAACTATTCTAAACCGTCGGTTTCCCTTCAAGATACATTCATATAACACAACTCGGCGGTGACACGTTTTTGATTTTGAAAGTCCATGCGCATGTTTATTCAACGAATTAAACTCCACAAATAAACAATGTATGGGAAACACTGTAATTTGTTAATCAAAATATAGGAAAATGTTTTAAAATCATATCACCGTTTCTTGGAAAAAAATTCTAAATCGTGATACATATTGATAGACTTATCGTCCAGCCCTATGTCAAAGACCAGAAAAAAACACCATTAAAAAATAAGTTATCTAGTAAAAGTAATATACTATATATAATAAACAATTTTGGCATCATTCATGAAAACATTAAAGTTCTAACATAAACAATAAAAGTATCAATTTGGTCTTGCTTTAAAGAAAAGTATGCAATTTTTTAAAGAAAACCAAAGTAATACCAGGAAATCAGTAATACTAAGTTTTATTGTAATTCAGAGTATAAAGTTCAGAGGATGTCTGTTATGGAAGCATGCAGAAACCAGTGGAAGAGTGGCATCAAACCTTGACACATCTGTGAGGGGTCAGAGGTCATTGTGAGGCTTGTTATAGATGTGCGCTGGAGATGTGAAGGGACCTCGGCATCTAGGTCAGATGAAACATTGACTTTTTGTACAGGCATGTCCTTTTAATAACAACCTGTAACAATAAGAACAATAACTGATGCATAAGTTGCCAAGCAAAAGAAAAAAATGTGTCATAAGAACTTAGATGCATTGATAGCGAGACTAAAGCAACATACATACAGTGCCAAAGTCAACCTCTCAGAAACAATTAAGCCTATGTGGCACCGAGCCACAAAATTAGATGCTTCATATGGTTGATTAATTGAGAATGAAGAATTGCATGTACATGCATGTGCCCATAATAAACATGTACCAAAACTCATCCTGAGAAAATGGTGTGGATCACAAATTATACTAATTAATTCTGAAAAGACTACCGGTGTAGCTCGTCTTCAATCAATAGAAGCAAACCTGAAATGAAAAACATCTCAAGCAGCTCCACTGAAACATGAACATGTACAACAGCCCATCCTGACGAAATGGAATTTCATTCAATGGAGCTGAACATCTGTGAGACGCTCCATCGAGGGTCTTGATCTTTTATAAACTTTCTGGCATTTGCAGCCCTTGAGCACTATAGAGTCTCGAGTCTCGGCCTCTCACTTTAATCACTTTAATCTCTGATGAATCAAATCATGAAACATGACTATAGGTGTAAAAATGCATTGCACCAAAAGATATAGTTTAGATAACAGAATTTAATAATCGATTATTATGGCATCTAAGATTATATGAATCAGCTTGAATTAAAGATGGCTATTATGTCCCTAAACAAGACAGATTTACACTTTTGGTACAGGAAATTGTTCATCTTATGATGAGAAGTTAATATGATAACGGTTTACTTAAAGTCTGCTTGTGTTAGCTTGAGTGAAATTATATTTTATATAATAATATATGCACATTCATGTCCTATTGTTCAATGTAAAACCTGATGTATTATTTTGTCAATATTTGTCAACATTTGACTATAGTGCAAAACTACCCCTGAAAAAAAGTAGTACACTTTGGCACACTTTTAAAAAGAGTAAATAAACAATATACAGTACTTTAAATAATATACTTATTCTGTTATTCCCCGTTATTATTACCTAACATTTTATTTAATGTTATTAGAATATACTTTATCTGTTTTTTTGCTTTAGTATGTTAGTAAATATCAAAATGCGATATGCATATTGTGATATTTACATTTGCGATATTTCGATATATCGTGCAGCCCTAGTGTGTAGTAAACAAAACATTGCGCCGCACCATCCGCCATTCATTCATTGTGGAAATCATGGAGCCTTATGCGTGATATCAAATGCTAACGCAGATTTATAGTATTACTATAGCAGGTTTCACCTGAGCATTGCGATCCCGCTGTATGGCCAGTGATAAGCACTGAAGAATGAACTAGGCTTTCTTGTGTTGTCGCCATCGCGCATGGTAAATAGGGTACATCTAGAGGAGAAGACACTTATAAAGAATTCCCGTGTAATCAGATCTTGTTTAAATGTGCGAAAAATACCGTAAAAGATCCGATTCGTTTTTAAAAAACTTAATCGAAAAATTAATTGCCCACCCTACGTGACCATATTGGAACGCGACCCATTTTCCTGATTTCACAATGCATTTTGTCTAGGATGGGCGATATCTTATCGGGTGGATAATTTTTACCGTATATCGCAAACTAGATTCGTCTTCCCGCGATATAATGATAAAGTCTAGAGTTGACACATTTTCCTGTGCCGCGCTGTGTGGAGTGACGTGAAGGAAGGCGGACGTTAAATTGAGCAGCTCCTTCTACAATCTGGAGAAGGTTTGGATAGGGCTGTACAGAGACAACAATCGGTCAGAGACTTGAGTAAATGTACTACAGTAGCACATGTGTGACACAGTTTTACATGTGTAGTAGCAGTTTACAAACCTGTTGTCCAACAAAGATATTTTAATTTATTGACATGCTTTTTCTCCAAATTAACTTAACATAGTCGTGTGTTTGAAATAACTTATTTTTGTGATCAGATGTGGTTTCGTATCACAGAATAAAGCAGAAATCATACTATTTTATAGCATTATATACAGTGATAAAGGCCATGTCGATTAGCATTGCATTATAAATATACTTTATCCTTATAAAAAATACTCAAGATTGCTTGAAGAACATATATACCATATATTTTGTGCAATCGCATGTTTATTGTCTTCAGGTTTCCTCAGTTAAAATTTCTCTACCTGCATTTTATTCAGCTACAGCGATCACTGGATACTTCTTCCTGGAGCATTACTTATACTATGCATATGTGGAGTTTCTGCGCAAAGGCGCCCTCCGGCCTCCAGTATGAATTAAACAGTCATTACATTACGTGTGTACTCAGTAATGCATGATACATTTTTAAGCCCATATCTCCCATCCCTAATTGTGTCCTACGATTAGAACCAAAAATGTCAGAACAAATATGTGCACCTCTAAACAGGGCATAAAGAGAAGCAAAGCAAGCTGGAAGTAGAACCAATAGACTTCAAATCTGTCGGCTAAGCCTCAAATCCCCTGGCGAATCACAGACTAATTCTAGACTCACTTTGGAGGAATCTGTTGAGAACACCACCTGACTAGTGGCCTCCAGGTAATTTGAGTCTGAGACCCCTGGGCGAGAGTGTGCTAAACTGAGTGGGCTTATGGGTAAGAGTGTCTCCATCTTCAAATTTAAAAAAAAAATACAATCAAAATGAAAACCACGGGTGAATGGAAAGCCCACCTCTGACATGACCTCTCATCGCAACGAAAAGCCGGTAAACCAAGCAATTTACAATACACTTCACTGAAAGCATACTGAATGAATCCTAGAGTTGGTTAAAAGAGTTACAATTAGGGATGCACCGATATGAAAATTTTGGCCGATACCGATAACCGATTATTCTTTATTTTTGAAAGCCGATAACCGATATGTTGGCCGATAAATCTATATCCAAATTTTTAAATACTTTTTGAGAGCCTGATTACAAAAAAAAAGTCTCACATTAAAAACCACATCCCAAACACTTCAACATAAGAAGCCTAGTGTGAACGGGGGAAACGTTTTAAAAATATTTTTCTGCTACCAATTACCAAATTATCATAAAAAGTCTTCAAATAAATCAAATAATCCTATAATGAAAAACAGTCACGGGACATCATTACACGGTAAAGAATCAAAATGAATGCGCCCAGAGCCATAAAGACAGATTGTAATATATTTGATATAACCAGCATTCCCAATCATAGTTATTAATGTTGTGCACTGCTGTTTGAGCTGCGTGCGCTGAGCTAAAGACAATCACCGGTAAACTGAAGCGCTCTTTTATCTTAACCAAACGCATTCTATATGAGAGAAATCAGATTTATGTGCATAAAATAAACACAATATTACAATGTACAGTTGCACAAAAGGCTGCAAACGAACAGCGCGCATCTGAAGTGTCTCTGAAGGAAATAATGCATTATTTATCGGCTTTAAGATATCGGCCAAATTTTCTTATCAGGCCGATACCGATAACAGAAAAAATGAGCATTTATCGGCCGATACCGATATGGTGGCCGATATATCGTGCATCCCTAGTTACAATTAACACTGTCATGTGTCTCCTCACCTTCATTCAGAACCAAAGAAGCATGACAATCAGCGGTGAATGAACTGATGTTTGCATTTCCTACTTTCAAACTGTCCCTGAAAAAAAAAACCTTATATAGATGTCTTGGCACTACGGATATATTTCTTCACCATTTTGATCCAGTTGTGTTATTCGCTCCCAGACGGCGTATGGAAGACATCATTACACAGGGCATCAGGATGAACCGTAGTGATGTTGTTAGCGCTTATGAATATTCTTACACATTTCTCCTAGGCACTCCAAAAAGGACATTGAAACCTCCGAAGTGGAACGGAAAGGAACTAAGCCTGCACAAAGTGAATTAGGCTTTACTGTTAAAAGCACAGAATTCAGGAAAAGAAAGAAAAATCAATACATGGTGTGTCTAATTAATTCCTGAAGGGATTTCTCAACTCCAAACAAGAATTAATTAGCCCAGACATCACGTTTGTTTTTTTCCTTGCTTTTCCAAAATCAGGACCTCGAAACACTCACACTAGGATTCAAAGTAAATACACCATTTTATACCACAAACATCACAGTAACACACAACCTAATCTGAACATGCTTGCTGGACAAAATAAACTAGATTGCTGAAAGAAGTAAGGAAGTATAATGTTTGTAGGGCAAAGGATTTTTTATTTATTTTTTTGAAGATGATTTACTGAAACAATTGGGTTCTAGTAGGGATGTTAATTTTAACCGTTTAACCGACCGTAAGAATTTTGACCGATTAATACAATCAGTTAAACGGTTTAAAAAGTCATTTAATTATTAATTTTTTCAGTCATTTATCAAAATATTTAAAAAGGTTTGCTGCATGGTTAAAATACGCTACGCGTACGGTAGCATTGCGTAATTGTGTGCGCGCATGAGACGCCGGCGCAATCACTTTAATTTTTTCCTTCTATCAGTGGAAGAAACTACTCCTTTTAGTCCTAAAGATAATCGGAATTGTAAAAGGTTTGCCTTTATTTGTGTACATTCACAATATAAACAAATCTTTGTGCTTTTGTAAAATTAGCCTAAAGAGAAATAGGATGCCGCTTTCTGCCATCTGGTTTCATTTCGTGCAGCACAAAAATGAACCGAAACGCTGCATACTAGGCTACTTGTTGCACAGTTTTTCTTTAAATTTTCTTAATTTATTATTCAAGTAAAAATATGTTTCTCATATAGGCCTATTTATTTGTTTTATATATTATACACTGAACAAAATTATAAATGCATCACTTTTGTTTTTGCCCCCATTTTTCATGAGCTGAACCCAAAGATCTAAGACTTTTTCTATGTACACAAAAGGCCTATTTCTCTCAAATATTGTTCACAATCTGTCTAAATCTGTGTTAGTGAGAACTTCTCCTTTGCCGAGATAATCCATCCACGCACAGTGTGGCATATCAAAGAATGCTGATTAGACAGCATGATTATTGCACAGGTGTGCCTTAGGCTGGCCACAATAAAAGGTCACACTAAAATGTGCAGTTTTACTGTATTGGGGGGGTCCAAAAACGAGTCAGTATCTGGTGTGACCAGAAGAGGGGGGAGAGAAGAGTCCACTTTATTTCAAGGAATCTGAAAATTCTAGGGCTGCACCGATTTAAAATTTGGAAAAATTTTTTTTGGCCGATACCGATAACCGATAATTCTTTATTTTTGAAAGCCGATAACCGATATGTTGGCCGATAAATCTATATCCAATTTTTTATATACTTTTTGAGAGCCTGATTACAAAAAAGGTCTCCTCATTAAAAACCACATCCCAAACACTTCAACATAAGCAGCCTAGTTTGAACGGTGTACGTTTTAAAAATAATTTTACTCTCCCATTACCAAATTTAGTCATAAAAAATTCTTACAAATAAATAAAATAATGCATAAATAATGCAAACAAGTAATTGGACATCATTACACGTGTAAAGAATCTAAATGAATGCGCCACAGATCAATAAAACGTAATAGCCTCTGCACGGACAATAATTAATTGATTTTAATTACTAAACCATATTGCTGATGAAAATAATAATAGAAAAATACAAGTGGTTGTTATTATTAATAATGTATCAATGATTTTGAAAAAGTAACAAATTAATACCAGTTTTAAATAGCAGCCGTTGAGTTGCACGTGCTGAAGCTGAAGAGCTGAATGAACACGGTAAACTGAAGTGCTGGCAGCTTATTTACTCAAGGAAATGCATCCTATGAGATTAATCAGATATTAATACAACAAACATAATATTACAACATATATATGTACAAAATGACACAGTTATTGCGTGCTATAGTCAGAATTGTGTGATCCTGTTGTGGATGCGCTCTTCCATATCACGCGCTGAAACACGGCAACTAAACCCATAGAATTCACAATGTTTTATTATAATAATGTTCTCATTAGAATGTTATATACACGACATTCCCAATCATATTTATTAATGTTGTGCACTGCTGTTTGAGCTGCGTGCGCTGAGCTAAAGATGATCACCGGTAAACTGAAGCGCTCTTTTAACTTAACCAAACGCATTCTATATGAGATAAATCAGATATACATCAAATAAACACAATATTACAATGTACAATTGCACAAAAGGCTGCAAACGAACAGCGCGCATCTGAAGTGTCTCTGAAGGAAATAATGCATTATTTATCGGCTTTAAGATATCGGCCAAATTTTCTTATCGGGCCGATACCGATAACAGAAAAAATTTGCATTTATCGGCCGATACCGATATGGTGGCCGATATATCGTGCATCCCTAGAAAATTCTATGTAATTGAGTTTATACACTGACATTTTTGCATAACAGTGGCTGCCATTAATGTCAATGTTAGCGATATTACACGAGCCATCAAACTGAAATAATATCGCTTGCGCTTAACTTGGTGCACTTCAGTAAAGATTTATCACTTAACTATGTCTCCGATTAAGGTCTACCGAGATTGCAGGGGTATTTAATGCATCTTATGTATCATAAATAGACGCTTCATTGCCGTTATCAAATGCAGCCACATTCATCTCTGCAGAGCCAGCAAAACAGCGTACTCCCTTGCACAACTGAAGTAAACAACTAAGCTAGCTGTTCTAGCTAACTTCCTGCTTAAGCTACTCAGTGCACGCTATCTAGCATATTCATTCCACATATATTTGCATTCGTGTATCTTGATATTTTCTGTGCGACAGCTGACAAATATTGCATTCATCTGACATGTCAAACTCACCGCACGCTGCTTAAGCTTCCTCCTCCTGAAGGTTTGAATGGGCGCTTACTGAACCGGATATTGCGTCACTGTAACGCGTATTAAAAACCGGCGAAAATCACACCGCTTGGAAGCAATATACGTAAATATTTGCCTTCAGACAATGCTATTTATTGACACGGAATACCTTTACTGAAGTATGAAATACGAAAGCAAAAAATTCTTCCACAACATATAATATATTTAAAATATGTTGCTCATTGTTTAACATAAACTATAAAGAAGAAGAAGAAGAAAAAAAAAATTTCACATACAAAATAGCAAATAATATTTTGTACAACAGAAATAGTCCATAACGAATAGTCATTAATGAATTGTACAAAATTACGAAATTAACAAAGAATGTGACAATGTTGAGAAAAAATCGAAGAAGAAGAAGAAAAAATAAGAAAAAGAATGAGTATTTATTCGCCAAATGTGTGCAAACATAAGGAATTTGTTGTGGTTTTTCAGGAGCTTTTGGTACATACATACATAAATAATCATATATATATACTGTATATACTGTATATATGGGTCAATGACGTGACGCCTAAATTTTCTGTCCGATTGCATTTTTTCAGTTAAAAATTGGTTTAAATGCATAAAAAAGATGCCATATACAGGTGCATCTCAATAAATTAGAATGTCGTGGAAAAGTTCATTTATTTCAGTAATTCATCTCAAATTGTGAAACTCGTGTATTAAATAACTTCAATGCACACAGACTGAAGTAGTTAAAAACTTTGGTTCTTTTAATTGTGATGATTTGAACTCACATTTAACAAAAACCCACCAATTCACTATCTCAACAATTTAGAATATGGTGACATGCCAATCAGCTAATCAACTCCAAACACCTGCAAAGGTTTCCTGAGCCTTCAAAATGGTCTCTCAGTTTGGTTCACTAGGCTACACAATCATGGGGAAGACTGCTGATCTGACAGCTGTCCAGAAGACCATCATTGACACCCTTCACAAGGAGGGTAAGCCACAAACATTCATTACCAAAAAAAACTGGCTGTTCACAGAATGCTGTATCCAAGCATATTCATAGAAAATTGAGTGGAAGGAAAAAGTGTAGAAGAAAAAGATGCAAAACCAACCGAGAGAACCGCAGCCTTATGAGACTTGTCAAGCAAATCAATTCAGAATTGAGTCTGGGGGGTCAAGGCATCAATAGCCACCACACACAGACGTTTCAAGGAGTTTGGCTACAGTTGTCGTATTCCTCGTGTTAAGCCACTCCTGAACCACAGAAAACATCAGAAGCGTCTTACCTGGGCTAAGGATAAAAAAAACTGGACTGTTACTCAATGGTCCAAAGTCTTCTTTTCAGATGAAAGCAAGTTTTGTATTTAATTTGGAAAACAAGGTCCTAGAGTCTGGAGGAAGAGTTGAGAAGCTCATAGCCCAAGTTGCTTGAAATCCAGTGTTAAGTTTCCACAGTCTTTGATTTGGGGTGCAATGTCATTTGCTGATGTTGGTCCATTCTGTTTTTTGAAAACCAAAGTCACTGCAACCATTTACCAAGAAATTTTGGAGCACCTCATGCCTCCTTCTGCTGACCAGCTTTCTGAAGATGCTGATTTCATTTCCCAGCAGGATTTGGCACATGCCCACACGGCCAAAAGCACCAAAAGTTGGTTAAATACCATGGTGTTGGTGTGCTTGACTGGCCAGCAAACTCACAGACCTGAACCCCATAGAGAATCTTATGGGGTATTGTCAAGAGGAAAATTATAAACAAGAGACCAAAAAATGCAGATGTGCTGAAGGCCACTTTCAAAGAAACCTGGGCTTCCATACCACCTCAGCATGCCACAAACTGATCACCTCCATGCAAAGCCGGATTGAGGCAGTAATTAAAGCAAAAGGAAACCCTACCAAGTATTGAGTACATGTACAAAAAATTTACATACTTTCCAGAAGGCCAACAATTACCTAAAAATGTTTTTTTATTGGTCTTATGAAGTATTCTAATTTGTTTTGATAGTGAATTGGTGGGTTTTTGTTCAATTTGAGCCAAAATCATCATAATTAAAAGAACCGAAGACTTAAACTGCTTCAGTCTGTGTGGATTGAATTTATTAATACACGAGTTTCACAATTTGATTTGAATTACTGAAATAAACTTTTCCACAACATTCTAATTTACTGAGATGCACCTGTATATATGACGACCCTCCCATGTATGAACTCACTTTAACTTTTAAAAAAAAAATTTGTTATTTGTCATTTTTCTGTTATTCAAAGTGTCAAAATATCATGTGGTGCGACCGTCCGGCCATAACTTTTTTTTTTTTGTAAACATATTTGAAATTACCCTAAATGTATTCAAATAAATTTTATGCACTATTTGGCATGATTTCCAAAGTGTTTTGTAATCCTGTTTAAAATTGCAAAGCATTTGTATTTATATTTCCATCATAATATACAAACAAACTTTGTCCGATGATTTCCGTTTTATGAAATATTATGTGGTGTGACCATCAAGAAACTACCATTTTGGGACTTTTATGTTGAAATCCATTCAAAGATAGGACTTTGTATCATATACCAATTTGCTAAGGACCCATGGAAGCATCAAGCAGGTTTATAAGTCTCTTTCAAATTTGGAAAAAATAACCTTTTTAACGGCTGGTATGTAGTTACCACATTTGGATATCATGTGGTATGACCTAAAAAAAACAATGAATAATAAGTTATTTCTGCCATTATTTATTTTCATTATAAATTTCATAGTGACCTTTTGTGGGAAGCTAGCTTCTTTTGTTTAGGTGGCCAATTCTGTGCTTGTAAATTTTGACTGAATTTGTTAAATATAATGTGGTGCGACCAAATATCATGTGGTGCGACCACTGCAGAGTGTATTCCATTATAGATATATGTCCCAGATTGGCTGTTTTTGTGCTTTTATATTCAATTGATGGTTTATATACATACAATATCTTATTTTAGTATAATTTGGAATAGATTTTTATGGAATTTGTGTCATTTCAGACGGTTTATGTTTAATTTTTGTACAATATGAGAAAAAATGCAAAAAAAAAAAAATTCAGAGCATGTAATTGTAGCGTGGTAATTATGCATTTATTAGTCATTTATTATTTATTTATTAATAACTATTTAAATCTATTCTGCCAGATTCCACTGCCAAGCAAACTAAAATCAATGCTCACCATAGGCAGCATGTTAATTCTGACCATGCACTCTAGCAAAAACTCCAGATGCCATTTTCTACTATAAGAAATATGTTAATTGCGTTATCTCAGAACCTTAGTCCAGCACCTCCCCCTACTCTAAAATTGACCCTTTGCAAAGACCTGCCCCCATTAGTTACTGTTGCTACGTCCGACAAACCATGGCACTTTTAAGCCATGCATCATGTTCTCACGCATTGAAAAATACATCACGGAGCAAAGAGGACACTGTCAATGAGTTGACAGACAAGACAGAGCTGGTTACTTTTACTATGAAACAAAGTCTCAGTGTCCAAATTTTGTCTTTTTGTTTTAATAAAGAAATTCAAACAAGAAATACTGTTTTGTGGCTCTTTAACGTGTCGTGACAGATAGCTGTAGCGCCTCAGTTCAAGCGGCACATGAACTGATCATCTCTTCATCTTAACTATTCATAGCACAAAATAAACATGAATGAACCCAAAGTAGCTACTGTAACAGATGTCAATACCACCATTTTTCAGTTTCAAGTCCAGACGAGTTTAATCTACTCTCCGTCTCTTTGTTTGTTGTACAAACTGCGGATTCTATCTGCGTTATGATTGGTCAGATTGCCTGTCAATCAAACTCCCGGCGAAGGGTCAATTGAGCAGTCAATATTGGGCAAAGTACAAAAATAACTGGGGCTAAAGAAATGCCTGCAGTTACTGCCACGTGCTGCACTTTTCACACGTCTCTTTAAATAGATTTTTAATGATATAAGGTCTTTGTGTCATTTGGAGCGACCACTCGTCATGTGGTGTGACCAATAATAGCAATAACTGTATTAAAAATAAAATATCTAATTTCTTTGGTTGAAATATGAATCACTGCTACAGTATGCTTAAGTTAATGTTTTTAAACTTTTTATCAGTTTAATGTCAGATTTTACGTACAAATTGTTCTTTTAAAGGGGTAGTTCACTGGGTTTTTTCTAGGCTTGATTGTGTTTATGGGGTGCAGTCTACCATGCGTTAATGCTTCGTTTTTTAAAAAAAACGCATTCTTTTTCACATAATTTACCTTTATTCCAAACCGCTCTGTCCCTTCTCTGAGAAACGGGCTGTTCATTTCCTGCTTTTATGAAGCCCCGCTTTCAGAAATAGGCGATGGGCTCTGATTGTTTAGCTAGCCCAGTGTGTTGTGATTGGCTACACCGCCTCTAGTGCGAGTCTAAACGTCACGCCCCTCACCTCAGCGGCATGCGCTCCGGTTGTATTGTAAACAACTGCATGTTAATATCGCTTATCAGTTTGAGCCCGACTGAGAAGCAGAGGATATTATGATATTATTGAAGAGGATCGTGCAGAACCTGTACAAGCACGGCTTTTAATGGAAGGCCTATGTTTTTTGTTTGTTGTTGACTCATACTTTTAAATACGCTGTTATTTATAAATGCAACTGCTTATGTTAGCTTTTAATATACAGTTTTATCCTGATTAAAGCTTTACAATTTACAAGGGTACTGCAACTGCCCGCTCGTCCATGTTTAGCACGCTCGCATAACTAATGTGAAAATAAGTGTATAATTGTAACATTGTTGGAGGTGAGCTGAATGAGAGAGAGAGAGAGAGAGAGAGAGAGAGAAATGTGCAGAGATTGATTTTGAAACTTGTGAATCCATTAGAATCGTTAAAAGACAGAATCGTGATTCATATATGAATAGATTTTACTTCCTCTTCTCTAAAGCAGCGCGCATGGCCTCGCCCGCCTTGTGCTGCCTTTTCCCGAGGTGGGGTTTACTGGTTTGACCCAGGAAGTAACTCGTTGTAGTCCTTATACGAGCTGTTTTTGTAGGCATTAAACTGTCAGAATTTTAAAAGGTGATATCTTCGTTTGCATTGAACTTTCAGCTTTGTAACTTTGCAGATATTGTTTATTCTCAAACAGCAACATTAGACACTAACTAACGTTAAAAAAGTTAGTTAGTGCTTTTTTTAACTAACGTTAAAAAAGTGAAATCACAATGAACCACCCATTTTAACTACATTTAAGAAGGCAACTCTGAAATGATAGAACAAAAATAAGAGTTCATTATTTACAAAAACTCAAATTAAATGCAAATACTTTTTCTAAACACTTTAATTACTGGGAACATTTTTAAAAAATGTTAAGCATGTTAAGGAAAATAATTAATTTTAATATAAATCATGCGTTAGCACCACATTACATTTTTTTAAGGCTACGGCCAATTCATAGATGAAAAAAACATGTTTTAAATTTAACATTGAATTTATGTGTCACCAACCATGCTTTTGTTGAACAATTACAATAGATATTAGTATTTTTTGTATTTTAAAATTGGACTTTCTAAATTCCTGATACGTCCTGACCACATAATATATGTCACTAGAATATAAGACTTTCATAAGACTAAGCAATAATAAAATAATCAATCATAAACTTAGGTAAACTTAGAATATTAGAAACAGAAACTACACAGATACTCTGTAGCACCATGAACATTAAAATAGGGTGAAACTACAAATTAATCAACTAAATTATTCTTTCAACATTTATTCTTTTATCTTAAAATGGGCCTAAAATGCAAAATAATAAGATAATTGTGCGAGTGGCAGGCATCCAAGCTTCTCTCATGCTCTGCAGTCTCAGCACCAGAGGTTCTCCCACCTTCAGCTGCCCTTCCAGTAATGGCGGTCACCATTTTGTGTGTTTGGGCTGCACACTTCTCTCCAGTCCATGAGTCCACTCCAGACCCCACCCCAGTCCATGTGTCCGCTCCTCAACTCTCTGAATGTCCTGTTATGGCTACAGGGGCTGTTTCTAATCTCTCTGTGCTTTCTATTGCAGTTTCATCTGCTCCGCCTTGGTGGCCTTCAGATCCACCGTGGTGGGATCCCGTTCAGCCTGAGCCATCTTGGTGGTCCCCTGCACCATCAGCTCCGATGAAGTGGTCCTCAGTTCCATCAGCTCCACCCTGGTGGTCATCTGCTCCGCCGTGGGTATCTTTGGTCCCGTCTGCTCTGCTGTGGTGGTCACCTGCTCCACTGTGGGGAACTTTGGTCCCTTTTGCTCCACCCTGGTGGTCTTCTGCTCGCCAGCTCAGCCTCAGGTCTACCTCTGTCTTCAGTCCCGCTCGCACCACACGGCCTGGCCGACCATTCCCTCCCCCTGAACCACCTCTGCTCGGCCTCCCTCCAAACAAGGTAGAAGTGGAAACAGGAACTAAACAGGAAGTGAAGACAGAAACACTGGGGGCAGAGAAACACTTCAACATAAAAGTCATTGAACCATTAGCGAACCGTGACTTTTGAACCTTGGCCCTCTACCCCTACCCTTGTCGGAACAGACTACCAGCCTAGCTTACAGAGTCTAATTCTAAAAGTCATCTTTGACAATTCCACCTTTGAAACAAGAGGCTATTCCAGCCTTAATGCGGTCACATAACGGACGGAAGCGCAGTGCTGTCCTTAATATCAACACATTGTTTTCAGTTGGCGCTGTTTTTTTTTAATCACCGAACTTCAAACTAATTGACACCACTTGCTCATTCTTGAAGTGAATGTTTGACTGTTTGGATAGTAGATTAAAGGTTTTGGACTCCCATCTCGAACTGAACGCGATGCGTCTGGTGTGCGATAATTTGCCCTAGACTCACACATCGCACACGGCGGTGAATAATTAGTGAAATAATTTGTAATGACTGTAGTATATTTACAGTTTGTGAAAATGAAAATATTAATTACAATTAGAAAATGTTAAAATATTTGTTAAATACAGTTTTATCTATTCATTTTGCTTTATTTTTGTATTTATGTAAAGTCATAATTTTATATAATATATAGCCTAATTTTGTTTTGATCTGCTATTTGCTATGGTTACCATTTACATTATGTACTACTATCACAGTGCAATTTTGTGTAATAAAACCAGTTGGAATCAGTTTTACCAGCAAACAGCATAGTTATTAATTATAATAACAGTATATGAAACCTATGACAATTAAAAAATCAAAAACAATAAAAAAACAAAACAAATGTATTTCGCTCCATTCCCCGGCATTTTTTTGATTCATAGATAATACAAGTGAAATTTTTAAACTCTGAACTAGGAAATATACCTGGTTTACATTTCAGAAATCTAGTCACCTTATAGTAAAGTTGGCTGGTATCAATTCTTCATGATTCAAATGGTTCATTATTTGCATTAACGTGTAATATTGCTTCTATTTATGATTATTTATGCAACTTATCTGAAGCTCATCAGTTCTGAGGACTCTCCATATTTAACCATGTTTCAGTGCATTTGTTGGCACATCACCATGGAGAATTGAGCCCTGTGCTAAAGCTGCTCTATAATGGTGCCTCTGGTTACTTTCCTGGCATGGATGCATTGAAACTCAAAGATACTGTGAAATCCTATAAAATGTCAGCCAGGAAGCACCCGCCCTCCAGCGTCCCACCTGCTTGATACCTATTTAAGTTCCTCTGTATCCCACAGGATCCTATGACAAGATACGTATGAGTAAGCCAAGATTCTCAAAGATCTTACTCCAGGATGTCTGCCTGCTCAATACTAAATTAAGATTATTTAAGGGTATGCTATAAGATTCTTGGCTGCCTTGACTGACTCAAGATCATGATCCTGTTAGATTCTGGACACAAGGGGCTACCATTAATGAGACACAAATAATGTGCAAATCACTTTTGCAAATCACTTTTCCAGACACTTTTCCAGAGCACTAATCAAATTTTTCATCAGATGTGTTAGTAATTTACACCTTTTCGTGACAAGGCATGCATGCTAATTGAAAGATGGACATTTTCCAATTGCAGCGACATGTGCAAGACAACATGGATGCGTCATCTAAACTCTTTAAAAAGAGACATTAAAGCAAAGAGGCTGTAACGCCTGGACAAATCATTATTTGTTATATTTAACAAATAATCCAACAGACCCCTCACCCAACAGCTGGACTGTGTGCTGGCATGTGAAGCCACAGGGTATTCAGAGACAGCCTCCATGGCTGTGACAGGATAGACAAGGGGTTCAGGGATGACCTCTTTGGCAACGGCAGGACAGGCAGAGAGTTTAGGGACAGCCTCCTTGGCTGTGAGAGGGCTGAATGTGAGTTCAGAGATGGCCTCCCTGATGGTGACAGGGCAGCTCAGAGATGGCCTCTTTAGCCATGACAGGACTGGCAGAGGATTCACATGTGACCACTGTGGTCAAAACAGGACAGGCAGGAAACAAGTTGGCGCCAACATAGGACTGAGCTCTGGGGCTTGAGAGGGCTCTGGAGTGGACTCATGGACTGGAGCGGGCTCTGGAGAGGACTCATGGACTGGAGCGGGCTCTGGAACGGACTCATAGACTGGAGTGGGCTCTGGGGTGGAGTCATGGACTGGAGCAGGCTCTGGGGTGGAGTCATGGACTGGAGCGGGCTCTGGAGCAGACTCATGGACTGGATTGGCTCTGGGGCAGACTGGAGCGGGCTCTGGAGCAGACTCATGGAGCAGACTCATGGACTTGATCGGCTCTGGACTCATGGATGGAGTGGGCTCTGGAGCAGACTCAAGGACTGGAGCGGGCTCTGGAGCAGACTCAGACTTCACGTGACAAGAGTGATGCGAGAAGACACACTATGATGGCGGATCCAAAAGCGTTACTTTTAATAAAACTTTCATTTCTTCGTTTAATAGCCTATAAGTGAGTGTCTTTATTGTTGCTGGGTTTCCATTAACAAAAAAAAAACAATGAACCACAAACTAAGCATTTCTTTTAAATAAGGGAAAATACCTTATTTATTTGGCTTACAACGCAAGGCTATATCTTATTCATTTTGTTAATAAAAGTTAGATGTTTAATACCGGTATATGCGAATTTGACATTGTACTATTTTATGTCTGATGTGTTAAGATAATAAATCACAAACTATGATAGTTTTAAGGTAGCCTGAGGGGAAATCCATATTCATTTTGTTTAGAAAAGTTCAGTTTGATATTGGTGAATTTATCATTGTACTATTTTATTGTATAGCCTTTTTTTCATTAATAATAATGAGCCATAAGCATTCGTTTAAAGTAAGGGGAAAATCCAAAAAACTTTAATTTATTTGTGTTACAACGTAGGTAGGCCAACATCAGTCTTATTCGTTCTGTTCATAAAAGTTTTATGTTTAATATAAGCGACTTTGTCATTGTAGCAATGCTGATGTTGTGTGTGTGTATGTGTCGCTCTTTCTCTTCTGTCTCTTTGCTATGTCTGTAGAAATGGTCGTTAATTCTCAATTTGGGTACGGCACAGACGTTACAGGTAATAAAACAATCAGTGGCGTAGCAAGTCAGCCCCGGGCCCATATGCAAAAAATTTGTACGGGCCCCCCCCCCCAAACATTATGGGCTACAACTCTGTTAACTTAACTTAGGCCCTATTGTTGCTTTTTCTGAAGTAAATAGCGTTATGTGAATCGTGACAATTCACAAGCTGTTTTATTTACGGTATAGGCTAATGCTTGTCAATGATGTTTAAAATGTTCTAGTCAATCATTATTTGTAGCACGCAAGCCACCCAATAATCGCAGCTTTGTGCTTTGTTACTACAAAGTCTCAGCCTTCTGTCAATTTTATGATAAAATACAAACAATAAATGTGTTTTTACGCTCTTTAATTTGTAGTGAGATAATTCGCCTCAGTTCAAGCGGCATATGAATCAATTATGTTTTCCTCTTTAAAATGTGCAGCACGAAATAAACATAAATATTTGAATGCATGAAAAAAATCAGAACAATTTAATACAAACGAATGTCTCATGAAATCGATCAATCAGAGTTTTAAAAAACGTCAATAAGTCTGCATTTTATTGCTGTTTTTATGTTAAATGTGAAGAATGAGGATGCCACTTTTTTTGGCGGAGTAGCCTATAGGTGGAATATTCACATTCACTTCATAACATAATTTTATTATCGTAATTTTGATTTTATTCTTAAAATATCATGACATTAATCTTATTTATTTAGTTATTTTTCAACGTGGCACTAAAATGCTGCCGTAGGCTATTTGTAGCTACTGAATGCAAACACAATTTTGGCACAGCGGCCCAAAAAACAAACAAACAAAATAAAATAAAATAAATAGTGACGGAATATTTTCTTGGCTTGTTAATAACTTGTTTTCTGAGTCGGTGTCGCAAGGATGAAGTTGATCCTGACTCGCCATCTCCTCAGACGCGCCTTTAGAGAGAAATGCATCTTTACAGATTACATAATGAAAGAGTTTTTGTTTTCGATTTGAATTATTTCGTTTTAAAATAGTAATGTAAAGCATTGTATAGATATAGTTATCATGTCGGTAAGGCAAGTATTCGCTGAGTTTCAGTTCATCATTGTGAGGCGCTCCTGCTCAAGACAGAGAGGACAGAAATCGCATCAGAAAGCATTTGTATTCCTTATTTTACAAAAGCACAAGGTTTTTTTGATATTGTGAGTGCACACAAATACAAGTAGACCCTTTGCAGTTCCGAATGATGCATATTCTTACATTTATGAGCAAAAATGACGGCGTATTTTTAAGATTCCACTGTTATTAAAAAAAAAAAAAAAGCAAGTGATTGCGCTGGTGCCTCCATGTCCTGCAGAGCGAGCTTCAGCTTCCACTCTCCGCACAAACGCTTGGATATGCGCCTAACAGCGCACATTTATCTAGGTTAAATGTTTAAATTAATACTGTGAAATGCACAAAGCGCTTTGTATATAGATTTTATTTTAGGCAAGTCATCGTGTTGATTTGAGAAGGCTAAATTGATCTAACATATACTCAACTCACTGTCAGCCGCTGGCCGCTTGGTCGTTCCTTTAAAAAATAAAAACCTGAATTTAACAAACATAAAATGTTCCAAACATATTTCTAAATTAACTTAAAGAAACGAAAAGAAATATAACCACTTTGCCATTAAAAACTAAACTGGACTATTTTAATGGCTGCAACAGCAGCTGTGTAATGGGGAAGACTAGAGAGAGAGAGAGAGAGAAGAGAGATAGAGGAGCGAGAGAGAGAGAGAGAGAGAGAGAAAAGACACAGGCTCCAGTCGGACTTGGGCTGAGAATTCTGATAAGCTGTCGGACAAGGGCAATTCAGGGAAATTGCAGGGAAATTAATTTCCTCGTTTCAATTGAAAGTTCCCCTCAGCTCGGCGGGCCCCCAATCTGCCCGGGCCCATATGTACCTGCATACACAGACGCTACGCCACTGAATATAAACAAAAAAATACATGGCAACAAATGCTGTTTTTAAAGTCAGTTTAAGAAGTCTAAGAAGTTGAAACAACTTTCACAGTCAATTTGATTCAACTTAACCCAACCGTTGCTTTTTGTCATTGTAGGCTTAGGCTACTTTTTTCAATACATTTTAATGAATATACTAATTAATAAAATGAATTGTATTTATTTTTTAATAACTGCACCCCCATTTTTTCGTGGGCGACACTCCAGGGGGTGCTGCAGCACCCTCAGCACCCCTACTTCCCGCGGTAATATCTGGGGTGGACTCATGGACTGGAGCGGGCTCTGGAGTGGACCCAAGGACTGGAGAGCAATGTGCAGCCCATACACACAAGATAGACATCGCCGTAACAGGGAGTGCGACTGACAGTGGGACCACAATATCTATGATATATCAGTGATACTAAAATAATACTGATACACACATACACGATTGTAGAGCTATCTTTGCGGGGCCTTGCCATATGACACACACACATACACACACAACCTTTTGTGTTTCACTGGAAAACGTAATTTAAAATAACGTTGTCCCCTTGTCCCCCGTGCATTAAAATGGGCTTCACAGTGCAAATTCAAATCCCTGTGACACCATAATTAAACTATGAAATGACATGTTCTACTCATGGTTTGTTCCAGTGGCACTAATTAGGACTTCCTTTTTCATGGCACAATAAAAGCAGTGAGTTACATTTGTAATATTTATTTACTTTGTCAAATTTATTTGAATCAGTGTGTTATTATCTGCTGCATCAGTGCCATTTTGAAAGGAAGGTGTGATAATGACCCATTTCATGCAGACTAGGCTTTTGTGTGCGGCTGCAGTATCTTTAGACACATCAACCAGGGAATTATTTCCCTCGGCTGTTTTTATACCCCACAGCTATTTTTGTAAAACATATAATTTGTGTAACTTACAATATATTTGGGAACTGTTTAGCTTCACAAATAGTCTGAATGACTTCTGCGCATATGAAAATCATAACATTAATAATGGAGAGAGAGAAATCAACACTACTACACAGATGTAAGCGGGAATAGTAAACAATATGTTAATTTTGGCAGCCATTTGACCTGCTTGTATATAATATATGCTAATTTGCAGCTACTAATTAACAATAAAAGGTGGTGCACTTTAGTTAAACAATGAAGTTTGAGGGTGTTTAATCAGCCACACTTCAGCTCAGAACACAAACGTGGTTTAGAAAGGTGGAAGAAGTTTGAATGGTTGTCTGTCATCGATGGCTCATGGAGCGAAGTTCGCCAGTTCTTGTTCAGTTCTTTGATAATGATATACAATTACGCAGGGCATAATTAAATTCCTCATTATCTCAAGTACAATGCGGTAACAAGAGAGCAGAATGAGAAAATGTTTGATTGTGATAATTACTGAAATTATTACATGAAGACATCCCCTCGTAATTCAGAATACTTCATTCCCGACCAGGAGGCCACACACAGCCTTGAAAAATAGTTAACATGTAAACAAAGTTAGTGAACAGAGGAAGAAAATAGTGTTCAAATGCATTCACTTTTATTTACCAAGAAGACTTCCCTCCAGTTACAGAATAATGAGTTCGCATTGTGTACTGGATCATAAAAAGCTTTATATTATTCATAATCAGGGCTAGAAAGAAACTAGAAAAAGACCATCCATCCAATGAATTAATGTGTGTGTGTGTGTTTAGCTCTGTGTGGATTCATTAGTGTGTTTGCATCTTTAATTATATTACTTATTTAAGTTTTTGTCAAACATTCTTGTTCAGTAATTTGATATTTTTCATTATTATTATTATTATATTTTACTTTTACTTTGTAATTTTCATTAGTAATAATTATACATTATGTTTAACAAATTATTAATTATTTGAAATGAACATTCAAACTGAGTTCAAAACAGTAATACTGCAAAGAAAACAAGTTCATATCAATTTTTAAATAACATGATTTAACTTGGGAAGGTTTTGGAAATCAATATTCGGTGGAATAACTCTGATTTCCAATCATAGCTTTATTTGTCATTTTTTGAGGTCTGAAAACACAAATACTGTAAACAAAAACCATTTGACCAAATACATGCTTTAAATGCAATATTTTTTATTTGGAATCTGGGAGAAATGTTGTCAGTAGACACATACCTATAAATACTGTAGTAAAAACATACAGTTGAAGACAAAATTATTAGCCCCTATGAAATTTCAGTTCTTTTTCAAATATTTCCCAACAGAGCAAGGGAATTTTATCTTATTATATTCTTCCTCTGGGGAAAGCCTTATTTCTTTCAATTTGCCTGGAATAAAATAATAATTTAAAAAATAACTGCTAAGGTTAATATTATTAGCCCCCTTAATAAATTATCTGTTTGATTGGCAACGGAACAAACCACTGTTGTGCAATGACTTGCTTATTTAACTTAACTTGCCTAATTAAACAGATTAATCCTCTAAGCCTTTAAATTGCGCTTTAAGCTGAGGAATAGGAATAGGTATGCAAAACAACTAGTAAAAGAATATGTCATCATGGCAAAGACAAAATGAATTAGTTTAGTTTCTGGTGAAGAATTACCTCCAAATGAGCAAAGTGAACATCCTTGAATGGCCTGCACAAAACCCAGACTTGAATCCAATAGAAAATCTGTGGGGCACACTGAAGACCTGGGTTCATGCCAGGAGACCAACAAATCTGGAGGAGCTTGAGAGATTTGCTAAGGAGGAATGGGCTGTGACTCCTCAGGAGACCTGAAACTTGTTGAGAACTACAGGGGGTGATCCTTTTTCCAACTCAGTGATTCTGTTTTTTAATTTTTTTCTGACATTTTGGCGTTATATCTTTCTCTTGGATGTTATAAGTTGCACTGAGTAAATACAGCTGGATAAAACAAAAACTGTGTCTGTCTTCATTTCAGGCTGCAAAGCAACAAAATGTGATTATTTTAAAGGGGGGGTGATTCTTTTCTATACCCACTGTATGTGTAAAGAATTATATAATTTCTGTTAATGATGATGTACTGTAGATGAAGTTCTACAGGCTACATAAATATATATTCCAGTCTTTTCATGGTCCCTGTTGATTCCCCAGTCCTTTCATCATAAGTGTAATTGGCATTCCCTTACCAGAAGCACTGAGGAGATTTCCAAAAATCCTTTATGAGCCAAACCCTAAAATACAGCTTCATTCATTTTATTCAAGCTAAAAGTTTAACCACTGCAAAATGTATCACTCTTCACCCCATTCAACTGAATTATTGATGTTACTTAAGCCTGCAGAGGCAAACTCATTACACTGACCCTGCAACAATGTACCTGTATAGCTGACCGTTGTTATGCCCTTCACATCATAATCTGGATTTCCAAGATCTATAATCAATAAGTCATGGTATTTTTAAAAATATGTTTAAGCAAAGCCATCAGACGTTTATCTGTACAGCACTTAAGTCAGCAATGTATTGGTAATACTGCATAGTTTGTTCAAAATTCAAAACCTGAAGTATTTAGACAATGAAAATTTGCAAAATATTTACTCACCCTCAGGCCATCCATGATGTAGATGAGTTTATTTGTTAATCAGAATAGATTTGAATAAATGTAGTATTACATCACTTGCTCAACAATGGATCCTCTGCAGTGAATGGGTGCCGTCAGAATGAGAGCCCAAACAGCTGATAAAAACATCACAATAATACACATGACTCCAGTCCATCAATTAACATCTTGTGAAGTGAAAAGCTGCGTGTTTGTAAGAAACAAATCCATCATTAACTTCACACCATTGCTTGCAGATCAAATATGAGTCCTCTATCCATAATATTGCTTTCTTCCATGAATTTAGTCTTCCAGAAAAGGCCACTTAAAACTACCTTCAGAAACACTTAATTTTACCAGCGAACCTAAAGCATTAAAATCTACACTTCCTTAACTTTATTTATTTGCAAGCACTTACATTCCTTCAGGATATGCAAATCAACTTGTGCAACAAGATAATACCAGTATTGGGATTTAGATTCTAATGTACAGTCAATACTGTCTCAAAAAGACATCACTTAAAGTTGTTTTAATTTGCTTGTTATAATTTCTTGTTGCAACATCCCTTAAGCTGTTAAATATTACACTCAGGTTCAATTGATGCATGGCAATACTGGATTACTTTTTGTTTGTTGTTAGGCAATGCTCAGGAATACTCGATTCTTATTGGTCCATCATGCCGTCCTGTGGGATAATGTTTCCTAATCCGCTCATCTGGTAAAAACTGGAATATTCTTCACAACTTCTGAACAGATTTTAAAACAGGCATCATACACTTCCCGACTTTGTAAATGGTTGCAGAGAAAAACACTAACTCAGCTAACCAAAATATGTTCTAAGAACTTTTTGTGAATGTTCTCATTAAGTTATGAAAATATTATTTCTGAATGTTCAAAATGTCCAATTTTTTTTTAAATGTTAAAAAAAAACTTTTTTTTATTGGTTATGTGAATGTTACTTAGAACCGTCCAACTAAAATGTTTCTGAAAAAAACATTCCATGAACGATGTATAAATAACGTTTTTGTGCTAACATTTTGAGAATGTTCTTAAGTCAGACAAAATTGAAGGAACATTATACTTCCTTTACTGTAATAACGTGATTCTGTGAACATGACTTTCTGTGTAATGCATTTCCAGCCTTACCTGAGACCACACTACATTCATGTCTCTCGTATAACCGTGGACTTGGATTCTCGTTTCATACAAATGCAACTGCTGCGTAGCTGTGTAATATGAGGGCTAATGTACAGTCTACCAGTCGACTGTGAATTATCATTTTCCTAATGTATGAATGACTCACACGTTATATTTCTTTACTGAACAGAAACATTTAAACAATTAAATGACCCTGTGCACCAGATAATGATTTACTGCCGTTCACCCTTGTGCGTCATCAGAGATTTGAGAAACTTCAATTGAGTGCACACTGAACAAAAAGGAAGGAAATACTCATTTATCCTTTTATTTCTGAAATGAAAGCTGTTTCACAGAACACACCTGGCCACATGTTCACTCACCTTTGCTCCAACGCCAAAGTGATTCTGAAAAATAAACAGATACAGTGCTTTATATTTAGTTTGACGTTAATGGCTCAATAGGTTCTTGTTTTTCTCATTTTCTTTGTCCTTGTCTTTTTCAGTTTGTAGTTCTTGCTTTATAGTCCTGTTTTGACATATTTCACTGGCCTTAGCTAGTGAGGCAGAAAAGAATTCAACCTTGCAATTCATTTTTTTCATATTTCTCTTTTGTTATTATTGCTATTTTTTGTAAAACCTCTCTCTTGGTGTTGGTGGACTTACTAACCAAGGGGAAGTATATAATGGAACTCCATTCATCCAGATAAAAAGAATGTTGTTTCCACAGCAACAGGAGCCCATTAGACAGACACAATATGAAGCATCACTCTCAGGGACATAAGATCTCGGTCTAGTTCATTATTCCACAATTTGTGAGGAAAATTAACTTGCGCTTTCCATGTGAGACGTTGTCAGGCTTTAATGACATTCAGTGTTTATAAAACTGTTTTATCACAATATGTTGAAGACATCATTACAGATAAGATTATTTGACTATGGTAATCATGAATGTGAGGTCTGCAGTATGCCTAATACCACCCAAACAAGGTCTAATTGGCTTCACCATGGCTTCGTCCATTTTTGAGTGTCTTATTTATCATGACTCAAAGTCAATGTGAAATCAAATCAAATATATATTGACATTCTTTGTGCGATTCTGAATTTCCAAGAGCTGTCTTCACAATCTTTCATTAAAATGTAATCACTTTCTCCACCTCTAAAACAACTTTCCTGTTCAGCTGACATCACCAAGCCCCCTTATTTTTTTAGCCCCTCCCCTCCAACCACCTGTTATATGGAGGTCCCTCACAAGGGGATCATTTGGTGGTCCTTGGCATTAAGTAATTGAAAACCCCTGCAATAAATTTCAGTGGATAAAATCATGTCATGCCCTTCTTTTTCTGTTGAATACCCGGTTTCATTCAGAAATATATCAAATTACTCAGGTTAGATGGTTTGCAAACAAGGTGTCAAGCTGAGCTACTCCCATTGAGATAAATGAGAATGCTTACAGACTGCTTTCTCCCAAGGCTCATTGGAAAAACATGCCTCTACTATTTTTGCAAAACTCCAAAATACATTACAATCAAAAAATCGAATTCACTGCAGCTTTCAACTGAAATGACCACTTGTGGCAGCAAAACACCAAAAAATGTATTCTTGTTCACACAAATTATGACTACAGGGATTAATTCATAATTATTTGAGCAAATTTCCAATATTATGTTCTGACCTCAAAGCACCTGTTCTCCTTGCACAGATAACTAAACAAGCCATTTAATTTAAGTTACAGAAACTTAATCAGTCTCATTCAAATTAAAAGCATAACCATCTGCCCCCCATCCTCCTCCCACCCTCTTGAAAGTAATTACCTTACACTAACCGCTAGCAGTGTAATATATTTTGATCTGTCCTCCAATTGTTTAATTTCATGCAAATATATTCTCCTCATGCTCACAATGGTTCGTGGTGCAGTACAAGGCAGACAAGCGCGGGATATCTGTACCAGTGCACAGTTAGATCCAACACAAAGCGCAGACAAGAAGTCATTTATTTGAATCAAAACGTATGAAGTTTGGCATGTGATTCTGGTTAATGTGAAGACTGATGCGAAAACGACAAGCAAGCAAGCAGCACTAATTAACATTAGCTCTCATCTGTCTTTTTTTAAGTGAAAATAATTTTCCCTTTCCCAGTGTAATATGCGGAGATAACTATAAGTAGGCTGATTTCCTCAAGAAGTATAAACACTGCAAAATTGCATATACTGAGTAGGTACTACAGTTGATGAAGAACTTATTTTGTGACAGTTAATGTGTTCTGTATAGTATGAATGTAGTTTAGGTGACAGTTAATGTGTTCTGTATAGTATGAATGTAGTTTAGATGTACAACATTTGCAATTTTGTCATTGTTATGTGACTTACAGTGTCAGTTGCATCGCTTCACTGCCATTCACAACTGTCCCTCAAGGCCTCATGGTATATTAAATTGTCCATTGGATGCGCACTTCTGAATTTCGGAAGTAGTAGTACAGTAGGTCATCCAGGTACTTTTTGCCTACTGTTTTATGAATACTATGAATTTGGACAGACTGCCATTTTTATATTCTGTTTTTCACCTACTTTATAGTAGGGAAGTAGACATATTTGGGCACAGAGTGTCTCTGTGGTGTTTTCAAAACATTCCTCTGTTTGTTTCTCTGTCCGTCTAGTTCAGCATAGCAACACTAGCTCAACCAATGGCGTGGGTTTGGGGGCGGGGTTATTGGCGTGGTTATCGGTTTGTTTGATGGGGGAGTTAAGGAAACCTGTTTGAAAACAGTTGGTGCCTCTTGTGCCACAAAAATTACAAACTTCACATTTAAAGAAAAAAGGCCAAGACTGACTGTATACCTCACATCTAGCAAAGCAATGGATGGTGTTCATTATTGAATGAATCGGCTTTTTGAACGAATCGGTTGAATAACTGATTAAGTGATTCACTCATTTACACAGTCAAATCCTTTGTTTCTGAATGAATCAGTCGTTTGAATGAATCGGGTTGAATCTCAATGACTCACTCTTTAACAGTCACTTGCTGTCACCTACTCGCGGTTTTAATTTCACATTTCGACTATTTTTTTCATGTTTTAAATTATTTCAAATATCAGTATTCAACATTTTATGTTAAAAACAAAACATTAGGCCTATTTATTAATCTGTAACTGCAGTTTAAATGCATCCATGTCCCCTCTGAGATACATAAACCGTGTAAATACATCTAAATGCTATTTCAGATGGAGATTCCAGAAATGTTTTCTTATGTTGGAATGAAAGACACTAAGTACCGGATGAAGTGCTTCTTATTCTTACCCAAAAATACAAAATGGAAGGAGTTAAAACCGAACACAATCTTGCTACTCAAGCTGTGTATGAACATTTTTATATATATTTATTTGCTTCTTTTCTATTTTGCATTTACTTGTACTTTTACTTTCAATACTTAAGTACGTTTAAGATTTTAAAAATACTTTTCGTACTTAAGTACAATAAAATATCACATACTTTAAGACTTTTACTCAAGTAATTTTCGAAACGGTGACTTCAACTTCTACCAAAGTCATTTTCTGGTAAGATATCTGTACTTTTACTCGACTACGGCTTTCAGGTACTTTATACACCACTGGCCTGAGGTGATCTCTTCATGGGGAACTGAAGCTCTGAGAAACCTCCAGACAGAGTCAGCATCAAACAACAGAATGAAATCTCATTTCTCTCTGGTTATGGACCACATATTAATAATGAACAGTTTCTCAATTTTTCTCAAATTTGGCAATTTGGGAACATCTTTTACACTCAAGCATATGTTTCAAAAATTATGTAACATCAGGATGGCACATGATTCACTGAATTTACATTCCCTAGAAATTGTGTTGTGTTTTTTTAGAAATCCATTGCTGGTTGAAGAAATACACAGTGCTCTAATTACAGAGTGGTTGTCATATGTACATATCAAACTTTAAAACAGCTTCCATTAGTCTTACCTTGGGTGAGAATTGATCTCTTTATCTCATATGCCATTCTGTCTCTCTTCCTCTCTATGGTATTAAAATACATGAGTTCATTCAAGTCCCATTTTAATGTAAAGATCATCTATATAGTCTATAGTGCTCAAGAGCTTGAAAGGTCTATGGGTCTTCATTTATCTTCCAATTCTTCAAAGTGCTTTGTGGTAAAAGGTTACACAGGTTTAAATGATGCATAGAGAAGTACAAAAAATTACATCAAGGCCAAGGTCTGCAAAAACATGACAAAATTAATACCCATTAGTCTTAAAATGCAAAAGTCCTCAGTTGTACAAGAAAACGTTTGTGCAAGATTGATCTTAACTGACGCTCTTAACATAATTATTTGAAACATTTCGGAAGCCTGATGCATCAGCAAAAGATAAACTGCTAGAAAGATGAATGATGTGTCATATTAGAATGATGTTCACCCAGTCAAAACTGGGCAACAGTTTCAAATAAATATTAGGATTCATTAGCATTCGGAACCACCATGGAGAGTTGTGTATGGAATATACAATACATAGTACAAGTGAATAAGTTCTGTCTGAGTAAATCAAATACTTGTGTTGCATTAATGATGAGAAAATCTGTCCAAGTCTTTCAATGAAAAGAAAAGACATCATCATCTCACACATTCTGCATTTGCTGTGTAATTGTAGGCCGATATAACAGGTTACATTCACACTGAACATGTGAGCAGTGTTGTGCTGCTTCCCAGAACATTCTCAGAAGTTGACAAAGAACGTGTTGAAAATGAAACCATAAACCATATGGTATGTAAAACAGTCCTAACACATGAGCATTTTACTATCAAAACTCTTTCAAACTTTTTATTGGAATCGTTATCACTGCCTAACAAAATAATATAAAAAAACTAAGATTTTACATTGTAGGGTTAAAGAGGTTTTCACTTTGAAGACCATGCTAAGCCTTAAGAAGGAAATTGCGGCTTTAAATTTGATTCAATATGGCATCCATAAAAAATGAGTTTAGGAAAAATGGTTGAATAGTCACAGTACACAGTTTAACTTCTAACCAATAGGTGGTGCTATGACTGAATTGATAGGGTATGGGGCAGGGCATTGTGATTGATATATAGAAAGTTTTGTGTCAATACTGTTACGGTCAATAGTGTTGTTGCAAAGATACAGCCTCAGATCAATTACATTTTCAATGTTTTATATGCAAACAATTTGTAATATCAAAAGGCTTTTAATAACTTTTAACCAGCAGTCTGAAAATGAACTGGTAATGTAGTGAAGATCTATTAAGTTTTAATAACAAAACAATAGGAAAAAACCCTCCAAAACCTTTTAAAACAATAATAACAAAACTTTATGTGCTTGCCTACTAAAAAGAAGAGAGAAAATGTAACACAATGTAACTTCTTTAAAGCAGTTATTCTTATCATGAACAGGTGGGAAAAAGGTGTTTTTTTAAGCCTTGATATCATTAATGTTAGGTGTCTAGACCACAATTCTTCAGTCAAGCAACAACAACACTGAGCGCCTCATAACTTGCTCACTTTAAGATCAAAGCCGCTTTCCACCATTATAGATGCAAATTGATTAAATTATGCTGGCTAGCTTTCAAATTCCATGAAGGTTAGAAGGATCATTTTTAGAAAACGGAGGGAAAAGGAGAGAAAGACACATTCTCGTGCTTCTCACATGAGTAGTTCTCTTGCTCCTCAGAGATAAAGCACTCTTATAAACAGTTTTCCTCTCTTTACTCCATAAACCACTTTTAACATCATATACTTACTCGCGCATAGGACTCTCACTGGCCAATATGAGAAGGCTGCAGTTTGCATCTCAAGAATTCCTCAGAGTCTGGTTAATGAGCCCTTGTGCTCTGTGGGACATCCTAAATATGGCTGAACAGATTCACTGTTTTAGAATTTCACTGTTTCTCCTCCAGAATTTCTCCGTAATAACAGTGTGAGTGTTTGAAACCACATGAGAGAGTAAACATTTGCCATTTTTGGGTGAAATATACTTATATACTGCTCTAAAAATACATTAAAGAAATATAAAAACATATCAACCTTTGTAGCAAATTTTCATTTGTCTTACCTTAAGCAGCAATTTGAAGTTCAATTAATCCTCAAATCTGATTGGTCAGATTCTGACTGGACCTTGTGATTGCTTGTAATAGTTGCCGAGTGAGGATTTCCTGCCCTAGCTGAGCTGTTGTTCAACTGAGATGTTTATAAACAACAACATCCATTGTTCTTTCCAATATCATCTCATTTGTGTCTTTTTCATAATCAATTAGGAGGAACATCCGAGAAAGGCTATATTAAACAATCAAGATTCCCATTATGTCTACTTAGATATAAATGAGCAATAAAAATCTTTCCATTTAGACATGTTTGTTTGGAGGAGGTACAGAAATGTGTAGAAATTATTTCAAATTACATAAATTGCTGTTTATACAGAAATATTGGGGTTTATATTGGTATGTTTTAATTCAGGATGTTGTGGCATGAAGGAAGAAATTATCACTCCAATCAAGATCATGACATTCCCTGCTGCCAGTTTTGTGCGTACCTCCTCAGCTTTCCTCTCCTCGACACACACATCCTGCTCTCTTGAAGCCCAGCTGTTTGTCCAATTTGTCTCCCTCTCTACCACTGTTTTGGGTATCGTTACCCTCTTGTCTGACAGGAAGTGAGCAAGGTTTTGAAAGATTATCCGGCCTGATGCTGTTCCCGAGACCCTCCTGCAATCACAGACATGACAAGAATGAAAAATGTAACTGTGGGTTTTGACCAGCTCTTATTACCAGTCAAAAAACACAGTTTAAGAGAAGAACAAAATAGTAATTTTTGCTAACATGTACAGTGTAGATTTTTAACACATTACTACGAGTTTGCTAATGTGTTCGAAGTGCATTTTAGCATCTTACTATGAGGTTGCTAATGTGTTCAATGTAGATTTTAGCATGTTGCTATGAGGTGGTGTGTTCAGTGGTGATTTTTAACATTGCTAACGTGTTCAGTGAGGTTGCAAACATGTTCGGAGTAGATTTTAACGGGTTACTGTGAGGTTGCTAGTATAGTGTGGATTTTAGCTCTTTGCTATAGCCTATGAGGTTGCTAACATGTTCGGAGTAGATTTAAATGTGTTACTGTGAGGTTGCTAACGTAGTGTAGATTTTAGCTCTTTGCTATGAGGTTGCTAACATGTTCGTAGTAGATTTTAGCATGTTACTATGAGGTTGCTAATGTTTAGTGTAGATTTTAGCATGTTACTATGAGGTTGCTAATGTTTAGTGTAGATTTAACCATGCTACTATGAGATGTGTTCACAGTAGCTTTTAGTACATTGCTATGCAGTTACTATCCCTGTTGAAAAAATCAGCATATGCTGGTTAGGTATGTTTTGACGCTGGTTTAAGCTGGTCCTTTGCTGGTTTATGCTGGTCCTTTGCCAGCAATATGACAGCATATAACCAGCACAAAAGGGGGGGGGGGGGGGGGGGGGGGGCCAGCATAAACCAGCAAAAGGACCAGCTTAAACCAGCAAAGGACCAGCTTAAACCAGCATCCCAGCGTCAAAACATACCTAACCAGCATATGCTGTTTTTTTCAACAGGGCTGGTGTTATGGGTGGTTGCTAGGTGGTTACTAACTGGCCCAAGAGCCCAAATTCAAGTCTCCGATATTCTATTCTTTAGCTATATATTGAATCCCACCATCTTTGTAAGTTCATGAGTGTATTTTTATACATTTTATCTCCTTAACGTTCGCTTATTTTAATTAATTCATATGGTTATTTTGGTTCAGACACATTTAAAACTTGCAATCTTTCTTTTTCAGTAAAACAAATAAAAATATTGACGACTCATCCAGCACTCAGAGGCATGTCGGTACGTCAATATATCTCACCACAACATCCAGTTTCAATATGAAATACAGTATATCAGCACAGTAAAATCCTGGCTTGTCAAATCATGCCATGCGATTTTTGATAGCTATTCCAAACCTGCACCATCCAATCGCTTTCATCCTCAACAGCTTATCACAGCAGTTCTGTCCCTCTACCAAACACTGAGCTTCACACTTGCAATGCAGACAGATAAACAGGATGTCATTCGAACCGCCACATGCCAACTACCTGTCTTTAGAGGACAATTTGTTGTGCATCTCCACCATTCAGGAGAGAATAAATACTTCATGGAAGCAAAGCCTGATGATCGGGGGTGTGTTCAATGGTAAATATAACAAGTGAGGCACGACTGCATACAAACATGGCCATCTGTTGTTTATCTCATGCACAGTTTTTGGCAAATAATGCCTAACATCCACATGTGTTGTTCAGTTGCATCAATGTCAGTATGCACTAATGCACCATACAGCAGTATAGATCAGCAATCAGTTCTCCGCTGATAGGAACACCTAAAGGGAAATGTTTCGAATTGTTACTTTGATTACACAAAACCAAGTTCAGACAAGCACACTGTGATTGGATTGTAACAGATGCGTTTAGTGAGATGCTGTTTTATTTAATGAGTTAATTAGGAACATAAAGACAAGATGGTCTTATGCCACATTCTTATGTCATGATCTTTAATTTGACGTATTTATGTAGTGTAGCATGATCTGTCTGCCAGTAATAATGGCTTAAGGTACACTTATTATGCTCTCTTTAGGGGGATTTTGCTACAAGGGAGCAGACTTGGGCGGGAGTTTGATAAAACTATCTCTACCAATTAAGTTATTACATGTTGGCAGAACCCATTGAAGATGTCTGAAATGCTTCGCAAATCTGGGTCCGCTTGTTTAGGAAAGGTCTGCTATTACATAATCAAACCCTTTTTAATTCAACCCTTGTGCTGTGCTGGAACAATATACATTATACCATTGCATTTGGGGGGTTCAGGGGCGTAGAAAAAAAGATGCGACACCGCAGAAATAGTGCGATTTGTAGGAATCTCTTCCATATGCTAGATTTATCTCTCAAATCTTATGATTTCTTATTTACTTGTAATTGTTTCTTCCGTTCGCACCCAGGTTTTGGTATTATGATTTGCATCAGATTGCGCAATAAGCCTCCATGATCACTGAAAACTGAGGTCATAGACCTTGGTTGTGAAAGAGAATACTAAGCATTAAGTTGTGTTGGGAGAGCTTAGTGTGCCTTAGAGCATCAAAATAACCTCAGAAATACTGGCGCATACAATCAACTCAGTTAAACTCGAGAAGAAACTCTCACAACTGTGCTAAATTGACCTGAGAAGAAAACGAAAGGTGATAGAACGACTAAAGCATATACTATTGGTCTACATATATTGCAATATACGCTAAATTGTCCTAGAACAATTTTTTGTTGTGGTCAATTCTTTTGAAACTGCGGAACACCCAGATCACGTGTAACAAGATGGGGAAAAAAAAATATACAGGATATAGCGTGGAGGTCTGAGGAGCTGAGGAAAAAGATCCAAATGTGATCATATTAACTTTGACAATTTAAGGAAGAAAGCAAAAAATCTCTCTCGATCAAAAGACTCGGAATGCACAATTAATGAGGTTAAAAAAGCGCGGGACCCTCGCATAATTTGTACAATTTCTGTATAACTTAACTCAGTGTCATAATATTTTTTTATACGGATGCACATAGGACGCTACTTTGACAAAGATTGGTTTGAACACTGTTCGTTTTTAAAACCCAATTTATAGGATGGTACTCAAAGAAAAAACTAACAGACATGCACTATTGCACTATGCACTATTTCATGGGCTCTTTAATTTTGAAATTAATCCCAAACATTAGACATTCTCACCTTCTTGTGACCAAATAGCTTCCTGACCAATTTCCTGCATGTTGCAAATTCAAAAACAAATTCTATGTACTAACTTGGCATTGCCATGCAGGCATTTTTGAAAATCAACTTGCTTTTGAATACTAACCCCCCTGAAGGTTTGGTGTGCACTGAATGCAAGGACAAAGTTGGCTCAGAATATTTGCTGTGCAACCTTAAAAGGTGTAAAAGAGTCTGTGCTGCAGACACCACAAGGCCTTTGTGTTTACTGTAGCAGGCCCTCAGTGCACACCTGCTTTTGCGTGTGCGAACAAAGTATAGATCACAACCTCCCTGTCTTAACTTGGATGGCACCAATGGGTCAAGATCTGAGTGGTTAGCATGGCCCTAATAGTCCCTCCATGGTCGTAACCCCATACTTACCCACTGGCTGCAAGGATAAAACTATCTTTTGCATTAACCTGTTAAAAAAAAGAACACAGCCCAAGCATCTTTTAGAAAAACATTGCATACTTGAATTAATAATTGTGGGAAAAAACTCCAAAAAGGCTGTTCCAAAAAACCAACCACAAAAAATGTGACTTGGTCCTGTCTACGTTAAATTGATCATTGGCATTCAGTTCTCATTGGCACTTCTTGGCTTTGCGTCTTATGCAACCTCTTTAAATAATCATCACAGTTAATGGACCACATGCAAACCCAGCATCTGCCATGAAAATATTTCCAACTGAAAATGTATGAGTCTCCAACAAAAGAGGTCCTGATCTCCCCAAATTAAAAAGAAAGCTAAACTGAAACCATACAAAAGAGTTCAAAAGCAGAGGAAAGTGAAAAATGACCTAGTTCCACCATAAACCAGGTCCACTTGCTGCATCAGCTTCTTATGCATAACCTAGATTGCATATACAAAGTCTCCTGCTTTTCCATTTATGGATCAGTAGTGTGTTTATACATCAAAGCGAGATTCAAACACCTCAGGTGTGAAGCTGAAGCGAATATGTCACTGAAACCAAACTGATAAAAAAAAAATGAATATGCAAATATTTTAACCTCTGCTGATCTTATCCTAGCAGGGAGCTATTGGTCATTATATCTATAGGGTCTTCAAAGGCTGAATCTTCATTTCATTCATCAGCAGGGTGATTTTATGCCCAACCTCCTTCAGTTCAAAACTTCCCCAAACGTAGTAAGACTTGTGCTTTGATTAAAATAACTCTGATGACTGAAAATAGAGGAAAGGAAATCAAGAAGAATGCTGTCAGTGGGGCTTAAGAGGAATTGTGGACCCAGTTAAGTTCACTAACAAGTAAAGAACAGACTGTGCTATTGATGTAGAAAACCAGATTGTTTGGGTATAATATAGCCAATGTTATTTATTTATTATTTATTTTTCATTAGCAGCTAGCAGCACTAGCATTCAAAAGTTTGGAATAAGATTGTTTAAGGGTTTTATAAGAGGTCTCTCATACTCACCTGCATTTATTTAATCAAAAATACAAAATACAAAAGAAACCACAAAAAAAACAACAGTAATATTGCAAAATATGATTACAATTAAAAGTAACTGATTTCTATTTTAATATATTTCAAAGATTCATATTGATTTATGTGAGGGTAAAGCTAAATTTTCAGAAGTTTATAATAGTGGTGATTCGGCTCAAATTATATTAGGCTCTGAGTATTTAATACTGGGTTAGTTAGTATCAATATTAGGAAAACTGTTTTGATACTTACTATTTTGTGATAAATTATAAAGGCATTTTGCTTGAATATGAAAGGTTCAACCAAACAGACATGGATTTAAAAGAGGGAGACCAAAATCTTTTGGCTTATAAGACATTTCTTTACAGTAACCATTGGGTATCAAAGCCTTGAGTGCCCTTGCGGAATTAAAAGAACAAATTTAATATATTTGTATACTTTGACTGCAAAAAATAAAAAGAACTAATATAACTTCTATAGAACCATTATGTCCCAAACGTTGTGAGTGTGGTATGTGGAATATATATCGAGTTGAAGATTTCCTTTCGGGTATGATGCCTGAATAAACACTATTAGAACAAAACTATTGCTTGCTTTAACCTATCTTTGTGGTCGTTTTGGTATGACTGTCAAAAAAGAGTATTTAAGTTAAAAGATAAACCAATAACCATTTTAATTTCCAAACATGATCATGATACCGCTCAGTGAAATTAAACGGCACTGTGGAGGTGACAATAGTGGGAAGCATATCTAATTTGCAAGATGGGAATTGTGGAACTGATAATGAGCGCTATAAACGTAGTCACTTTACAAAAAACAAAACAAAACAAAACATTGTACAAAAACAACAAACACAACTAAGAAATAATAAAAACGGACCAGCTAGGCCAGGATACAGTTAGATCGTACAGTTATTCAGAATTCATTAAATAATCCTTTTCGAATATATGAAACTGATATCCAGAGTTCATCACAGTGCATTGTGGGATTACCTTCTCCACAAAGAATACATGTGAACGCATGCCTATTAATGGCGGATGATCTACACGGTAGTCTTAGGAGGCAGTCATCTTCAAATTGCCCACCATTTTGAAACAGGCAATTCTGAGGTCCGGAATTGCTATGCAGCTAAAGAAGAGCGAAAAGTCATTAGATTCATAGGAACAGGATCACTGAACCCTTTGCAAAAATGGCTGAACTTAGTAGGAGCTATAATAAAAGCCAACTCGTATTGGGGATTGTGCAAACTCAGCAGCGATGGCCCACAGCTATGATATAATCCTGATCTACCAGGTCTGTGCGTCTCACAGCAGGAGATAAAAAGATAGCTTTGCTGCTTTGTTATTCATATCACCTCACTCTGTTTCTAGTAGACACAAGAGACAACTATCTGTTCCCTCCCCAAAATGTCTATGTGCATTGGGCTGCATATAGCTAAAGAAAGAGAAGAGATTGTGCTTTTTCCGCATTTCTCAGAGCATGAGTTAGCGCATGAAACCAAAATGCAAAGAAAGTGATTCTTGAAAGGGATTCTTGCTTTGAAATTTTGCTGAATAACAGTTACATTGCACAAATAAAGCCTTATACCACAATGCATAAACAAACTTTTTGTAAACAAGAAAATTTATTATTGAATTTTACTAGTAAAAATGCATCTATATATATAATATATTATACACACTGAACCAAAAATTATAAAGCAACACTTTGTTTTTGCAAAATTTTTTCATGACGCTGACTCAAAGATCTAGACTTGTTCTTTGTACACAAAAGGCCTTTCTACTAAAATAGTGTACCACATTTAGAGGTTGTGGTCATCTCTTTTATTGTGGCCAGCCTAATTGGCACACCTGTGCAATAATCATGCTAATCAGCATCTTGATATGCCACACATGTGAAGTGGACGGATTATCTCGGCAAAGGAGAAGTGCTCACTAACACAGATTTAGACGATTTGTGAACAATATTTGAGAGAAATAGCCCTTTTACGTACATAGAAAAAGTCTTAGATCTTCAGCTCATGAAAAATGGGGGCAAAAAAGTGTGTTGTGTATAATTGGTTCAGTGTATATACCTATATATATATATTACAATATATAAATGTAGCCCTAATAACAATAATATAAGAATAATAATTAAGAAATCAGCAGTCATTTAAGTGCAAAACTTGTAAGTTCATATTAATTTATATAAAGTGTTACATGTAAATGTACAAATATAATGTATAAAAAGTGATTTTTTCAAAGTATAAATAAACGATTACTGGAGACGTTTGTGATGCTCTCTGCCCTATTAGCATATACACAGCCCAGAGTGAGAAGCAGCGGTCCACCCTTACTGTTTTCTTGCTGTAGCTGCTGGAGGTACAATGTCAGCACCAAAGAGCCATTAAAAGTGTCGTGTGATGGGATACACCAACGAACATAGGAGTCCCCATAGACCGCTGAGGACACGGTGGTTAAATTTAATTTTCGAAGGAAATGTCCCGGAAAAGTCCTATACGNCAAAGTTAGTAGAGACATATCCCAACAGACTAAAGGCTGTAATTAAAGCAAAAGGTGCTTCAACAAAACAAGGGGGGTGATCTTTTTTCCATAGTGATTCTGTTTTTTTATTTTTTATTTTTCTGACATGTTGGTGTTTATCTTTCACTTGGATGTTGCACTGAGTAAATACAGCTGGATGAAACACAAACTGTGTCCGTCTTCATTCAGGCTGCAAAGCAACTAAATGCTATTATTTTAAAGGGGGGTGATTCTTTCTATACCCACTGTATGTGTATTTACTTTCACATACATATTTCTCACATCATTCCAGTGTTGAATGGCAGGTAAAGCAACCAATTATGTTTAGTTTTGTACCACGTCATGTTTAAGGGCGTGGAAATGTTCCAACAATAACAAACCAGTGTGCAGTGTTGCCAAATTGGGGATTTTGTCGCCAAATTTAGCCACTTTCTCATTGTAGCTGCAACTTTTTTTTTTTTTTGCGACAAGGAGCTATTTTAGCTATATTTAAATTAAAAAAATTATTTTTTACTTGGCCACACCCTGCCGTAGGCCCGTGACCGCTCACGTTTGCTCTCAATCATGCCAATGAGTCTGCGCAGTCAACACACCAGTATGCCATGCCTGCCATGACGCACACCACAATTTCATTATTAGCATCAATCAAGATGCCGGAGAAAAAATGAACATCTTGTTTTAACCACGGACACAAAAGTTATACCACAATTCATGCACAGTCATGTCAACCAGATACTGAGAGAGAGACGCAGTGCATCATCGTGTCATGTGTGCTGGGATGCAGTATTTTGCACTTACTTTGTAGTAATAGTGTGTTGACTGAAATAAGTTTGTATGAATAAAGTTTTTGTTTTTGGAGAATCATAATATCTCTTATCTGTTGTATTTGAGCAGGACAGGGATGCACTTTGGTGACACATAAAACAAATTCCCAACATTATGTGTCTTGTGTCTTTCCATCATTGTTTGATGTGCTTGCAGATCACAAGCATTTCCTAATTTCACTTCAGAATTTTTTGTTATATTTAATCTTTTGTTATATTTTTTATACTGTTATCATTTGTAAAGTATATATATATATATAGTTTCCTTTACCTTTACCAAATTTACCCTTTATTTACTTTGTTTTCATATTTGGCGACTTTTTGTAAAAAAGTGCATTTTGACTTTTAAGGGTGGCTCTAGAGATTTTCTGAGGGAGGGGTTTGGCGGTAACTGTACTATATTCTGAAATCTTATAGTAATTTTACGCACAAATAATTTACAGTAACTAGTTACTGCCCAACACTGGCTGTGGCACACATTATCAGCAGAGTTTACAGACCTTGCAGAGAATATAATAGACGTTTATTTGCATGGACTTGAATGTAATTGAAACGGCGAGAACACTAATGTGGAATATAATAGCAAATCTTTTATTGTGAGTTACACAGTTAAGTTTAATACGCAATTCAGCATGTCAAAATAATATATTTATTAATTTGATTTCTGTTTTAGTCAAGTACTTCAACTAAATAAAAATGAAATGTTCTTTATAGTTTTTTCTAAATAATTGTATTTTAGTTACTGTGTATTTTAAGTAAATTAAAATGAAAAGGTTTTATTGGTTTTGGAAACCCCTGCACTTATTTTAGTATCATTAATGTTTTATGTATCATAGTTTTAAAATTATCACTTGAATGTTTTTATTTTGTTTCCATTTTATTCTTATTTTTCTGTTTACACACATTTGAGTCATTTTTAGAATTTTTTTATATGTCTATAGTTTTTGATCGGTTTTATTTCAGTTTTCAGTTATTGACGTTAAACTAAATAATGTTGCTTTGTAACTAGCGTTTAATTAAAAACAAATTTTTTTTTAACTGGTTTTATTTGAAGACTCCGCGTCAGTGTTATTTTAGGAACCATTAATTATATTAATGACCATATGTATATTTTTTTTATTTTCAGTTTTCATTTTAATTTTTAGTTTGTTTTAGTAATTTTGTTGTGTTTTTTGTCATTTTTATTATTTTTTAAATATTTCTATTTAGCTTTAATTAATTTTTATTTCAGTTTTAGTTATTCAAGTTAAACTAATAAAATAAAATATGACACGCACAGCCTCCTCAGATAACCTCTCATCGGCTATCAAAGGAGTTTCTGCCACACTGGACAGGACAGCATGAGATTGTGGACAAACTCTCCCCTGTCGCATATCGGATCAAGCTGAGTCGGGGACAGGAAGAACCAGTTTTCAAATGGGTCCATCGTAACCAGATCAAGAGACATGTGGCTGCTGGCAGGGAAGGGCGGGGGGGGCTAGTGCTAACTAGGCCTTGCTATAGTCCTCAAACAAAGACTGTCTTGAACACACAAGAACTTCCCTCACTGATCCACTGCCTTTCTCCCTTTTTCTTTGAACCAGGATGCTGCTGTGGCTCTCCATCCTCTGCCTCCAGCTAAACAGAGGACAGACGCAACCTGATATCACATCACCAGGTCCAGCATCAAGCATTGCACTGAGGGACCAACCTGGAATTCTTATGACCAACTGTAGGACTCACACCCAGAAGGTGTACGTCCGACTCGACCCCCGAAATGTCTACCGGACACATTATCCCCGGGCAGCTGCACACTACAGTTGGGCAGGTGCCCAATGGACTGAGAATACCCTCGCTCACGCAGAAGCTGATATCAAACACATGCTCTCTCAGTTGCAGAAAATGACTGTCACTCAAGCAGAGCTAAGCGGACATAACAGGCGTGACAAACGATTCCTAGGGGCCTTGCTCGGAGCTGCTGCTGCTGTTGGAACCCTGTTTAACCTGGGAGTGACCAGTGTCAACTCCGTGAGCCTATCTACCCTGAAGCAACATGTAAGGGAGATCCAGACTGAGATGCCCCAGCTGAGAGAACAACTCACACTACAGGGCCAAACCTTACAGACTATAGGCAAATCATTGAAGGGTACCCTGGTGGTTCTGAACACCCACAGTGTCCTGCTGAACCAAACTGTGAAATCCGTGAAACAGTTATTCTCAGTTATACAGAATGATGTTGCCCAAACTCAGCTGGTCACCGCACTGATGTCTGACATGCTCCGTGAGGTGAGCTCCTCCATTGACAGCCTAGCCATGGGTAGAATTCCTCCGTATCTGGTGCCCCTGAGCCTAGTACAAACAGTGTTATCCTCTGTAACTACCCGTCCAGCTGACCCTCTTCAAGCCACCTTGCCTACTCCCTGGGAGGGTTCATCCTGCTACATGTTGACCCCGAGCAGAGCGAGATGGCGTTCCTTCTGAATCTACCCATCATTGAATCCGACAACATTTACAGACTCAAAGACATTGTCAATGTTGGATTTTGGCAGGGAAACACTCACATCAGAATACACACACCAGATATGGTAGCCTACCACGACGATAACCCACAGTTATACTTGGCCCCAAACCTGCGCATGTGTACCCTGACCAAAGACATTCATTATCTCTGCCCCAGCAAGCCCTTCCTTCGAGACAACACTGAAGGAATCTGCGGGTTACAACCCATGCAAGAGAGACACTCTGCCCCGCTGAGGCCAAGTCTCGCTCACAAGTCACAGAAACACAAGCAGAGATTGTGGCAAATCGGTGGCTCGTCAACACGCCCACCCGTACCGCCACACTGACCTATGACCAGCACGACACTGCCACCCGTGTCAGCCTGCCCAACCAGAGTATGTGGATTCAAGTGCCCAAAGGTGCCATCCTCCACCTCGGTGACCTGGCGCTGTACCACCTTCCAAGTGAAGAGTACCAATACGAGGTAGAAATGCCAGCCTTCTTCAAGGATCACAGTCTCACCCTGGAACCTGATTTGGAACTGAGCATTGAGGAAGGGGGGTCCCAGATGATTGACATCACCCCAATCGACACAGCCCTCCAAGCACTGTCCCGGATGCCTGTCCAGAACACCTTTCCCGTCGCTCGATCCTGGACCTCTGCCGACACGGCACTTTGCCTTGCCACAGCAATCGGGTACACCCTAACACTCGGTCTTGCTTTTGTCCTGTTTAACAGAGTCAACAGGGTGCAAAGGTCCATGAACAGGTGCACAGCTGCCCTTCCTCGAACCTTCAAACAGAGCCACCGGAAGAGAGGGACCCAGGCAGAGACAATGCTGAACCTGACCAAGGTTAACACCCAAGCTTAGGATCCAAAGGCTGAGGAAAATTAGAAACCACCTGCCAATCCGGCCTTCCTGATCCACCTACCATCTGACAATCCTGATCCACCTGCCATCTGTCAATCCTGATCCACCTGCCATCTAGCTATTATGATCCACCTGCTACCCGATCATCATGATCCACCTGCTGTCCGACCATCATGAAAACTGTTGTCTGACGAAGTGTACAGGTGAACTTCGTCAGCCAAAAGGGGGGCTGTAGCGTCTGTGTAGAATCATGCATGATCTTTGGGTTTTTGTGGCTTAAGAGACCCTTTTAGCCTTTGACATTTGCATATAAATTACAGTTCTGGTCAGAGATGTTACTTGTATAGGGGTTGTAAATTGCCAAATGGTTCTTCGCCGTCAAAGAAGATTAGAACCAGCCCCCACGAGAATCCTGGAATCTGAGTTCAAAAACATTCCACTTAGAGCTGTGAATGGCCAAACGAACACACACACACCCAAACTAACACACACACACACATAAAGACATTTCTTTATTTTAGACTATAATTAATCAGTTATAATTGTATCTGGTATATGCATGTGGTGTGTACATTCCCTTGTTTAACTAGATAGTTACCACTCCTTATTTGTATTAGTTAAAGCCATAAAACCCTTATATTCAGAGATGTGTATGTGTGTATCTTTGGTTTAATCTATTCCAGATTATTGTTTCTTGGTATCAATGTCACCCGTTCTTCATTTCTCGGACAATGACGTACAGTATGTGATTGTGAAACGCATCATATGACTCGCACGATATTTTGGGTTAAAACTACGGATGTTCCAGACCGGCCATAAAGCATGCAAATGAGCCATAAACAAAAGACAAAGAAAGTTTCTCCCGCTCAAAATCCATGTCTCTCATTGGTCAGCACACACAGAATAGAAATTCTCAAAAGCGATTAGCCCGAAATAATCTTTGCTCAGAAACTTTCTTCGTTTGAGACAACACCTTTCAGGACTCTCAAGACCTTCCTTCTGAGTTTTATTTTCCGGCAGTTTTTATCTTCAAGTAGCGTTAGTCGCTGTGGACTTCTTCTTCAGAAGAACCAGAAGTAAAAACTTCCAGCTGACTCCTCACGAACTCATCAAAAGACCTCCGTTATCTACCGCATCCGGACTCCTCTTCAGCAATCGAAACCAATGCAAGTAACCGCTTGAAATTATTCAGATGCGTGTTTAAATCTCAGTCCCTTTTAAGGCGATTATTGGATTCTTTGATGATTTTCAGAGGTTGTGGTTAAGTGATGTGAAATACTGCCATTCTTTTCTATTCTCTATCTTTTCCTTACTTTGTTTCATTCTGTGTATATATGTTTTAGTTAGTTATATGTTAGATATAGTTTCATTTTATTAAATCCCTTATATTCACAACGAATTGTCTCTGTTTACTGCTCACAGTTCCAAGTCAATGAATGTTTGAACCTTTGCTACATTTGGCTAAGAATTACTGCTAGCACTGTACAAAGAAGGACAGTTTATTGTTCCGTGGCCAGAAAATAAATATTCCTTGAATTGATAAATGATTATATTGTCTGCTCGGTGGACGGACAGATCAAATAATTGTAATATTGATTCTGCTACAGTTAATTCGAAGATATAATCTAAATATTTATTATGAATCATAACCAGTTATGATTCGTCATAAATATTCCCCTTTTTAGAGCTAATAAATAATAATAAACGTTACATAGCGTTTGACCTTTAGTAACAGACTATTAGTGGTCAATTGATAGTCTTGCCACTTTAGTACTAGTTCATTCTTACAAACAAAAAAAATTGTCCCTGGGCACAAACAGGCTGTTCTGAATGCACAATGTTATTTTTATTCAGCTCATGGTTTGGTTATTTCAGGCCTTGTCTCAATTATCATCTTGCAGAAAAGAATTAAGCCAGTTGCTTGCACTTCCTTTTCATGGACTAGCTATCTTTTGCAAATCTCTGAGAGGAAACTCTCTTGAGCCGATCGGATCGATATAGCCGTGGCTTGTTTTGTAAAAACACATGCACTTTCAAGAGGTTGCGACCAAGGTCATCTCAATCAATGAATTATCTAGCCATCCCTCTGGTGTAATCTTGAGATATCATTTTCCTCACAAACGTGTCAGAATCGATGAAGATCTGGTCAGCAGCTGGATGTCACCGTCTCAGCTCACTGGAAAGATTGCATCAGCCACTACATTTGTAATGCACTCAATGAGCAGTCTCAGCTTACAAATTATGTCAACTTTGTTACAAAATTCAAACAAATTGGAGTCATGTAGATTGCTAGCTGCTTCAGTTCAATCATCAATACGAAGTAATGATGCGCGTAAAATGATCTCTTTCTTTGCTACTACTAGGTATAGCTCCTAGAAACTTTTATTTATTTTAAATGGAACCGTTTATCAAACTAAAATAAAAAATAAAATAAAATAGAGCACATAACTAACAATATTAGATACTTTTGTGGCTCATGTATGATATAGAATAATATGGAGCTCATACTTGAGGAGTAAAGAAACAAGTCAATTTTATTCAGAGGCCTGTTGCTAATATTTAACATGATTTGATATTACTTAAAATTCTAATAGCTTATACATCGATAAGATCTTTATAACAGTATAATAGATTACTTACATAAATTGCATATAAATGTCAGTTTTCACTCAATTTCCCCCAATAATATGTCTTAGTAAGATAGTATTTAAATGCCTGTTTGATTAAAGCTCTGTCCTGTTATTTTGGGGGGCAAACACAATGCCCTGCATACAGTGATGATTGAGAGATAAATATTTCTCAAAAGCCTGATGTATAATTTTTGATACTCATATTTTAACATGATTTTTCTAAAAATGATGCAAACTGTAAATATGTGGGTTAAATTTCTCCCATGTATATATATATATATATATATCTTATTATATATTATATATATATATATATATATATCTTTTTTTTTTTTTTTTCTGCTCATGAGTAAGGCTATTGGAAGTTGCTCAAAGTTGCTAAGTTAAACCGCATTTGGTGTTGGGGTGGGTAAACACCAATGACGTACAAGCACACCACCTGTTCGGAGTGCTATGTTTGATTTATTTTGATTCAAAATTAGCATTTGTAGGACATCAGGGGATTGTCTTCTTCAATTTTATGCCAAAAAAACTGATAAAACCTCCAAACTGTCAGATTGGAAAATTGTTTTTTACATTTCGAGAATTGAAAATTGCAAACAGATGCTTACTCTGTTACACAGGCTGAAGGATTTACATCAATAGCAATTCCCATTTGATAGACATTTTACATCATTGAAATTGACAGGCCACCAAGAAACTTGACAACCTGGCATCTCAAGTCACAAACATTCAATAGATTAGGCTAAGAGTAATGAATCAGAAATTTCAAACACTGAATAGCATAAGGTACAATGCCATCACAGGCAAGCCCAGTGTTGTTTTGCATCATTCTGACATGTAAAAGAAACCCATAGACGATGAGTGAATCCCTCATGTTATTCCAACAGTGCTGAGGCCATTTGTGTTCCTCACAATAGGTGCACCGACAGGTGGAGTCTGAGGATATCCCTGGGGATAAAATAGCAACCCTTCATGTTGTCTAAAAAAATAAAAAGAAATGTTTAATGTGTCACAGTTATGTTCAGTTAGTTTGCTTTCATGGACTTTCAGTTTGTTTTTGGACACACATCTAATCATCACACCTGTTCATTATCATCTCGTTATCACTGTGTATTTCAGTCACTCATTTGTTCGGTTTTGTTTAGTGTGTGTTGCCCTGCCTGTATATCTATTGTTAGAATTATTCTCATTAAACTTTGTGTAGGAACAATACTCGTCTTCTTCTGTCTTCCCCGCACCTACCATGACATAATGATGCAGAAAGGCTTGTTTTACGTATTGAGAAAAAGAAAACTCTTTCCAGTGTCATTTCAGATATAAATAGCACTTCTGGTTTGAGGTGACGTGCTGGCCAGATATACATAAGAGATGACTTTCTCCAGTCAGAAGCAAAGACTGAAACACTACAAAAAATAGTTTGGTTTCAAACCATTATTATCTTATGAATAGGTTATGCAAAAATTATTTAAAATGATATTTTACTGCTTTGATAGTTTATGTATTGATCTAGAGATCAGTAAAAAAAAATAAATAATAATAATAACGATATAGTATGTATATTATAGCATACACTAGTCAAGCTAAGGCTAGTATGACTGAATATTTCACAAATTTGTCCACCCTGTTACACACAGCAGTGTAAAAATGCCATGTAACCGGGTGGAAAAATTTCCTACACAACATGTGAAATATTCAGTCATACTAGCCTTAGCTTGTTCCAGCTAGTGTGTGCTTACTATTATAGAATTATTATTATAATTTTTTTACTGATCTCTAGATCTCGGTGTTTTAAGCTAATGAAGCCCATTACTAGCTAGGAAAGAACAGCATGTCAACAGAAGATTAACATTTAGGAAGATTTTTTATAGATATATAAAATCCTATTTAAAAATAAATAACCCAGGACTTTCATGTCCGTTATATTGGTGAAACAGGGTGAACCTTAAGTCTGTCATTTTTTTTTTTTTTTCTAATGATTTTTTTGGTTATCGAGTATCGGTTTGATCATTCTGCCGATTAATTGATTCATCTGATTGGGAGAAATAGAGTATGATTTCCATACATATTAAAACGTATAGTTGTGGCAATATGAGAGAGTGGAGAAATAGACTATGCTTTTCATCATAGTAAACATAATTTTGTGGCAAAAACAAGAATATTATATTATATATAATATATATATATATCTCTATATATAAATAGTGGTGTGAAAAAGTGTTGGCCCCTTCCTGGTTTTTAATTGTTTTGCATGTGTCACACTTAAAAGATTCAGATCATCAAAATAATTTTAATATTACACAAAGATAATGTAAGTAAATACAAAATGCAGTTTTTTAAATTATTATTTATTTTATTAAGGAAAAAGCTGTCCAAACCTGCCTGCCCCTACGTGAAAAAGTAATTGCCCCCTAAACCTAATAACTGGCTGTGCCACGCTTGGCAGCAACAACTGCAATCAAGTGTTTGCGATAACTGGCAATGAGTATTTCACATTGCTGTGGAGGAATTTTGGCTCACTCTTCTTTGCAAAATTGTTTTAATTCAGCCACATTGGAGGATTTTCGAGCATGAATGGACTGTTTAAGCATCTCAATCGGATTTAAGTCCGGACTTTGATTTGGCCACTCCAAAATCTTAATTTAGTTGTTTTCCTTGAGCCATTCAGAGGTGGACTTGCTGTTGTGTTTGGGATCATTGTCCTGCTACATAACCCATGTGTGCTTGAGCTTGAGGTCACAAACTTATGGCCGGACATTCTCCTTCAGGATTGTCTGATAGAGTGCAGAATTCATGGTTCTGTCAATTATGGCAAGTTGTCCAGGTCCTGAAGCTGCAAAGCAGCCCCAGATCATCACACTACCACCACCATGTTTGACTATTGGTATGGTGTTCTTTTTATGAAATGCTGTGTTGGTTTTATGCCAGATTTAACAGGACACACACCTTTCATAAAGTTCAACTTTTGTCACAACAGTTGACAGAATATTTGCCCAAAAGTCTTGGGAATAATCAAGATATTTTTGGCAAATGAGATACGAGCCTTTGTGTTCTTTTTGGTCAGCAGTGGTTTTTGCTTTGGAACTCTCCCATGGATGCTGTTTTTTTGCCCAGTCTCTTTCTTATTGTTTAATCATGAACACTGACCTTAATTGAGGCAAGTGAGGCCTGCAGTTCTTTAGATGTTGTTCTGGGTTCTTTTATGACCTCTTGGATGAGTTGTGCTCTTGGAGTAATTTTGGTTGGCCGGCAACTCCTGGGAAGGTTCACCATTGTTCCAAGTTTTCTCCATTTGTGGATAATGGCTCTGAATGTGGTTCGCTGGAGTCCCAAAGCCTAGAAATGGCTTTATAATCCTTTCCAGACTGATACATGTCAACTATTTTGTTTCACATCTGTTCTTGAATTTCTTTAGATCGCGACATGTTGTTGCTATTTAAGCATGCTTCACTTTGTCAGACAGGTTCTATTTAAGTGATTTCTTGATTCAACAGGTCTGGCAGTAACCAGGCCTGGATGTGGCTAGTGAAATTTAACTCAGCTTTCTAAAATAATGTGGTTAATTGCAGTTCTTTCATGATTTAACTGGAGGGTGCGATTAATTTTTCACGTAGGGTCAGGTATGTTTTGGACAGCTTTTTTCCCTTAATAATTGAAATCATAATTTAAAAAATTCATTTTGTATTTACTTGCATTATCCTTGTGTAAAATACTAAAATTCGTTTGATGATCTGAAACATTAAAGTATCACACCACTGTATATATATATATTTCATATTGTTTACTATATTACTTTGCTTGGTCAAGTTGTTGTGGGTTTTGGTTCTTTTGCTGTTTTAGGCTGTAAGGACTTTTGAAATAACTGAAATCATTTGGCGAAGTGATCTGGACATGTAATACGGTCAAGACCTTCCTGGAACTACTTTTGCCGTGTGTTTCCTTGAAAATAATTGGGAGTATTTTGAGCAGCATGCTGCTATTCATTAATCTCATGACTGGCAACAACGGCAGAGCTGACTCATGTCAATTAGATAATGTTACATCTGTTCTTCTACCACGCTACAATCCATCAAGCTCCCTAAGGTCGCAAAACTCTGGCCTTTTGGTAGTACCTAGGATATCAAAATCCACTAAAGGAGGTAGAGCTTTTCGCATTTAGCTCCCAAACTCTGGAATAGCCTTCCTCATAGCGTTCGGGGTTCAGACACACTCTCTCCGTTTAAATCTAGATCAAAGACACCTCTCTTTTGGCCAAGCATTCAAATATTCTCTCTATATATTATTTGATGAGTTATATCTGATCAAATGCACATTATTATTCTTTAGCTTGGGTTAAACAAATCAATTTTGCTTGGTTGCTACGCTAATTATGTCTCTATTTGTTTCTCTGTTTTTGCGTAACTAGGATTTACACAAGCTTCATTCTGGATCCAGAACACCTGAGAAGATGATGCCAACCTCAGATGATTCCAACCCTGAAACAACATACAGAACTACCACATTTTTGCTATAAGTTTGATTGCATCATATATAATTGCTGTTAATAGTGTTCATAGTCTGTTTGATTACGTCTTTAATTGATTACGTCTTTAATTGATTTTTCCGTACATTTCTGCCATATGTACATTAACTGACAGTCACCACTGATAAGCTACCACTAAATATTGTAGAAACTTAATTTGCTGTAAAGTTGCTTTGCAACGATTTTGCAATGATTCGTGAAAAGCGCTATACAAATAAACTTGAATTTATTTACACAGTAACATGAAGAATGACAGTCATGGTAGGGCATCAGTATAAATAAACAGTTTTAAATATTGACATTTATTGCTCAGTCCAACTAAATTAGTTTAATTTTCTTAACAAATGTCATCTGTCCATTGAAAATGCAGGCGGAAATTCTTTTACGCTACTATGTTTTACTCACATTAACACATTTTGTTTTACGCATTTAGGTAAGTCTTCTAAAAATGAGCAAAAGGATGCGGGGGGGGGGGGGGGGGGAGGGGGTGATACTTTGTTCGTGGAGATGCTTTGCTTTTAAGAAAATATGCACTTCTAGCAGCTATTTGATTGATGGGCAGTGTTTGGGTGTACCCGTACTTAGTAAAACAGTTACTGTACTTAAATTACCTTAGCCACTGGAAAAAAGTAAAGTAAGGATTACGTGATTACTGAGTAAGGGTTAGGTGTTTCATTACAGTTACTTATAAAGTATTGCGTTACATTCTAAATTATATTGAAATCTAATTTCTTGTCTAAAGGTACATTTGGAATGCAGCGTCTTTAACCCTCCGGCACGGCGTACTCACAGGTAGTTTTCCTATAATAGAGCCAATACCTAAAATACCTAGATAAAGATAAGCACTAAATCAATCGAATCTATAAGGTTCTACTTGATTTGTGTACTCTGACAGTACAACAAAACTTTGTGCTTTTGTTAAATAAACAAAACAAACAGGGTGCGCTTTCTGATGTTTTGGTCTTCTTTCTGAAACGCATCACAAAAACAAACTGAAACTCGGAGAATACTTGTTTTTGGAAGAAGACTTGAGGAATAAGCCGGAATGTACCTCAGAAGAACAGCGCGATCTGGTGCGGCTTTATTTATTTTTTTACATAAACTTGTACGCATTTTACTAGTTGGGCTATCTTGCCAAACTGAATCGTGAAAGCGAGTAAAAAAAAAAATTCTATTACAGTTATATATATACAGTATATATTATATATATATATCTATATAATATATATATATATATATATAGCAACTTGATTACATATAAGCTAAATGCCGTACGAAATGAGGATGAGCAATATTTTGAGCAATATTTTATATGAGCAATATTTTGCTATCATATAATAAAAAATATGAGATATGATATAGATATAAAGTAATGTGAATGTTAACACTGCATCATGATGAATGTTACAGTCTAGGAATTTTTAGATCAGTGTTTGATCTACTATCAGATGTTGATGTTTATAGTGTGCTTAACAATAAAAATGTATTTTATAAAATATCAGAATGTTGTTTATGATCTGTGTGGTAATACAGACAAAGCATATGTGCATGGATGACAATACAAAATCATGTTGTTTATGAACTGTGTGGTAATACAGACAAAACATATGTGCATGAAGGACATACAAAATCATGTTGTTGTTTTTTTAGGAGTGGACAAAATTAGCATTAGTGACTGCTAATGCTGTATAAATGTACAGTATGTCAGTGTGTATGAATATGGTAGTAATTGCTTTGAAAAGTTTAATGCTTACAGCTTGATACATGTAGGCCCTGGTTTCACAGACACAGACTAGGCAGAGTAAAATACATTTCTGAGCTGTTTTAACTGAAAGAAACTTGCACTGACATACCTTAAAATATGTCAGTTCCATTGTTTTATGTCAAGAAGCAACAGTAATGTTTTCTTCTGGCACATTTAAAAGTTACTTAAAACTTTACTTTTCTTAAGCTTTTTTTTTGTTGTTATTCAGATATTTTGCAGAACAATTCTATTTGTTAACCAAAGAATGTTACATTTTTTATTAAAATGCTTAAGTATTACAGTAAAACAAAGTTTTAAAGCTAAAAGGCTAAACTATTCCAGGTTTAACTCAAACTGAAAGAATTAAGAGTTTCATTTCTATGCATCGAATAATTAAGTTACTTTTCAGACAGAGTAATTAGAAAAATTATTTAAATACAATATTGATTATGTAATTAGTAATTAATTACTTTTTTAAAGTAATTTACCTAACACTGTTTAGGGCATATGCTTAAGATTTTAAAAGGCCAGTAGCACCAGTGTATTTGGAGTTTGAGAGACATGAACTAATTAATGGTTTTGCATACTAAAAACATTCATATCACAATAAATTATATTTTATGCCAAAGAGAAAAACTAAATGCATTAACTAATACTCAGAACGCTATTTTAGAAATATATATGTAAATCTATATCCATAACCTAGATTAATATACCCTCACACACACTCACACATATATATATAGATATATATGTAACCAATATTTCAAAGTGAAGCTGAGAAACATGATTGGGGACATGGGAACTTGTCTGTCAAGTGCTTCATTTAAAAAAAAAATTTATTTAATTAATTACTAATCCTTATGCATTTGTGCTAATGGGATACATAAATTCACAAAAAAACATGTGGCATTAAAGTTGATTACCATTTTATGTAAAACATGCAGTGTTGTCTCACTAGGACATAAAATCTACCAAACTGTAGGAATAACCCGTTTGCTCATTTCCAAATCAAAACACAAACAGGAACAGTAACATAACAATTAAAAATGATCATTGAAATTACAATTTCAATAGCACACTAGGTGGCTATTTTCTTGACACTTGATATTTTCATTTTGTCATGGCTATTTGAGATAAGTGAGTGCGCGTGCATGGTGGAAAACTGATAAACCCCACATTATTTGGCACCCTCTAAAACTCCAAAACTAAAGTTTAAAAGTTTTTAAAGTCATAACTTTAAAGTCAATTCTTTAGGACTCTAAGATAAAGCTGGAAAACTGATATATATAGCTATATCTAGCCATGACACCGCATTGAGAATCATTAATTCAAGCATAGACAGTTCACTCAAGGCCGCATTTACTGTCAGTCTACAGGGACTAAACAGGGATAATTGCAGTCCTAACTCAAACGGGGAAGACAATATAGCCTGCGTGTTTATCTGTGTATTGTTTGCATCTTTAGATGTGTGTGCATATCCATCTCATATTTGTATTCACTTACACATAAACCAATTGGAAGAAGTGGCATAGGGACCTAGTAATTTGCCGGCAATTAAAATCTGTCAATTTTACCTCCTTGAACATTCCCATGATGTCAAATGTCATTTTCCAAACCTGTATGACTTTCTTTTTGTGTAACACAAATGGAGATGTTTATCAGAATGTTCACGTTGCTCTTTTCCATAAAAAGTGAATGGTGACCACGATCACGATCATTTGGTCTCCAATTATTTAGGCCGCTTAAACTCTTACAATTGACCACAAGCTCACATTCATCTGCTTCGACTTTTAAACGCAATGCTCACATCTTAAAATCCAACCAACAACTGATGGATAGAACCAGCTCTACGTTTTTTTCTTTTTTATGTCACTACTTCTCTTCTTAAATAATTTTTCACTGAAAATCTTTTGTCTGTGTGTGTGTGTGTTCCATATGAGTCATACAAATTTGGACTAACATGGTGAATAAACAATGACAAAAATTTTGTTTCAGATGTACTACTCCTTCAAAGATTCATTAATCCATCCAGATCTGAGAAAACAATACAGTAATTATTCACAGAAGCATTTGAGGTCACTGGAACAACAAAAATGAGATCTACAGCTGAAATCTACAGCTTCTACAGCTCAGTTCACAATGAGACTATATGAGGTGCATGACACTCTGTGCCCTACATCAGTGACTTATGGTCCAATTAGCATCTTCAGGCCTTGACAGGGATGGATTCTTGGGAAAGTACAAAAATATACGGCCCAGGTGAAAGTGTAGACCATGTCCCCAGAGCATAATGATGATATAAAGCCCACGATGGGAAAAAGATGTCAGCCCACCATTGGGTCACTTTCATTCAAAACACTCTTTGGAAACACAACTTGAAAAGCTAGCTCACGTTACTGCTCACATACAGTTCGGCATACAGTAGGCAGGTGCCTTCTAAGGTATCATCCTGCTCATCTGCCAATACACAGTTGATTCCCATGGATTTTAATTTAACATGTTGCTAACCTAATAATGAGACACTCTAATAATTGCAAACAATACAATAAAACTTTTGCTTGCTTAAACACTGTAATATTTTATTGATACTTTTTAGTATAAAATGAAATGCAAGTATATTTATAATTAATAATTTTCCAAATTCTGTCCACCATCTTGGATTTTTCACTGAGCTTATCACAATGCATTTTGATTGCCTTATCTACAAAGAATTCATGCATTGCCACCCAAAATGAAATATCTAAACATTTTTGCACCTAGGATGCCTTAAAATACTATCTAGATATGCAGCACACAAGGTTTTAGAGCAGAGCTACAGAAATAAACTGTCTTGGGCAGTTTCCATCACAGGAAGCAGATCCTAATTAGGCTACGTCCACATGAAGCCAGAGCTTTCCCTATCCGATCTTTTTTCCCCCCTCGTCTCAAGAAATATCTGCGTCCACACGAAACCACAAAACCGACACAAAACGATGTAGTATACATGCCAGACCAGTATGTGACGCTGTAATTCTGCCACAGAGATACACTAAAAATGGAGAAGAAGACTTGGACTATGTGCATAAACCTTGCGCGCGGTATACAAACGAACATGGAACAATACATTTATTAATCTGTGTTAATGTTAGTTAATGAAAAGACAATGGTTCAGTGTTTGTTCGTGTTTTTGTTGTTGTTACGTGACGTAGCGGTGTCTGACGTGGGATGATGACGTCATCGTTTCAGAAAATATACGGATTCGCTGTCCACACACGAAACGCAAGGGTGGCGTTTTCAGATTTATCCACTCTGGGACCCGGTTAAAAAAAATATCGGTTTCACTCTCCCAAAACGCCGGATCCGTGTGGACGAAACGCCTATACGATACAAAATGTATACAGCTAAACGCGTCTCCGTGTGGATGGGGCCTTAGTCTTTTGCAGCTGCAACTGTTATTTAGTAAAGAACAGTTATTTATTAAAGAGTTATTTTCTCTTTGTCTTTTGTTTGATTAACATTAATAACATACCACAGCAGGTTTATTTATGCTGCTGTCACTTTAAGAAGAATGAATCCAATATATTGATCCACATCGGTTTTCTCCTAATTGTTTACATTCATTTGAGACATAACCGACTGTGTTTATGTGAATACTAAGCAAGATTGGTATTTTACATATATATGTGTTTATTTGAATATTCAAACGCCTCGTAACAACACATTTCTGAACTTGAATGCTGACAGGCGTCAACGCGCGCACAGAGATCCGTTGCGCGAGTGTAGAACTCAAGTTTTATTTCCGTCATATTGCACTTTTAAAGTATCTATCAAGCACGTCCCGTTCTTTAATCTCCAATTCACAGACGATAACAAAATGTATATTGACACTTTATATTCGACAAAACACATGCCATAATCCGAATTTGACTTTAATATCATATAATCAAGTTCCTTAACATTAAGCTCAAACTTATATGTATAAATACTCACCAGTTGTATTGTTCATCAGCCGAGGTCTTCCACAAAACAAGATGGTAGTTGATCAGAAAATTCTCAAGCCAAACCCTGGTGACGTCAGTGGTCACATGGCTTGCACAGCACTCAAACAAATCATGTAAAGTTAACTAGGGATATTTGAGTAACTAGGACTTTTAGCACAAATAGTAAGATTTAATGGATCTTTATCAGTAAGGTAAACAAACAATAGCACTTTAAGTAAAGTCAACAAAAAAAATTAAGTTAGCACATTTGTTAGATTTTACAAAACATCAAACACAATGTGACAGAAGTTGGTGAACTCACAGCATTATATTAAGTACAAAATTAACAGGCTAACGTTCTGTCTGTCCAAGGCAGAGATTGTCATTTCACATTTGAGCTCAAAAAAATGAGTATTAAGTAGGTTTTGTTCTCTGTGGTGTAATCTTAATTTTTCAGATATTTCATAGATTATTTGTGTTGACATTTGGGCAAAGTTCTAAAATGTAAAACTAGCAATTTATTAAAAAACATTTCAGGGTTTTCTTCATTTTTTCCCTGTAAAATTTAAAATATTCAAATAAAGCATATTTTCTTTGTAATAATTTGAATTTAATTTAATTTTCCAGTCCTCCATATTACTTTCCAGATGTTATTTTTTAGTAACATTCTGAAAGAAAAAAAGTTTCTTAGTGATACCATCATCTCAGAAAGTGAAATCATTTTAATGGGAAACCAACAGTAGACACATATGGTGCCCCCCACTAATATTGGTACCCTTGGTAAATATGAGCAAAGGTGGCTGTGAAAATAAATCTGCATTGTTTGTCAATTGTGAATTTTGTGAAATGTGCATTTTTTTAAAAATATGAATTTTGTGATATATTAATTTTTTGAATGAAAGATCAAAAAGAAAAACAATGCAGATTTATTTTCACAGCCACATTTGCTCACATTAACCAAGGGTGCCAACATTAGTGAAGGCACTGTAATACAAGAGGGATTTGTGATGTTGGCTATTATGTTTGCAATTGTTCCTAAAAAGACACCCTAAGTGAAATAACTAACTATAAATAGATATATATATACACACACACACACACCTATATATATATATATAGCAATGTAATAACCTGTTTAAAGGGGTCATGAACTGAGAAATCAAAATCCCCTGGATCTTTTGACATATAAGAGGTCATTGTATTATAAAAACATCCTGTAATTTTCAGAGCTCAAAACTTTGTCGTTAGTCTAAAACAGCTTATATTGCAGCCAAAAAATAAGTGGAACTCAGAGAACAGTACAAAATAAAAAAGGCAGTTCATGACCCCTTTAAGTGCCTGAGTATCACACAATCTTGAATAAACCATGTTTGAATATATATATATCTATATATATATATATCTAAATCAGAAAAAACAACTATTCAAGTTACAGAGGTCAAGTGGTGCTGCTTAAATGAATGACCCACAGCTATTCCTGAATGAAGAATGGTTCTCAAGGTTAGAAATAAAGTTTAAGTATCAGATTCTACAGAGCTGCTCAAACTTCCTGGTTCTCTTGTTTTTGTTTCCAAAATGTTTAGTTTTGCTAAACTGCAATAACAGAAATATCTGTAAACTTTGGTGAAATCTGACCCTGAAATCGGTAGATCTGACCCTAAAGAGACGTGCTGACGCATTTAAAATTCAATGCAGTCCACTAATGGAGTCAGCAAAAGTGTGATATAAAGAGATTTTGTTCAGAAACTTCTTGTTCAGACAACTTCAGAGTCATGTAACCACAACAGGAAGGATTATTTTGAAATAAAGACAAATGCACCCTCTCGGTTTTGTTTTGATGGGAGCCTGTACAGCAAAGGTTGAGCAGTATAGCATTGAACGATTAACAACAGAGCTCACCTGTGGCCGCCCACTCAGCAGCCTTGGCTCTGTAAGTATTTTTCCATCCTTTTTCTCCAAAGTCATTCAAAAAACTTTTACATAGTTTACAAAAAAAAATAAAAAATAGCCATGACGTAAACCAACCAAAATTAAAAGCTTTGATTTGAAGCAAAATAGTGATGTTTTTTATGACTGAATTAACTATCCCATGAAGCATTACTTGAAAAACCAAGTTGAACATAACCACCGACTTAAATTGATTATGCAATAATATATAGTATTGTTACACTGAGATGTATGTTGTGTCTACGTGTCTCTCAATCTCTCTCTCTGCCACTCTCTCAGGTTGCCCCGCCCTAATTGAACGTGTCGGTACGTGTCCCATGGTTGGCCGAGGTGGAACTCCGCGTCTTTTAAAAAAGCAGAGACGCTGATGAGGATGTGAGACGTTGTTGATGGTGCTGTTGATAAAGTCAAGTCAAGTCAAGTCACTTTTATTTGTATAGCGCTTTATACAATAATGTTGTGTCAAAGCAGCTTTACAGAGTCAAACAGGAAAATAGTTTGTCAATGATGCAAGAAGACAATAACAGAGTAATTTTTCAGCTAAAGTCAGTTCATTGACGATTCAGTGATGTCATCATCCAGTTCAGCTTTCTTTCAACAGTGTCTGTGCAATCAGTCAAGCGTCCCCAACTAAGCAAGCCAAAGACCACAGGTGCAAGGAACCAAAACTCCATCGGTGACAGAAATAGAGAAAAAACCTTGGGAGAAACCAAGCTCAGTCAGGGGGCCAGTTCTCCTCTGGCCAGACGAAACCAGCACGGCGTGGTTATTAAAATTATTGAGTGATAAGAAAGATAAATTACTATGTATAGTGCCTTTTTGTAAATATTGTATCTATTTTCTTATTCACCTTACCTACCCAGTGTTTTTCTTTTGTAAAGTTTTCTGCAGAATTTTTTCATTGAGTGTTTCACCAGTTAAATATCACTTTACTTCAGCACAGAAGCTGTAGGAGTTGGGTGCCACTTTTTTGTGAACTATTTTTTTTATTAGTTGTCATACAGAGTTATTTTAAAAGTATGGCTCACTTTTTATAAGATGACTAAAAATTTCACTTGAATTCGTAGTTTATACTTACTTTTGGAAACCTAATTGTTTTACTACTACTATTATTATTATTATTACTTCTGTTGTTTCTAGAAGTAGTAACTTTGATAAGTCAATAGAAAAAAATATATAACCACACACACATTGTTTGTTCACAGAATAATTACACATTATTAAATAAAAAGCATCCCCGCACGAACCTCTCGGCCAGCAGGATCTCAATTTCAGACTTATTCTTTGACTTCCTCTTCTTTTGCTACATCATTCTCAAGCATAGAAAGTCGGATTTTGGCGTGTGCTCTTTTATATGGTAATTATATTAATTAGGGGACGTTTACAAGGCGGAGATCTGACACCAGTCAGCTGCGACCAATTTCAAGATCATTTGCGATTTATAAATGTCACATCTGGAAGAGAGGCGTACGCACGTATTTTTGTGCGCACGTTCGTTTTCTCTGAATCGCACTTACGCACTTTTGAGAAATTATCTTAGAACAAATTTAGGATGGTTTATACGCAAAATTGTATAAATGAAGCCCCTAAAGTGGGTGTGTCTGATATAGGGAGACATACAAAACTATAAATTACTGTATTTTGTACAAATAAAATACTAATACTAACTATACTGTAATTTGCCTGTGAAAAAACAGAAAAAGGACATTCCCCAAAGTTTCTGTTTTGTGGTATATTTTCTAGTTAATTGCATTATTTTAGTGTTGTGTGTTACCCTAATGTTTGTCTTCGTTTGCGTCTGTACACTGTTTTGTAGCAAACACTTAAGATGAACTTTGATTTATCATTTGCCATTCAATTTTACTACCTGTATTGTTAATGTGGTTATCAGTACATTTTAAGTTAAAAGCAAATTTTGATAGTTCAAGTAGATTGGTATATTAACATTGTCACTTAATGAAATCTACAGTTATATGCTGTAAAATACAGGCCTACAGGCACCAATATTCCATCTTGTAATATCTGAAACATTGTAAGTGTATTTTTACAGTGAATTTCTGGCAATCACAGCTGCTAGTTTTTACTGTAAACATAACAGGATACTTTTTACAATTTAGGTCCACTTGATTAAGTCATTTGTAATGCTTTATTTGCAATTTATTAGCACTTAACACTTAATGACTCAGTGGTAGAGCATTGCGCTAGCAGTGCAAAAGGTTGTGGGTTCAATTCCCAGGGAACACACATAGCGGTAAAAAATGTATAGCCTGAATGCACTGTAAGTCGCTTTGGATAAAAGCATCTGCTAAATGCATAAATTATACTGTATAGTAGTGTAAAAAAACCAAAACAATTTCTCTGCGGAAAATGTGATTTTTAAATGTGGAGCCCTACTGCTGCGCTCTCTTTCTTTACACTGTTCCTAGTACAATTTATTCTCTTTGCAACCACCATATTCATAAAAAAGCATCCCTACTATTATACACTTAGCATTTTTTGATAGATACTGTTAATAAATCTGACAATGTGATTTCAAGTCTTTTTAGAGATCATTAGTTCTGTTACAGACAGTTGTAAAGAGTGCCTTTTTAATAGAAAAATATTAAAAATGTATTTCTTTCTGAGCAGATGGCTGTTCAATCCAAATATTGATGATGCGTAACTATGTTTTGTTTTTGTTGTCTGCACTATTTCATAAAATGGTGCCAGAACACTCTGTAAGTGGCAAATTGAAACAGCAAGTTGTCTATAATGTCTATACTTTCCGTAATTATGAGAATACTGAAAAAAGGCATCACAGCAGCAGCTCATTATTGCTGAATAAAGCACATTACTTCATCCTTATTTAGTGTATAGATCTGAATAAATTAAAAGGAAAGGTTGCTTAGGAAGAAAGGAAAAGTTGTACAAATGAGATATCCTTACCAGAGCAAAGCCCTTAAAGTTGCTGCAGAAAGTAAAGGCCTTCTGGGACTTCTGTGTCTAGATCAATGCCGGGCAAATTGATCCCATAGAAAGTCTGCAGATTAAAAAAAATAAATAAATAAATACAGTTTTACCCAGATTCTCCCTAACGCTTCGCTCTCAGGCTTGAAATAATCAAATTCTGTGATCAATTTGCTTCCTGCATCGCATGTGAATCAATTAGGGTTGGCATAGTTAAAAAGCAGACTTAAAGAGAGCAGGTTACATTTCTGAGATGAGGGAAGGGCTTCTGCTTTTCTGCTCTTTTCATTTATCTACGTCCTATAAGACACATTCCTCAGTGAATTCAATGGATTCTCTGATGCACCTCTAAAGTCTAAGACATAATAAGATTGGTAATTCTTCCCTGTATATGATTATAACATGAAAAATTTACACATTTTGTATTGCAGTCGACTTCAACTGGTGGGCTGATGAATGAATGAATGAAAAAATAAATAAAAAATGGATCGCAGCTCTGTTCTTACAGGGTCATCGGCAGCAAAGTCTAAATAAATAAATGTGGAAACAATTCACTCAGAGGTTGCTAGTAAATTTCACAAACAATTACAAAGAAACGGGTGCACTGCTGAGCGGACTGAGGAGCAAGGAACGGAGAGAGACGAGGAGTACAATAATCCAAATGGGTTTAATCAACACTAGGAACACTCATGCTATACATGACATGAACATACAATACTGTATTGTATGCATACAATACACTGGAGCACACACAGGGAACACTATTTACACAAACAGGAGGAGGGGATGACGAGACACACCTGGGAGCAATGAAACATCAAGGGAAACACCTGGGACAAATGAACTTAATCAGAACAGGAACAGGAAACTAACCAAATAAGGGAATAGGAAGGCACATGGGGAGCCAGACACACTCCAAAAAAGGTCTGCATAACGCCCCCCCCCCCCCTCAGAAGGCGTGTGTCCTCACGCCATATAACATCCAATGGGGAGGGGGTGGGCACTCTGGAGGTCCCTCACGACAGACACGGGACAGTGGGCCTCCAGAGCAGTACCCATTCGGGGTGCCATGGCAGATCAGGAGCCTTGGGAGGCCATGGCAGAGCAGGGGACTCAGGCGGAGGGGTAGGCCGCGACCCCCCCCCACATCATACGGTGGAGCCATTATCTCCCCCCCCCAAAAAAAATATTGGGGAAATTTAAGGGGCCTGAGCCCTCCCTGGGGAGTTTGAACTGCGGAACAGGGGCCCACCTGGGCTGAACTGGGGACCTCGGGAACAGGGGCCCTCCGTGGGCTGGGCTGCGAACAGGGGCCCTCCGTGGGCGGACTGCGGAAAACAGGGCCCTAAGTGGGCTTGCCACATTAACGTCCTTTGGGCTTGCCACATTAACTGCCGGCTGACTTGCGGAAGCCGTGGACTGTGGCGGACTGGTTCTGGCTCGGGACTGGACACTGACACCGGAAAACTCCTTCCCTCCAAGTTAGTCCAGTGGTGTCTGGGAGGTCCACGGGGCGATGGTAGTTGGCCCTGAGCCAGAAAAGCTGATTGAGGACGGCATCCTCTAACGCAGTCACCTCCGCGAGCTTGCAGAACTCACTGGCGTACTTGTAGAAGGGGAGATTGAGGCGAGCTAGGGCGGCGACGCGAGCGGCAATTTCCATCGCCGCGGGGGGGGGGAGGGAACTAGGAAACAAAAACCTTTCAAAAAGGCGGGAAAAACAAACGCAAGGAAAAAGTCACCGCTCACTTTCTGTTTTGGGTCCAGTATTCTATCACGAGTGCACTGCTGAGCGGACTGAGGAGCAAGGAACAGAGAGAGACGAGGAGTACGTTAATCCAAATGGGTTTAATCAACACTAGGAACACTCACGCTATACATGACATTAACATACAATACTGTATTGTATGCATACAATACACTGGAGCACACACAGGGAACACTATTTATACACACAGGAGGAGGGGATGACGAGACACACCTGGGAGCAATGAAACATCTAGGGAAACACCTGGGACAAATTAACTTAACTAATCAGGACAGGAACAGGAAACTAACCAAATAAGGGCATAGGAAGGCACATGGGGAGCCAGACACACACAAAACACGGAACAAGTTCTGACACATGTTGAATTAAATGTGAAATTTTGAAGAAAAACTGAAATAGTATTTTCTTGTACAATACGTCAAGACCTACTCATTGTCATAATCATACTTTAGATTTAATACTATCACATGGAATTGATGTCGATTGCATTGAAATTATGCAGCAGAGCGATGATATCTCATTATCTAGTCTCATGTATACTCCATATAGCTAAAGCTGCAAATTCAACCTCTTACAAATATGGTAGAGCCATAACTTCTACAACAAAGGACTGCTTTGTAAATAATCTTCCCAATTTGTCTCAATTCCTCAGCATATCCAATAGCTCAGAAAAACTTGATGGTATAAAAGAAACTAATGACCCTCTCTTTTCTAGTACTTTAGACACAGTTGCTCCTTTACACTTAAAGTAGATGAAGGAAAACAGTCCGACACCGTGGTATAACGAGCACACTCGCGCCTTAAAGAGAGCAGCCCGGAAAATGGAGCACAGCTGGAAGAAAACAAAACTAGAGGTATTTCGTATTGCATGGAGGGAAAGTACTTCTACAGAAAAGCCTTAAATACGGCTAGATCTGCTTACTTTTCATCTCTTTTAGAAAAAAAACAAACAAACACAGCTCTAGGTATTTATTCAATACAGTGGCTAAATTAACAAAAAAAATAAAGCATCAACAGGTGCAGACATTTCCCAACAGCACAGTAATAATGACTTTATGAACTTCTTTACTTCCAAGATCGATACTATTAGAGATAATTATAACCATGCAGCCGTCAGGTACAGTATTGCATTAGAAAGTGCACTATAGATCTCCTGAGGAACAATTCCACTCTTTCTCTGCTATAGGACAAGAAGAATAGTATAAACTTGTTAAATCATCGACACCAACAACATGTATGTAAGACCCTATACCATCTAAGCAACTAAAAGAGGTGCTTCCAGAAGTCATAGATTCTCTTCTGAATATTATTAATTCATCATTGTCATTAGGATATGTCAGAACTGCGGTATTAAGCCTCTCATTAGATTACGCAGACCAAGGCGGCAGACAGCACACCCTGTTTGTTTTCTTTATTTTATAAATGCACAAAGTTCTGTTGTTATTATGTGTGTATACAAATAAAAGTAGACCCTTTACAGATTCGATTGATGTATTGCTCTTATCTGTAAGATCAAAACTGAAAGTGTAATTTAAGTTCTTTTCGGTGTTATCAGGAGACGATGCCTCAAAACGCGTATCCGCGTTAGTCGACCTCAGAGGGTTTTAAGCTGAACACAATTTCCCCCAGCTTCCCATACGTCATTACTTACCTGAGCAAACAACGCACGCACCCAGTATATCTCAGCAGCCTAACAACACACATGGAAGGCCATAACAGGAGGGAAGGGGTATTTTAAAATCTTGCTAATTACATATAAAGCCCCGAATGGTTTAGCTACTCAGTATTTGAGCGAGCTCTTATCACATTATTGGGGGCGCATTAATGCACGGGCTTCAAGGGGCTGAAGCCCAGGGGCCGACACTGGAAAGGGGGCCCACTGGCTGCAGGGAAATTATATTTTTTTGAATAATTATTTATATGGGAGTTTGCAGCAGTGACAACAGCGTTCTGTAAACAAACTCACACACTAATTTTTAGCGATGCCCTGGTTGAAGTAGCCTATATAGTGAATGGCTCAGTTTTTCTTTTTTTTTTTTTAGGTTCCCCCACCACAGTTGAATAGGTTGGATGTTCCACGTGTTCCACCGATATACTGTAAGCAGAATGTACAATGCATTCGCTAGTAAATAACCGCAGCACGAGAGTATCTTTATGTCAACATGCAGATGAACAGAAACACAACACTGCTGTGTGAAAGCATCGTTCTGTAATGTCATACAATGAGAGTTCAGTAACTTGCTTGGATGTAATCTGTGTGTCATCTGTGTCCCATAAATAGTGTCAATTTTAAATTCGGGTCTCAAAGTCTCCATTTTAAATCTGGGGATGGAAAAATAGGAATTGTACTATTGCTTAAATGTGATCATTAAACTTTATACAGCTGTGGTTTAACTAATTAAACGTGAGCATGTCATGTTTCAAAATAAAAACGCAGTTAGCAATCACCAAATAACCCACGTCAACATGCCGTGTGTTTTGCTCTACTAATGATGAATAATTAATATTTTGTGTAATTTACCCCTTAAAAATGGGGGGAAAATGTGTTTTTTTGGGGTTGGGGGGCCTTCTGTAATGCTGTAGCCCAGGGGCCTTTGTTTATCTTAAAGGGTCAGTTCACCCAAAAATAAAAAATTCTGCCATTAATTACTCACACTCATGTCGTTCAAAACCCGTAAGACCTCCGAAGTTCATCTTCGGAAAACAAATGAAGATATTTTTGATGGAATCTGAGAGCTGTCTGACCCTGCACATACAGCAACGCAACTGAAATGTTCCCAAGTCCAGAAACGTAGCAAGGATATCGGTAAAATAATCCATGTGACATCAGTGGTTCATCTGCAATTATGTGAAGCTACGAGAATACTTTTTGTGTGCAAAAGAAAAAAAAAACAAAAACGACATTATTCAACAATTCGTCTCCTCCACGTCACCATGGTGTAACAAGTAGGCTGTTCTGTGGCAGCTGCGCCACGCTGGATCTGGTTTCCTACGTTGGTGTGATTTGATCTGAACGGAAACAGCGTATCGTGTGACGCAGCTGACACAGAACAGAATACGCTGTTTACGTCCAGCGGATATTCTCCAAAATGGCACCAGGGTGATGCGGAGGAGACGAATCGTTGAATAAAGTCGTTATTTTAATTTTTTTGCGCACAAAAAGTATTCTCGTAGCTCGTTAAAATTACGGTTTGAACTTGAAATTTTGTGTCAGACAGCTCTCAGATTACATAAAAAAAATATCTTAATTTGTGTTCCGAAGATGAACGAAGGTCTTACCGGTTTGAAAGGACATGAGGGTGAGTAATTAACAGAGGCGGACAGTAACTAAGTACATTTACTTGAGTATTGTACTTAAGTACACTTTTGGTATCTGTACTTTCTTGAGATATTTTTTCTGGAAAACTGATGACTTAATTCACTACATTGAAAGGCAAATATGTCTTTCCACTAACAACATTTATATCAAGGTCTCGACAGTAGAAAGGCGTTAGCGCTGAAAGTCAGTGGGTGATTTTTTTTTTTCTTCTCTAAAAACTGTATTTTTTCAGACAGTTTATCATTAATCACTCTTAGGGCTACATGAAGTGATTTCCCAGAATTTTTTGAAAACTGATCAGTTGCAAATGTGATATTTATTTACAACAATTCAGTAATAAGCAGTTAATATTGTGGTTTATATTAGACACAATATCGTCTGATTTCGCTAAATTGTGTAAGTGAAAATATTAAAGCCACAGAAGAACTGTTGTGCATCTCCTAATAAAGCACAAAAGGTGTTGGACTTGAAGCAGCACTGCACAGACTGTTCTGTGTGTGACATCAAAGTACAAGACAGCATTTTTAATTTTGTCTTTGATGTCAAATAAGTCTTGCTGTTTTGATTTTTTTTGTTAAAGCAGTGTTGCTGTTGTAAAGTTATACATCTACAGGTGTGTTGCTGGGTTTTAAAGCAGGTTTGATTTTTTTCCCCCCTTATCACTCTGTATTTACAGGATTTCACTGTCCACTCTGTTCAAATGTGAATGAATGGCTACACATAGATGTGTCCAGAGCTGTGTGAGATCACTACCATCCTGCTTTGTGGGGGTGGGTAGGGGTGTTCAATAATTTTTTTTTTTGTTTTTTTCCCCATAGGTTTCATTCTAAAAGCTCTTTATTCCAAAAGATACTACAAGCTAGTCAGTGTACTCAGTAGGTGTAATGTATTGTAAGTTGCTTCAAAGGTATTGCAAGTATTACATACAATAATAATAAAACAGTGCATTGACATAAAAAAGGAAATTTACTTTTGGTACTTAAGTACTATTAAAAGCAAGTACTTCTGTACTTTTACTTAAGTAAAAATCTGTCTTTACAACTTTTACTTGTAATGGAGTAATATTTGACCAGCGGTATCTGTACTTTCACTCAAGTAATGCAGTTGTGTACTTTGTCCGCCTCTGGTAATTAATGACAGAATTTTCATTTTCGGGTGAACTAACCCTTTAAGGTGCCCCTGCGCATTATAGTCCTACACATCTGCTATGATCTCAAAAATCTGGCAATTTGATAATATCTAGAATATCAAAATCAACTGTGGGCGGCAGATTCTTTTCCTATTTAGCGCCCAAACTCTGGAATAATCTGCCTAGCATTGTTTGGGAGGCAGACACAGTATGACAGTTTAAATCTAGATGAAAGACCCATCTCTTTAACCTGGCATACACATAAAACACGATCACTTTTCTATAGTATTTTAAGTATTGTTAGGCTGCATTAATTAGGTCAACCAGAACCGGGAACACTTCCCATAACACCTGATGTACTCACTACATCATAAGAAGAATGGCATCTACGCTAATATTAGTCTGTTTTATTCTTATTCCAGGGTCACCTCAGCCACCCAGATCCAGTCCGTATCCAGACCAGATGATGGATCAGCACCTAGAGACGACCTCTACAGCCCTGAATGTCAGCGGAGACAATGTCAACTAGATGATCCCCAGAGACAGATCCTCTGTGAAGACCTCGTCGGCCATTGACACAAGACCTCGAGAACCAGACTAGTCCTCTGCTCAGTCTGATGTGCATTGCAGCCTGGAATTAAACCACACCATGCTGGTTTCATCTGGCCGGAGGAAAACTGGTCCCCCGAGGTTTCTCCCAAGGTTTTTTTTTCTCCATTTCTGTAACCGATGGAGTTTTGGTTCTTTGCCACTGTTGCCTTTGGCTTGCTTAGTTGAGGACATCATTTCTGACAATATGGTGAATGAAGCACAACAATGTGACTTCACAGAAGAGAACTGAACTGAGCTGGACAATGACATCACTGAATTAACAATGAACTGTTAGTCAATGAACTGACTTTAACTGCTGTTTTCTATTGTCCTCTTGCATTACCAGCACACCTTTTTCCTTTTTAACACTTTAAAGTTGCTTTGACAATCTGTATTGTATATAGAACTATATAAATAAAGATGAATTGACTTGACGTGTAGAATGTACTCCAATAATCTTTTATTTAGAACTTTGAAAATAATTTTTAATGTACATTGATTATAACTTGAAAAATGATACTTACCTTATTGCACTCATTCTCAACTAGTGGGTTGTGAAACAAACAAATAAATACGAATAAGTAAATGAATAAATAAATATGAATGAACACAGGTGTGTTCTTATAAGGTCAAAGGCAACCCAATTTAAATAATTAAACAATCTGGTGTAGACAATTTTCACTTTTCACTTTTTGGAATTTGGAAAAAAAAAATTTTCTTTGTAATAATACAAGACTTTAATAGCTGGGATAGCAAAATAGAGTTAAACTGCTTATCTCACTCTAGTTGAACATCTGCTTTATATTATAAGTGAATTTTATACTCAACATTGTAGTGAATAAAAGCTCTTAAATGCTTAAAAACTGTTGGAATTCTTCATAAACCATTTTATTTGCCGTTTTTAGTGCTGTATTGATGTTCCTCCCACAGGTGTAAGTTGTCTGTCGCTCTTCACAGTACAAATATTGATCACTGTCAACACGTGGTCAATTTTCTCCATTTTACTCTTGTACTCCAGCCAGTCGCACTGTGTTTGTCAAAGGGAAGGATGCCATCCACTAAGCTGTGCACTGTGGAAACATCTGAAGTGCCAGAAATATTTATCAGCCTGTTTATTTTGGTTATCAATGCTTTTTTTCTCCATATCTCATGAGTCTTAAATAACAACTGAGAGGCAGTAATTAGTGGGGAAAAGCTCTAAGGAGAGATAATTGGGTTTAGTAAACATAGTTACAAGGAAGTAGTTTAGTTGCAGGAATCTTCTGTCTGTCAGAGAGCCAATTAACGGCATCCAACTGGATCCGAAACATCCTTTGTAGAAACTGCTGCAAAGTCGGTGCATAAATGAGTTGCATTTATATTTGGAAATACATTGAGGGAGGCATAGTGGACGTGGAAGTTTATTTTGATGGAAGTGTAAGAAATTATGTGGACAGTTAAGGCTTTTTAAAATGCTGTGTGCAACACTTACTAGGCGCTCTCCTCTTCTCCTAGGACCTAGGGTAAGGAAAGTTGGACAGTCTTGAGCTGCTTACATAATAAAATAGGCTTTAAGGTTCAAGGAAGGCTTTACTGCATGGCAATAAATAACACATTTTGTATTGCCCTGGGAAAAAAGGACATTTGCTATTTTTGGAACATAGTACACCTGCTCAGATTCAGCTCATAAATTATATCAACTTGCCTGCTTGGCATTTTTATATGCTACACTCACCTGGAAATGTCTAGACTCACCTGAACAAAAAATACATGTATGACACAGATTATTCTTCCTATTACATGCTTAGTTTTACAAAACTGTAGAGTTAATTTAAGTAGTATTTATCTACTGCAGAACTAATTTTTTTTTTTTTGTTTACAGAATGTCGAGCTGCTCTTTTAAAATAAAAGCAGTGACCACTGTCTAGCTTAAATAATAAATAAATAACATATTGTGAAACACAATATTCCAAGTCTGCTGAAACTATATGTTATGGGAGAAAAAAAGTGCTGTTAGACATAAAAACCAATGCTGTTTTATGTTATTTACATTACATCAAAATGTGCCAAACTTGAACATGCACATATGCAAATGAGATTTTAGAGGCTTTTTGATGTCTCTAATGTCTAATGAAAATGAATTGATAAAATCAGTTATAATAGAACATTTAAACAATCAACACTGAATTTCATTACTGATTACTGACAGGGTGCAACAGAGAAATTAAGCACAATAATGTTGACTAAAATATTTTTATGAAATATTTGTTGTACTTTAAATTTAGCTTTTAAACAATTAATTTAATAATTGACAGATAATCAACAAATTATCAATTATCAAAGTAATCATTAGTTACAGTCCTATAAAATGAAAGGTTCTTTATTGCCATTGATGGTTCCATGAAGAACATTTAACATCAATGGAAACTTTCCATTGCACAATGGTTCTTTACAATGGAAACGGGGTCTCAAACTTTTTTAAAAGGTTCTTCAAACTAAGAAAAAAATGGTTCTTTTAAGAACTGTTCTTTGGGAAACCAAAAATGGTTCTCCTGTGGCATCGCTGTGAAAACACCCTTTTGGAACCTTAATTTTTAAGAGTGTACTGTGAATTACATCCAAACACCCAAGAACCCTCCACATTTCAAAAACATTCCTTTATTATAAATAAATTATTTGTATAAAAAATTGAACTGGCATGCTTCAACCATGGCATTTGCACACTCACAACCCGAGGTTATAGACCAGAGTAGCCAATACAAGAGACAAACGCATTTTCCAATGCAGGTCTGACACTGTGGGACAAGAATGAAAAATTTTCACAACCACAAAATACTTACAATTAGAATAACATGTAACATGTTCGACTCCAATATTTGTTCTGTTTCTTTAAACTTAGTATTTTTTTCTCTTACCCTTTTGCCAGTGTCCCGTTTTATTGGCTGCCCACGTAAATGGCAGCTTTTGTCTCCTTTTTTGGATGGCTGCCTAGGCTTTCTTAAAAAATATCCAGGAAAAAAAGTCCAAGAGTCCATCCTCTTGTCCACAAACAACACTGATGTCTCATGCTTGGATTTCAGTCATCGGATCCCGTTTTGTCAGAGCCAGCCAGATCCATGCCAAACCATTTTCAGGATGTGCACTCACATGGCATGATTGGTGTAGCTGACGTAGGTTGTTTTTGTGGATGGTGCTGAAAGAGTAAATAGCCAGTTAAGAAAAGACAGCTGTGTATCGGAAACAAGAAAACACAAAATCCCTGCAAGAGATGAGAGAATTGTGGTTAATTCAGTTTGATTCTGAGTGACCATCAGAATGAAATTCTCACTTCATTTCATGGATTGAAAATGATTTTTCTCTTGCTTTCATTTAAAAGTAGGAAGGAACAATTGAGAAAGTAATAACGTTCTTTTGTCATGTCTTTATCTTGTGGCTCTGGGGTGTGACACGTCATTCTCGAGAAGTCATTCTAAAAAAATCATTCATGGTAATTACATAAAAATTAAAATGAACACTCATTTCAGACATTATTGCACCTGTTACTTCTGGCACTGTTCACCCTCATGTTGTCACAAATCCATATGAATTTATTTTTTCAAAAGAAGAATTTTTGAAGAATATCTCAGCCCCTCTTGACAATATTATTAAAAAGTGAATGAGAACTATGGCTGTCAGGCTCTAAAATGATTTAAAAAGCACAACAATTTGTACAAATGGCCCATATGACTCATAAACTATATTTCAAGTCTTCTGACAGCTTTGAGTGACAAAAACTTCATTGGCAAATTGTTCTTTTGAATCTTTTTCAATGCATTGTTTGAACCAGTTCATGAAACTGCTCTGAATTATTCATATATTATTATATGTTTTTTAATTCAATTCACTGATTTGGTCACAGCAGATAGCAGCTCACTAAAGAGGAAGATTTTCATTGACAAACGGCTTAAATTTCTGTTAATGTAAAAAGCTGTCATATGACTAGGACTGTACTAGTAATATGGACAACTTTTATGATGCATTTTTGAAGCTTGAAATCTCCGGCTCCCATTCAATGAAACTGCATGAAACGAGAGCACATTATGCAAAATTTCTCCTTTGTGTTTTCCACAAGAAAGAAAGTTCAGGGTTTTTGAACAATATCAGGTTGATTTTTGAATGATTTTTGGTCATTTTTGGGTGAACTATTCGTCAGCCAATAATCTCTTAGGCACAGTTCACCCAAAAATGAAAATCCTTTAATCGTTTATTTACCCTGAAGTTGTTCCAAACCAAACAGTAGATGGTAGCCACTGATTTAGAAAGCATTTTTTTCCCGTCAACTGTTTGGTTACCCACATTCTTCCCCCCACCTCACTCTATGTACTAGTAATATGAGACAACTTTATTATGCATTTTGAAGCTTGAAATTCCGGCTCCAATTCAATGAAACTGCACGAAACGAGCGAGTCAAGTATGCAAAATTTCTCCTGTGTTTCACACAAGAAAGAAAGTTCAGGGTTTTTGAACAATATCAGGTTGATTTTTGAATGATTTTTGGTCATTTTTGGGTGAACTATTCGTCAGCCAATAATCTCTTAGGCACAGTTCACCCAAAAATGAAAATCGTTAATCGATTTACCCGGAAGTTGTTCCAAACCAACAGTAGATGGTAGCCACTGATGATTTAGAAAGCATTTTTTTCCCGTCAACTGTTTGGTTACCCACATTCTTCAAAATATCTTCTTTTGTGTTCAGCAGAAGAAAGAAATTGAAACAGATTTGGAATTTCTTCAGGGTGAATGAATGATAACAGAATTTTCATCCCCCCCCCAAATATCAAAATAAATTTTAATACAGAAATTAAAATACCTGAATTGCATTTTTAATCTACTTTTAAACAAAGAAAAAAATCAGCATCACGTCATTGACCCACGTGCCACATTAACATTAACAGTGTGCATGATAGAGAAGATGTCTGTACTCACTACTATTGTCCACACTCTCACAGAGTTCGGTTTTCACCTCTCCATTGGGCCGTTCACTGGCCAACTGGCTGAGCTTGTTTGTCATGGTGGCAGCGGTGACGATGGCCTTGAAGCTGCGCTTGCGTTTGGGCACGTTCTGTTCCGGGTGCAGGATAATGATGTAAACTTTGGGCATGTAGAGCATCCCCAGAGATACGGACGCACTCAGGCTCAGAGAGACGGGGGAAAAAAGGTCAGTGTTGGCCGTGCATACTGGAAGTGTACATCAGAGAGTGAAGCGAAGAGAGAGGGGTGATATCACTGGTTGAGGATGGGTAAAATACTGAGCCAAATAGCTCTCGACTATAGGCGAACAAAATCTGTTCTAATGTAACACACACACACACACACACACACACACATATTCTTTCTTACGAAGGTCCCTGAGCTACTCTAAAGAAAAAAAATAGGTTTCTTAATCTTTCATCAGTGAAATAACTTTCTCCACCTCTGATGTGACTTTCTTCTTTTACTCGTGTAACCAAGGCCATAGTAACTACTGTAGACTTCTTACATCTTTTTAAAGAAAACATGAGTGGTGCTTGTCCATATTTGTCACTACTGCAAAACTAAATATTTTATTTGCTCACACTGCTTTATGGTTGTTAGGCAATTGTTTTTAGTGTTAGTTTTTTTTTTTTTTTAGACCTCGTACCACCTACCCCATACCGGTTTGCTTGCGGCAGCGTTAAGGGGTAGGGGTGTCTCGATTCTCTTTTGGTCGGAGGGGTAGGGGTAGGGGAAGGGCCAGACAGATTTTTCGGGACCACACTTCAAACATAGGGGTATGAATTATCTCAGCGTAAAACCGGCTTCAGGGGCAACATGGCTACCCGAGCGAACAAAAAGACACATAAAAGTAAGCATTTTTTGGCATTAATAAAGACTTTAACTAAAAGTAATCATTTGTTTTATGTTACAGGTCCATCGTGGAGTTCACAGGTACTCAAGTGGGGGGTGTTCATGTTTATACTCACAGCCAAGAAGAGATGGTGTTTGCAAACATACATCATAAGTTGTGCAGAGAAGGTGAAATATCAGCTACCTGGCATTCCCCAGTGGTTGCGCCCAATAGGCCCACAGAACTAGGCTAATTTTCATGTTCTGATCCGGCGATAAGATAACACCCCATAGACATTGAGGGGGCTAGTACCCCCAAAGAGTATAAATCGCCTAAACCTTTCTGGAAATATTGCCAATTCGCGGAAGAGCGAGAGAGAACGTTGCGTGCGTCTGTGCGCTTCTCTTTTTAGAGTGAGTTTACTTAAAAACCAGCGATTTTATCCTCTTGTTGCTGGAAAATACAATGTAGCGATTCAGTATTTAAACTGATAATAATAAAAGTCGTGGGGCAGCGTTGAAAAGTTTCTTTTCTCCTGGATGTGTGATCTGCGAGATCTCCGATATGTGTGTGTGTGTGTGTCAGTAAGAAGCGCATTAATATTAGAACGGTATTAAAGGCTATAATGCACACCAGTATATGTGTGTGAATGTAGAGCTAAGAAGGACGTATGAGACGTGTGACGTTATAGTAGTGGTGTTCCCAATTCTTTGGGGAAGGTTCACCCCTACCCCTTGACACTGTTCAAGGGACAAGGGGAAGGGGAGGGGTAGGGGTAGGGGAAGGGGAAGGGGTATAAAATAGAATTGGGATTGGGCCTTAATCAAAAGAGGCAACCCTCAGGTCCTGGGGCTGGATTCATTAAACATTATTAAGAATTAAAATTATTCTTAACTGCTACTTTCTTCTTATTTCCTTACTAAGGAAAAACTAGCTTCTTAAAAAAAATTAAGGCAAACCCTAAGAAGAATTCATATTCTTAAAAGGAATTGTATTAAAAATCATCATAAATAACTTTTTAAGGTATAATAACATGTTGCAGAGTGCTGAATTCCCACCAAGCCATTTGCAACGAAAATATCTGAGAACTTCTTAAGAATCTGTCAAAGATTGCAGTTATGAACATTCTTACTAACTTCTTGGAATTCATTTTAATAATAACTTCCCTCTTAACAAGATTTTCATGAATCCAGCTGCTGATTTCTAGAACTGGATCAAGATCTTCCTTCAGTGTACGTCTATGAGAATTTTGTTTTATTGTCCACCAGATTACAATAAGTTGTTAAATGGCACTGGCACACCTGTTCTCGACAAGCCGCATAATGTATCATTCATGTTTGAAGCACTTACACAGGAAGAGTTGTGCAATAAATTTGGGTAAAGGATTTGTTCTATGCTAATATAGCTAGGTACTTAGATAACAAGTGATAAATTATTGCTAATATTATTATGTTAGTAGATTATTAAGTTAGAATGTACCTCAAGATCAGGAGGTCTGACTACATTTTGGCGCACTCAAATCAATTCAAATCTGATTTCAATAATGCTAACGTTTACAAATTCACAAAACTTGAACCTAGGATGCAACCACACGCCCCGAGCAAGACAATTTAAAATGTTGATTCATCCTTGCCCATGTCTGAGAGTTTGATAAATGACTAACCTCGCTAACAAATATATGACTGCTTACCTTACCTTGGGTGCGAGTGATCAGTAAGCTAACGAGCAGTAAATGATAACATATGCCTGCTGTGGGTGAAGCAGATGATAAAGCTCTTCATGTTTATATTAAGAGAAATGGGGTGCTGAGATCGAATGACTGCAGGTTTTTAGGTCAGGGAAGAAGAATCTAGAGCACTTACTACTGCTTATATGAGACTGAAATCAAATTAACTGTATTGCTTAGTATTGACGTGGGCAAAGAGGTAAACACATCAGCAGAGGATTTCATGTACTGTCTCTCCAAGACAACAGAGCGCTGCCATCCTGTCAAAGAAATTTGACTGTGCACAATGCTCGCTGAATCTCCCTTTGAATTGTAATTTATTTCAAGTCTACCCTTGTGACCCTGCTACCACTCTTTTGTGTAAGTCTCCATACTGCCAGACAGTAGAAGGAGTGACACTCACTGAAAAAGAAATCGGAGAACATACTGTAGCAGCTGTGGCAAAGGAATTCATGCATTTTAAAGCAAGCAAAGGAGTTGTATATCCTTTAGCATTTCTTCTAAAGTGTGAAGTAAAAAGTGAAGTGACGTGTGGCCAAGTATGGCGACCCATACTCAGAATTTGTGCTCTGCATTTAACCCATCCAAGTGCACACACACAGCAGTGAACACACACACACAACGTGAACACACACCCGGAGCAGTGGGCAGCCATATTGCTGCGGCGCCCGGGGAGCAGTTGAGGGTTTGCTGCCTTGCTCAAGGGTGTCACCTCAGTCGTGGTACTGAAGGTGGAAGAGAGCGCTGGTTATTCACTCCCCCCCCACCTACAATCCCTGCTGGTACTAAGTCTCGAACCCACAACCTTCGGGTTAGTTCGACTCTCCGACTCTCTAACCATTATGCCACGACTGCCCCAAGAATCTAGAATGGTTATGTATTTTAGCTTGACCCTCTACTGAAAAAAAACTTGGCTAGTCTGATGGCTGGTTTTAAAGGGGTTTTGGCAACTTTTCAGGTGTTCAGACTGGGAGACTATCTTGACGACCAGCTAAATCTGCTGAACACCAGCCAGACCAGCTTGGCCAAGCTGTGTGACCATCCTGAACCAGCTAAGACCAGCAAAATAACCTTGGTTTAAGATGGCCTTTTCAACAGTGTCATCCATTTAAAATATAGTCTGATTCAAGCTAAAGAAGCAGATTTTTTGGGAACTAGCTGCCTGATGATGTTGTTTAAATGGCTGCTGAATGACTTGCTTTCAAAATTACTTTGATATTTTTTCATGTGATGTCAAATGTCATATAACTATGGAGCCCCTAAGGGAACGTGGTGATAGAAAGAATATGAGACTGGAGGAAAAATTATATTTCAATGCTTTTGAGTTCACTTGCAAAAGTATTACATTCCCCCAAGAAACGTTGTTTCCTCACAAAAGCATAATCTCAGCTCATATTATTTCCATTAAAAAAGGTTTGTGAGCGAAATGCAAAGTTTCTCAGAGGGACACAAAGGTTTTGCAAGAGAACCCAAAGGTACGGTGGAATGAAAATGTTTTGTAAGAGAACCCAAAGTTTTTTGGGGTAGCACACAAGGTTCTCGGAGGAATGGAAAAGTTCTTAGAGGAACACAACATTTTTTGGGAACACTCAAAAGCATTGAACACTGAAAACACTCAAAAGCATTGAAATATAATTTTTCCTTACATCTCATTATTTTCTCATTACCATGTCCCTTTAGCGGCTCCATATACTGTATATCACATCATACAGCGTGGCAGAAACAAACTGAGTGAGAAGATTCTAGAAGCTAAAAATGGTTCAGTTAAACATTTCCCTCTCTTTGTGTTTTCAGTTAGCCATTAGCAAGCTAACAGCATGGCCTACCATTTTAACATAGTGCTAGCTGCTTAAAAAAGCACCTATGATTAGTCTACTCTTTCTTAAGCCCAAAGAATACTTCAGCTTTGAAGTAAATGCTTAGCTACAGTAAGTCGCATAGCCTTATTATGAGCAATAAAAATGTCGAGTTTATCTTTCAACCCCCCTCACACAGTGTCTTGTCAATGTAGGCATCTGTTGTTCTTGCCATCTCCAGTAGTTTGTTGTTGTTGTTCCATCTCATCCATTTAATTTTTGACTAAGAATCAACAAGCAGTGTTGCCATCTTGGGCTTGACTCTTGGAAAAAAAAATACCATCCTGTTTCTTACAATGTCTCACCTCCATCTGTAGACTACTAGTTTGTACTCTTCTGATCAAATCTGGAAGTTTGCTTTGCAATACTTCCCATGTTAGTGTACCACTAGGAAGAAACACTTTATCAAAGCATTCCTCATTTGTATGTCACTGTGGATAAAAACACTTGCCAAATGAATAAATATAAATGTATTTTAGCTACACCCATTACCAACAGGTGCATAAAATCAAAGTCATGCAATCTCCACATAAAAACATTAAAATAGAATGAATAGCTGCTTAATTTTATATCTGCAGCAAAATTAGCACAAATACATCAAGAATATACTGCATATCCTTATAGTGTACCTTATTCTGAAAAGCACTTGTAATTCTGATGTGCCTATTGTAATTCACAGCATCAGTCAGTAGCACCAAAACAGCAGAGATAAAAAAAGAAAACACACTCTCAAAAAGCCATACGAAGAAGTAAACTCCATTTAACTAAAGATCTTTGGGGAGCTTAAATGGTTTAAAAATCAATGCCACAGCATGTGAGCGGTGAACGAATAAACACAACCAACAATATATAAACTGGAACTCATTCAAAATGTCCGTAAAACTGCAGACGACTCCTCTAACTCTAATTACCCCCGCGCAGGCATCCTTTCCGCATCTTTTCATCTGTTCCCCTCTATTCAACTGCACCGCAATGCAAAGTGAGGGTACTGACAGAAAAACCAATTGGTATAGTTCCTTCACTCCAGGACGTTTAACACAAGCAAACCCAATGCTAATGTATGATCAGTTCCCTTCAATGAGGAAATGCACAAGTATGCTGAAGATACGGGACCGTTAATGCAGAAAATAAGCAGAAATGAGGAGGCGCGTACAAGGTTCAAATTACACGCCATGCAGCTGTAAAGAAACTTTCCAGAGTTTTAATGAGCGAGGAGATGTGAATAAGAGAGACATGCCTCAATAAAATACTCATATCTGTGTCCTCATACTGCGGTTGCTCATTGCAATAATTGTTTTAACATCAGTGAGGGCGAAAGAAATAAGCCCGGGAGAGGTAAGGGAAACGGGAAATACGCTCGGCGGATTTCTTTCCATTTGGACTCTCTTGTCATGCGGAGGAATGAAAAAACGGTCTGATTTGAGGGAAACAATTTCCCCTTTTACGTAACTTTTAATCTAATACCACCCTGAGGGCCAGCCATTTACCACAACATTTGTTTTCATAGTGTTTGTTTCTCAAAATGAATGCTAGAGTGCTTTTATGTTAAATTCTGTGATTCCGCTAATCCCTTGTGTATGTGAAGCCACCTCGAAGAGTAAAAATAGCCTATCATAACTCACTTATGCTAATCTGACTGAGATATGATATCTGGCAGATGATAATTAAACGCTGGAAAAGCTGAGAGGAAGTTTTTGACATGTACTATATATAGGCTTAAAAGCTTCATATTTTGCTTATCTAAAACATTATGTAAAATCAGGCTAAATGATACTTCAGCTCAATGAAAAACCTCTATTATAGAGTGGTGGAACTATGACGTCACTTTGTAGGCAAAAACCTGAAAGCAAGTTAGAATTTAAGCACTTCCTGTTCCATCGTCCCAGAGTCAATGGGTTTTTTGACTGGGAGTTTGATTAAATGCCCTAAAATAAGGTCCGTGGTTAACACAAGCTCAAAATACTTTAATGTTTTATTCTACGACATAAAACACACCAGTTACACCCCACTCGTGATTTTTTAAAACTGTTATGCTTCTTGAAAAAGCTAACAAGTTGTGAAATGGGACTACAGGCATTGTCGGAGACATTAAACGTCATCACGCCGAACAGATGATCAAATTATCAAATTTTCCAATTGTAGTATAATTAGTACAATTAATTGTAGAATAACCAGTTAATAGTTTCCTGCATTTTATATTGTTGTTCGACAAGACTCGGGGTCCGTACCATAAGGTGAGCTCATATTACGATTATTCCATGTAAACACCACATTTACCGGCTTTACGTGGTCACGGTGAAAATGAAACTTTAATTATGCATAGTGCTTAAGGCCACGTTAAAATGAAATGTTTACGCCCACATGAAGCAGTTAGAAAGCAGAAAGATTGAGGATTTTCTAGAAGCAAGGATAAAATACCATTAACAAAATGATAGCTGAAATGTGGTACTTTATTAACTAAAATAAATGTTACCATATCCAAAAACTTGCTCCGTGGATTAAAAATCATCCACAGAGTAAATCCTTTTCACTAAACATGTTTCTAAAAATAAGTTTGAAAAAGTTGTCGGAAGCATGGTGGTGGTGACGTTGAAGGCAAGCGGCTGTGGTGTAGTTCGTTTATAGCCTAAGTTTAGCTTTTTAGCCTGGTATTTAGGCTTCAAAATTCATAAAAGTTATATTATTTGCTAAAGATTATCTTGATGGACAAAACGTGTAAGTAACATGAACTATGGATGAACACAGAGCTTATTTTTTACAATCATCAAAAAACCTATGGAAAAATCCTATTGGCTTTTTATCAAGGGAACCAATGTGATGCTAACAGCCGATTGGCCTACAAAGTGACGTCATAGTTCCACAGAGAAACACAAACGCTTGACCAACGCATTGCGTTGCATAGCTGCGATGCTAACATACCTGTGAAAAACGTGACTGTAGAAGAATGCTATAGCACCCCATGTGGCTAAGCTTGGTTTGCTGTTTGCAGTGTGTACTTGGATTATGAACTGCATTTGGACACATTTCCAGAATGCAACACGTGAAATTGAGCTTATATTGCTGGCAGATCTAATATAAAGTTTTGCACATTAAGGTATGGTCACAATAGCAAAATTTTGGTGAACTTTTACTGGCAAAAAGAAAAACTGTCTATTGTTAATACTGTAGCAATATATGAAGCATAGTTCACAAAGAAGTCACTTTCAAACCAAACAGCTTTCTGTTGGTCAACTTGAACCTGTTGCGAAATTTTTCCTGATCGTGTGCATTTTACCTGCAAAACATTATTGAACAACAATGAATGTGACTGCACCCTAAGGGTGAGGTGTTTTGAAAAAGTTCAATGCTCAGCCATGTTTGTCATTCCTAAGGGGATGTTTACACTACACCATTTTCTAAAAATGTTTTATGCATTATAGCTGTTCGTTTACGTGACAATGGCATTTTGGGAGCCTTAAAACACAAACTTTTGAAAATAGGTTTCAAAGAGCAAATTTTTGAAAATTATGCAGTTATCGTCTTTGTGTACAAAAACACACATTTGTGAAAACAGTGACATCATGCACATGTGTATTATTTCGCTCTATAGGTATACGCAAGTACTTGACAACCTAAACAAAAATGGCAGACTACAGGACTGTGTTTGTGCAAGCATAATACAGCATTTTTAGATGTATTTGTATTTTGATAATGTTGTCATCTATGCGTAAAACGTTTCAAAAACACAAGAGAAAAAAAAACGTTGCCATTTTTAGTACATTGTTCTCGTGTACACGTTACCCTAAGAATGTAACTTTTAAACCAAGCAGCTTTCAGTTGGTCAATGCGGAGAGACATTTTTAACAATTGCGTGGTTCTTGCTGGATTTTGCCTGTGAAAATTTGCCGAACAGCAGTAATTATGACCACATCTTGATATTTAAGGCTTAATTGATATTTTAATTACCTTAACATGTAGTTTTTGCATGTTCCTCCTGTAAATAATGGGCCATTTCTTGCCGCTTATGTCACGCGTGACCTTCCCAACATGCATACTTCACATGAGAGGTCGTGAAATAAATTGAGCTGGACGAAGGCGAGCATTTGAATTATGTAATTTATTTATTTTTTCAGAAAATGACTGACTGTTCCGCTAGAGAAGAACCTAAATTGTAGGCTGGGGTTGTGTGGATTATGTTAATGATGCCTAAATATAGATTTGGGACCATCAAAAATGGTCTACATTGAGCCCTGTTCACTTGCATTAGATGGAGAAAAATCCTCGAATATTCCCCTCCAATTTCCAAAATATTAATTCCTCTTTGGCTCAAGAATGAAAGTCATACACATCTTTGATGGTTTAGGGGGGTGAGTAAATAATCATGAAATTTTCATTTTGGGTTAACTATTCCTTTAAAGGAACCATCTAAATGTTAATAGGGTGAGGCGATTTGTGCATGCAATCACAAGATGCATTGAGTCTTGGTGCTCATGTGGATAACCAAGGTTCAAGTCTGACCCATGATATGTTCTGAGCCAACTATAAACTTTGATTTCATACTGAAATATTGTACACTCTCTAGTGTCAAGGATGAGAAAAAAAGCAAATACCTAAAGGTTTAGCACTTGCTGCATACAAAACAAATACTGAGGTGGATTTGAACCCGCTAACCCCCTCTAGTCATTTTCAATAGGTTGGCACAATGGATTACAGACCATTGAGTTGATTGGCAGTTATTTTGTTTGCAAGGGAAACTATCCAAGGGATAATCCATTGTAATGAGCCTCATGCACGTCACATGCCGGGAACATTTTATGTGGGAAAATGGCAGTTTGATCAATGTCAATGTGCTTTAAATCCCTTTTGGTAATTACTACACTGAATCACTCCATGAGCTAATTCTGTGTTGCATGCACAATTGGATTCGATACCATGTTAGGCTTTGCACAGGTGTGTTGCCTTCAAAAATGTCTCTGCTCAGCAGTAGATTTAGAACATTGCAGCAATGGTGTCAAAAATACAGGTTACTAAAGGTGTAAGGTTACTAAATGTTGTAAACACAAACACACAATCACAAAATCAAAGAATGCTAGGAAACGTCCTTTCGGCAGGGAAAATATGATCAAACAAAATATGTAAGGGATAGCAAACAGTTAGCCAGTCATTATAGCAAAATATACCCGACAGCAGAGCCAGTCAAACCATTACGCTACACAGGCGATCGCTTAGGACACCATCTCTTGGGATTTATTCACTTTGATGAGAAAGTTCAATAGTTGAGATGAGAAAGATTCTCGCCCAGTGCAGGGATTTCAAACTGGGTCCGGTAGAAAATGCCTTACCCAAAAGTGTTTTTTTTTTTTTTTAGAACGTCCATCGTAAACTGTAAATCATAATGGAACTCTAGAATGATGTGTGTGTGGTGGTGTATATATATATATATCTTCAATCTACCATACACACTATTTTTCACTGATAATATATATACCAATTTTAATTAAATTAAAAAACATTTAATAAAAAAAAAAACGAATAGTGTGTTGAAAAATGTATGCAATGAATTTGTATTAAATTGTTTAAAAAAAGACTTAATATAAAGTCATTATGTTCCAGATAATATTTTAATAATTTAATACTTTTTGTACCATAACAACATAAATGTCAGTTATTTAATTTTGCATAATATAACACTTTCTCACACAGTATAAAGGGCGATCATCATATTACATTACAGGGTGAGAAGTCGTCATTTATCACCCTGAAGAGGATTTAATCATGTAAATCATGTTGTTGAGCTTCGAGATGAATTCTTAATAAGCATTGCTTTCAATCCTCAGTTTTTGCACAAATTGTCCTTTAACATAACACTTCTCAATATCTGACAGCAAATCTTTGTAGGCAGAAATCTCAACACGTGTCACAGATATTAGACATGCAGAGAAGACTGTGTTTTTAATCCTGGCTTCTTTTGGCAGCACTAATGAGCAATGGACAGAAATACTTCCTGGTGCAGAAAGAACAGAAGGTTCAGCCTACAGTCTGCAGACCACCACTGAAGTCATCAACATTATAATACCCACACTGGTACGGACCGACAGAGGCAGCACACTCTATTTATGGCCCATTAACAGCAGCAGCACTATTCCTCTGGGTCATGTTTAATCACCTCCATATATCTGATAATGAGCATCGCTCAGATGAATGCTTGTTTTTGATGCAAAGACCTAAAAGACTAACAAGCACTGTGTACTGATGGAACAGCCAATGAAGAGATGATGTAGATGATCCTCATCTGTTCACTTCATCATGTTGCCACAACAATAAGAGAGAGGTATGCAACGATAGATAATGACAGTAATGACAATAGCAATATATATTATTATAAAATGCTGTATACAGATGCACCTGCACTGATTGAGGGATGATTCATATGAAATTGTAATTGTAACCTAATGACTCTACTGAACAGAACTGGATGCGATATAACTGAAAACAACAAAATACTACATTATCTAGCATTGAAGGTGCATACATAATATAATCATTTAACACATACATTATGTGAACACAACTGATCCCGATTAGGCCGAGAACATGAAAAAAGATGACTTAAAAGGCCACATAGAGACTCGTGAAATGTTTTTTCATTTGTTATTTACATGAAAAAAAAAACTGATTCAAATAGAGAATTGTAGTTTTCCAAAACTCTAGATACAAGGACAGTTCAATAATACAATACAATGCAATACAATACAATAATACAATATAATATAATATAATATAATATAATCATTTATTACTAATAAAGTCCTAATAAAGTCAAATATAATATAAATTGTATATTATTATATCTATTTATATCTTCTTATATATATATATTATTATATAGATATATAGTAATTTATATTTATATTATCTACTATTAATATAAATATTTTTGTTTTTTTAATCACTGCTTTTCAGCTTCTTACTCAAAATCTGAACTACTGTCAACTACCCTGACAAATGTAACTTGCAATAAATTCTGGCATTGTTAATTTTACTTAGTTACTTTTTTTTAAAGAAATTAATACTTTTATTCAGTAAGGATGCATTAAAAAGTGACATTAAGACATTAATAATGTTACAAAAGATTTAAATTTTTATAGAAGTATTTTTTTACTTTCTATCCTCAATACTCCGGTTTTTTTTATATTAATAGCATATCTGTTATTATTTAACATTCATAATATCAAGCAATATTTCTTGAGAATAATTTCTGAAGGATCATGTGACACTGAAGACTGTAATGATGCTGAAAATTCAGCTTTGCATCTCAGAAATAAATTATGTTTTAAAATATATTAAAGTATAGATAGAACACAGCTATTTTAAATTGTAATAACATTTCCAAATATTACTGTTTTTACTGTAGCCTTGGTGAGCAACAAGAGACTTCAAAAACATACAAAGAAAACACTTTTGAACATTAGTGACTTACCCGCTCTGCAGATTGTGCGGTCCCAAAGAAGATGGGAATGAAGGCCAGCCAGATGATGCAGGTGGTGTACATGGTAAATCCAATGGGCTTGGCCTCATTGAAGGTCTCCGGCACTCCCCTGGTCTTGATTGCGTAAACAGTGCACGTGACCATCAAAAGGATGCTATAGCCCAGTGAGCAGATGAGTGACAGGTCTGAGATGTCACACTTGAGCACCCCGCGTGCGTTTTCAGGGTCTTGCGTGCGCTGCTCGCCGTAATCCACAACAGTGTGCGGCGGGTCAGCCACGAACCACACAAACACACCCATTAACTGAACTGAGATGAGGCTGAAGGTAATGACTAGCTGGGAGGTGGGGCTAATGAACCGCGGCGCCGCGACTGACCTCTTGCCCTGCTCAAAGATCCGATGGATGCGGTTGGTCTTGGTGAGCAAGGCGGCGTAGCTGAAACACATGCCCAAACCCAGAAAGATCCTGCGGAAGGAGCAGACGGCCAATCCAGGTGCCGCTATCATGGGAAACGTGATGACGTAGCATAGGAAAATTCCCGTTAGCAGCAGGTAACTCATTTCCCTGCCAGAGGCCCGTACGATTGGCGTGTCGTTGTGACGCACGAAAGTCACCACCACAAAGGTCGTGGCAAGAATTCCCAGGATGGCGATGAAGACGGGTGCTACAGCCCACGGCGAGTACCACTCCAGCTTAATGATGGGGATTGGCTGGCAGCCTGTTCGGTTTTGATCTGGTCGTTGCTCATACGGGCAAAGCTGGCACGTGAATTCGCTGGCCTGGTAATGGTAGCCCTCGCAGCGCTCGCAGTGCCAGCAGCACGGCACCCCCTTCACAACCTTCTTCCGCTCGCCAGTCTGACAGGGCAGGCTGCATACAGACGCCGGCACAGATGCGTCCCCACTCGCCCACTGCATGGCATTCATCTGATGACAACCAACGTCAGAATTATTCTGGTAAATGTCAAAAAGTATTTGTTATTTTCAGATTCTGTCGAATTAACTTGTATAGTAAAAGTAAAAAAAATAAATAAAAAAAATTAACAAAGGAACATATTATGAAGGTAACATTAATTGTTATTAAAAAGATAAAGATGGAAAATTTGCCAACAGTAGTGAGAATGACTTGTTTGACAGAGAAAATAAAATAAAACAATCAGAACATAAGTCAACTGTTAATTTCATTTAAATGTTTTAAAATAATCTTTTATAAAAATATATTATAATTTACCTACCGTTAAAAAGCTTTTGGAGGCATTGTTATTTAATGTTTAAATATTTTCTTATGCTCCAACATACAGTAAAAACGTAATATTGCGAAATCATATTACATTTAAAATAATTGTTTTCTCTCGACTATTTTTTTTCAAATGTAATTTATGTTCCTGTGAGCAAAAGCTGGAATTTTGTCTTCCGTGTCACTGCATCCTTCAGAAAAATCATTCTATATGCTGATTTGCATGCTCGAGAAAAGATTTCTTAATTTTATCACTGTTAAAAACAGTTACAGAAACTGATACATTCGCTTTGGTTCTTTGATGAATAGACAACCTTGTTTTTTTATATCTTTTTGTAAATATTGTAAGGTCACTTGTGATCATTTACTTTGTTTGTGCGCAATAAAGGTATTAATGATTTCAAAAACAAAAAAAAATCCTACTGACCCCAAACGTTTATGACTACTAGTACAAACTACTTTAACAGTATTAAAGGCTGGAATACACTACATGACTTTTAAATTCTGAACAGATTTTTAAAACACTAGGAATCATACACTTACCGACTTTGTAAATAGTCACAAAGGAAAACTGAGGATCACACACTAATCTACCACACTCTAAAAATGCTGGTTTATATCAACCCCAGTGCTGGGTAATGGGGACAAACCAGCACTGGGTTTTTTTGACCCAGCGGTTGGGTTACTACCCAGGTTGGGTTAAACATTTAACCCAACCGCTGGGTCAAAACAACCCAATTGCTGGGTTTGTCCCTATTTTACCCAGCACTGGGTTGTATTTAACCCAGCATTTTTTAGAGTGCAGACTTTAAAATGGTTTAAAATGTGCACCTTGTTGCTAGATATTTGACAAATGAAAACAAAATATGTGTTCTAAAATCGGTTCAAAATATCAAACATGCTTGATATCCTCCGACTAGATACATTCATAGTCTGAAGAGTCTGTGACCATCATACACTACATGATTTTATGAAATCTGTACAGTCTCAAGACTGTAAATCAGGGCAAATCTGAGCAACAATCTGAGCAAAAAATGTCTAGTGTATTCCAGCCTTAAATCATCAATGCCAGCACATGCACAATTAATTTCATGTCTATGGAGCAAAAATTTTATTACGAATTACAGGTGTTAATTCAACACCACTAATTGTACAATGTAATTGCCATAATCATTATGATTATGTGTCATCTACACCATAATCATCATTATCAAAGCAAGTAACTATTTTACAGGTAGCCTCTAACATTTAAGTACACTTGAAAAGAAATGTAGATGAACTCCATACATTTAAATGCAGCTGATCCGTCCAGTGGCCGATGATTCTGTACTCAGCCGACCTGTTTGTTATCTGATACTGATAGATGTCATAGCGTCCAGGGGCATCTCCATTTTCATTAAACACAACGAGGGTCTTGGCACTTCCTGTCCGAAGAGATGAAACAACATTATGATTGTCCTATCGTGTGCAAACCTGAATCAGACACTCTAGGCTACATAATCTCCCATGGCCAAGATGAATCCGCAAACACATCAGACAATGCTTAAGACATAAAAACATCAGTGTTTCTGCATTAAAAAAACTGTCAACCAACAAGATGAATACATTACAATCAGTGATAAGCTAAAAATGAAATCAGGGTCATATTCTGAACAAAATAATTTAGTGAACTGCTAACAAAGCATGAGAGGATCATCTTCAGTTGTTACCTGTTATTATACAAATTATGGAGCCCTGGTGAGGTTTCTCGGGCCTACAGGAGTCGTCTCAGATGAGCAATTTCAGCGGCATACAGAGCTGCTTGTGAGGAGTGAGAGTTTGCATCATATGAGGATCTCTCGAGATGGGGAATCATGCATTATTAAAACACCTGCATACAGTCAGCTGTGGAGTGGGCCTGGAGGATTCCACAGGAAATGCTGCTTGCTGCTACGACACCTCGAGCAACAAAATAATCAGATTACTCATTTAGAGTCGCACGGTCTACACACACAATATCTTTTAAGATGCGTCTGCGTGCCAGGCAGCTATTCAAAATGAGTCAATTCATTGACAAGGTTAGAGCAAAAGTGAAGTGAATTGACTGATAAAATAAAGTCAACAATAGAAGTTCTTCCTAAAAACTGTAGGTGACATTTCTGGGGACTGTGGCATGATGATGGTCAGTTTTCATAATTTAGTGTACTGTATTGGTATGACAAAAACGGTACATTTGTATTGCAAAAAAGGGGAGAAAAATTCATAAACACATTTGTTTATCAGATAACAAAATAATCTAATTAAATAACAAAAACACAACAACAAAACAAAAAACAAAAGAAAAACACAACACAAAAAACAACAACAACAAAAAACAAACAAAAGAAAAACAGCAAAAAAACTAAAGCAAAACACAACAAACCGAAAACATCACAAAAAAGCAAAACAAAATACAACAAAAAAAAACAACGAAACAGAGTAAAAACAGAACAAAAAACAACAAAAACATCACAGCAAAACAAAACACAACAATAAAAGTTAAACACCACCACCACAAAAAATTAAAAACTAAAACAAAACAAATGCCTCAAAAGCAAAACACAACGAAACAAAATACAATGCAACAAAACACAACAACATAAAAAAGAAAACACAATAAAACAAACAAAAACTAAATAACAATACAACATAACACAATAAAACACAAAAAACACCAAACACACAAAAAAAAGCAAAACACAATACAAGAAAACAACACAAACACACACTACAACAAAGCAAAACAACACAATAAAACAACATAATTTCAGGTAAAAAAAAATGTAAGCAAGAATATATGAATTCAGTACAGAGATGAATTAATATTTTTTTAATTCAACGTTTAAGAGTTATTTAAAAAAAAGATGAAAAGTGATGAAAAATAACACTAAATGTGTTAATAACAGTTTTAAGGAGACACAGACAGAAGGCGGCTCACACACTGTCCGTCAAATAAAATTATCTGTGCATTGCTTCTGTTTTTTTGTTGTAAAATATGAATCCAGAACGAAGTTGGCATAAGCCTCTTCATCTTGATGCAGGACACTGACCATTCTCTAATCAACAACTTGATTGCAGCCTCTCGTTCGTACAATCCAAACGCCTCGTACAAAGACTGTGACAATACACAAGGAATGATTAAAGGGTGGACGAGATGTTTTGATTAAGCCAAGTCTTGGTTTAATCACAGGTTAGACCTCATTCTCAAGACTTGAAATTAGACAGTGCTAATTCAAAGTGGCCTGTGGAAAGCAAAACATGAAGAGGGAACGCGCCTACTGTAATTTATGTGCGCATGTAGGCACAAGTTTCGACTTGATCTCGGCATTACTTTTCACAGTACATGCATTGCAAATAAGGAATGGGGAAGTCGTGGCCTAATGGTTAGAGAGTCGGACTCATAACCCAAAAGGTTGTGGGTTCGAGTCTCGTACCGGCAGGGATTGTAGGTGGGGGGAGTGAATGTACAGCGCTCTCTCCCACCTTCAATACCACGACTGAGGTGCCCTTGAGCAAGGCACTGAACCCCCAACTGCTCCCCGGGCACCGCAGCATAAATGGCTGCCCACTGCTCCGGGTGTGTGTTCACGGTTTGTGTGTGTTCACTGCTGTGTGTGTGCACTTAGGATGGTTAAATGCAGAGCACTAATTCCGAGTATGGGTCACCATACTTGGCCACATGTCATGTCACGTCTAAAAATATCATCCGCCGTGGAGTGAATCTCTCCTGTGCACTGCCTGAAGATGTATCTCATTATAACCCGGCTCGGTGGCAATATTCGAGGCGGGTGGGGAGGGGGGGGCATCAACAATGAATCAGCTCAAGTGTGCTGTATTTAAAAAGAACAAAGGCCAACGAAATGAGTTCATATGAGCATTCGGCACAGATGATCAAAACTGTGAATCATGACAGCATATGTGATGAATCAACAACTCCATAAACTCCTGGAGTCCCAGGCTCGATTATTAGGGCCAGACACACAATTCCCATGTGTTAGAAGTGGGCTACTTTTGAACCGCTACGTCTTAATTAATTTCCTGTGAGGGAAACGCCTTCGACAACCTCGTGGACTCAAGGGAGATTCATACTAATAGCTATTTGATGGAGCTCATGCTCAAGTGGTGTGTTTGCCAGCTCTCTTACGGGAAGTGCTAACCTAATCAACAGAAGTTGAATGCTCGAGACACTCACGCCATTGAAACACAGCCCGAGTAAATGGTAAATAAGACCGTTTTCGCTCTAAGGAGGGCATTCAATCATGTGGAGAGAATGAAAGATCATCTCTGTGGGGTGCATCTCCAATACAGTCCACCAGGCGTGGACCGCAACCAACTGTGCCACCACATTTGTAAAAACCGTCGCCTCTAGCATTGCCTTTTTGCCAAAAGTGAAGACATCTGAACACTATGCTGGTTCACTGAATTGGATTAGAGTGTTTTTTCCGTCTTCCGAGAGGCCTATGCTAATGTGATTTGAACTACCTGAGGTTTGTGAAAAAATAAAGTTATAAAAAAAGTTAACAATGGAAAACTAAAAATAATTAATTAAACAATTTTGCCACAAACCGATATGTAATATTAGATAATTTTCCTAAATAAATAAATGAAAAAGAACATATTTTTGTCTCACTTGTTTGATTGGGTTCTCTTTGTCTACTTCCAGGACTTGTGTTTTGGTCATATTTACGCTGAAATATAGAAAATTCTAAAGGGTTCGCAAACTTTCAAGCAGCACTATATATGCATATACACACACACACATATATATACGTATATATATATATATATACACAAAAATATATATACACAACACACTATACATAGTTTTATTTTATTATTTTTTTTTTTCAGTACTCACGGCGGTGATGTAAACATACACAAGTACAATGTAAAAAGAGAGCTGCTGGTGCAGCAGGAGAGTACAAATGAACCTGGGCTTGGACCAAGCAATTGAACCAAGCGTAGAAACCAATTTCCAGACCACTGCCCTTATAGTGACCTGATACAGTAGAATCACATCTATCCTCATATAACTCAATCCCTTGACATCAGATCTAGTTTCATACAGCCGCTGCTTATAATGCAAGACAACCGACGAGGCAAAAAGACAAGCGTAGGAATTCACAAGTCTTAATCTCTATATCCAATACAACCTCACATGCAGGTTAAACATTAGAGCTCCACACACAGCATAAAAGCATGCCTGCTCGGTGTTCAGCCACAGGCATCAGGGCAACGATTATACTCTTGATCTCATGCCAGACTTTGACAGCAGAGCACCTTCATGTCAGACAAACGAAGGAAGTCCATGCCTTGTCAAAAGGTTAATTCTTCAATTAATTCAGCTGTCTGATGTGAAGTGGTGATGCCCTTTTCCAAGACTGAGATAAAGCATCACATATTAAAGAAAAAAAATGAACTAATCTCTCTGTATTGATTTTTTCTCTCTTTATAAAGACAATTAGCTGCTGACATGCTCACAGCAGACGTGCACAACGTCCTTTCCCTGTCCTCCATTTATTCAACCATTATACAGCTACTAAATAATCTGTTTTCATTTAGTTGTTGAGAAACTAAGAGGAAATCGATAGTAGAGATGAAAACACAATACAATCTTTCCAGGTCAGCTCTATAATCAATCGCTCGCTATTAAGACATTCTGACTAGCTTGTGAGAGTTCTTATTCTTCCTAAATGTTGAATGCTATCTTAATGTACATTTGTTAATTGTATACATTAAAAACAGCATGCATTCACAACATGTCTGTAATGTTGCAGGACTTGAATTCCCTTCAGTATGGAAATAATTTAAAATTAAATAAATATGGAAAACAATTTAAATATGGATAAAATTAAAGTAGAACATAAAATAAAAAGACATGGGCAAACGTAAAAGGCGAGCCTTGAGTTCCCTTTAGTATGTAAAAACAAAAACATAAAACCATAAAAACAAATATGGTATATATTACAAAGGTGTGACTTGAGTTCTGTTCACTATAAAAATAAACACACACCAAACCCCCCAAAAAAACCACACACCCACACACACACAACACACAAAACCAAAAACACATGGACAAATAAAGAATACATTAAAAAGACAGGACTTGAGTTTCCTTCAGTATGCATGAAATACTAAAATAATTGGGAACTAACATACCAAGAAAGTATTAGAAATATAAAAACTAGGAAAACACCAATGGGAAAATGCTTGAAAGTAAAATAATAATAAAAGTTAATAATGGAAAGCAAAAAGATTTTAACAACTAAACAAAATTAACCAATGAAAAATAGAATAAAATATGAAATAAACTAAAGAAAAACTAAAGAAAAAATAAAATATTGAGAATAACCAAATTAAATAATAAAATAAGGTTAGCAGAAATAAAAACTTAGCATTAAAATAATATGAAATAAAATAAAACAAAAAAGTTATTAGAAATATAAAACTCAAATGACAATAAAGGATAAATAAAAAAACAAAAGTTAACAATAGAAATCAAAAGTTAGCCATGTAAAACAAAAAACAACTGAAAAAAAATGTAATTAAAAAACAAAATAACAAAAATCCGGGGGTGGGAAAATACAACAAATAATCAAATACAATACCCCACAATAAATCCAAATGAAAAAGACATGAACAACAACAAAAATATTAAATCAATTATTATATTAAATTATATTATAAAGGTCACTTTTTAATATATATTGAATTTTATTTCACATCACTGGCAAATATATTTTTTCTTTTTTTTAAGAATAAATCTAAACAAAATCGTGGATTATACCTGCATATATGTTGGCCACTACACCACAAGCGTGCAAGATACACAACATAAGTACAGCCGAACAAATACCGGACATTTGGTGCGATCATGACAGACATGTTCATTTTGTAGTTCTGCTCAACACACATATCTAAAATTAAGCATATGAATGAAGCCACTGAAGTGCATCTGATTGCAGTTGACTTGACAATTGCCCGCTGGCCACAGTAGCTGTCATAGCTCTGGGATAAAGGTTGTGGGGTTGATGCTTGACTCGTCAGATCTGCTGCTTTTATCATTGACTTGATTAGAAAAATCGTCCTCTTGCTGTCGCCGGGGGAAAAAAAAAACATCCCTTACTGCCTTGATCAAGCATTCCATACAAGAAAACACAGAATAGAAACGTCAAATGTGCATCAAACGATCCTAAACACACATGATGGCTCATATATGCATAAATACACACACTCTAACAGCGCTTTGAATGTTAATGAATGCAAAACACAAAAACAGCATTTGAAATGCGTTTTGTCAAACAAATTAAACATTTCCCATTACATTACATTTGACTCACGAATCTGTCGGAACAGTTTAGAGTCACATGACTGAGCCCAGCCAATAGCATGCACTTGCGGTCACTAACGCAGTTGTTTGTGCAGATGAGTAAAACCCTTACATTCCTGTACATTACGCTGAGGACCAAACTGGCAAGTTTCACCCTAAAAGTCATGAAATCCTTCCTGCATTTTTTTCATCTTCTTCAGTCACAGTCTTCAGTGTTTTAATGAGGTCTGCAAATGTAATATGTTATTGTTGTTATTACTATTATTGTTATTACTATTATTTATATTTTGAGATTAATTTGATGAATTAATCAGCATGTGATGTAATTACATCAAGTTATTTGCAGGGCTATTATTGTTAAATAAAACTAAAATAAAAATATTAGTGCTAACGAAATATTCTGCCCAAATTATGAAAACTTTTAAATTAAAACACTATATAATAATAAGAAAGATATAATAAAATAGATTAAACAGATAATAAAAAACGAATATATTAATAAAACACAATATTCTAAACCACAAGAGTGTACTAGTCTATTTATACTAAAATAACGACTGATCTAATATTATCTAATATCTATAAATATCTCTGTGTGTGTGTGTGTTGTGCGTGTGTGTGTGTGTGTAGTGTGTTTGTATTATCTCTCACTGGTGGCTAGGGGAGCCCCCCTAAAATGAAATCCTGAATCGCCCCTGGTCTTCATTTTATCCATTGTTATTTGATTGGGTTGTGAAAAGTCTTTGGATTTGAATGACTCATTACAGGCATGAACAATATAATTTTCCTCGCTGCAGGAGTTTAACAATTCCCACTATAGATGTTTTTTCTTCTTTTGAGTCATTTGGTCAAACATTTATGGATACTACTCTATTCTGCTTCATGTACATTTCAGTGACTAAAAATGAATAAATGAACAGCCTGGTTTGACCAGTTTCACATTTGCTTTTGGTACTGAATTAATTTGTTCATTCAATGACGCTGTGAAGTCTTTGAAATAAGACACCCAGACATTTGACAAACTGTTTAGATGGAATTTCAACAAACCGGATATCTTTCATACTCTGCTAGCTTGAGATTTACCTGCTAATAACACCAGAAAGGATTAAAATAGAACCAATTAATTAAATTACATCAATTACCAGAATTATTATACAGATAATATCTAGCATTCTTTTATATCATTCTGTACATCCATATATATACTGTTTAGTTTGTTAATATTTTGAATTGTATTTTATTTTTAATAAAAAAATGTTTTAATGCTTTGTGTAGTTTTTCAGTTTTAGTTTATTTAGTTATTTTAGTATTTCAGCCAGGGTTATAGTTAGCTGAGACTAACTAACTAACTAAATAAATAAATAAATATTTTGTTATTGTTGTCACACACACACACACACACACACACACACACACGTTTACAGTACAAACACAACATTTTAGGCTACTGTTTGCATTTCTAGTACAACCCTCTTTCCTTAGCTCAAGTATGCAAACCTCTATGCCACATGCACTGGAATATGTATTACATTGAAAGTTAAATTTTCGAATGAAAATGGCAACATGATCGTTTTATAAAGTATGCGTTAATATGTGTTAAGGGCTAGATTTGTGGTGTGATGAGGGGTGAACGCAGCAAAAACTTGGGCTACAATAGATGGGGAACCGATTGGCTATAGCCCCCCTAAAAATGGCCTAGTGACGCCCAAGATCAAGACCCACACCAATAATGTTGCCTCAAGTACGCTTTTTCACATAGAAATGTGCCATATTACAGACGTAAAATGGGTTGTGAATGCTGGTACATGCTGTTAAACTTTACAGTATGTGTTATTCACATTTCATTCACATATTAGATTATAACACTGGTGCAAATGCTTTGAAAAGTTCAAGGAGAAAGACTGTATGAGAAAGCAGAGGAAGTGGGCACGTCACCATCAGCAATACTGCATAAATCCCTCTGATCTACATAAAAGAAAAAGGCTAAAAAGATATGTTAAACGGGGAAGAAAGCTGAAATCACTTAAAATGTGTGAGATGTGGTTTTGGAGAAGATCCCTCAAAAAATGATTTAGCAAGAAAAGGGAGAACTGTACTGAGGAATTTTTGATGCACTGCATGAAGCAACAAAATATAAAGTTTAAACAAAATATAGCACCATAAAACATCTTCTAAAAAGAGACATGTGGATGAGCTGAGGTGAGGAGTTCATGTAAGGGAGACAGGAAGTATCAGAATGCAGAACTGAGGAAGAGGAGTGCGGAGAGACTGTAGGGAAGTGAATCGCACAGAACTAAATGAAGATTCTGTGAACAATTATTTTTAGTCATTTCGAGAGAAAAGAATGAACGGTCAGGATTCTGGACTGTTCTGTGTCGTGTTTTGCCCCTGTTTCTGTTCCTGTTTTTCCTTATTTGATCATGTTCCTGTCCTCGTTTAGTTTGATTATGATTCCTGACACCTGTGTTTCCCCAATCATCCCCTGTATTTAAGTCCTAGTCTGTGCAGTGTGTCTCTGTCGGTTCTACTTGTTATGCTTATGTGTTTCCTGCTGTCCCCAGTATTGATGTGCCCAGTGTTCCGTGGATTAAAAGCCTGTTTTCGTTTACTCATGCCTCCAGCATGCTTCCTAAGTAGCAGAGTGTGACCTGAACACTATATGGAAAACAGTTCCTAGAAGCCTGATGTCAAATTAACAGAACAGAAATAACAAATCAGAAATTAGCTGTATTATTAGATTATATATGCAAATTGATCATGTCTAGTAACTTTGCTGTGTTTGATATTTCTCTTAAGTACATATTGTATTTCATTTTTTGTGTCTGTGAATTTACATACTATACCAGGGTTCCTCAAATCTTGCCCTGGAGGGCTAATGCGCTGCAGAGTTTAGCTCCAACCCTGATCAAGTCCCTCCTGTGATTTTCTAGGGATCCTGAAGACCTTGATGATCTTGCTCAGGTGTGTTTGATTAGGGTTAGAGCTAAACTCTGCAGGAAAGTGGATCTCGTGGGCCAGATTTGAGGATCCCTGTACTACATGAAAAGATATAAATAGATTTTTATCACACACACACACATACACACACACATACACACACACAAAAATCAATAACATGCTTGAAAATCACAGCCGATTAAAAGCAAGACTTGCATCATGAGAACGCCTCTGATGTTTACATTACAAAATTCAGTGAATTTTTATTATTTTAATTTTTTCGGTAGATGAAGACATTCCAGAACCGTTGGAAACACACACCATGAAAATCATTCAATTACAGTATTTTTTAATGGAACCAGTTGATTCCTAATCCTAAACATAAATGATTAAGAACTTGTTACAATTAAATAAAAGTGATGAACAAAGGTGGCTTTTAAAAAATTTATAAATCACGGTTATCACGGTTGAAGTTTCAGAATTTCAAAAGTTTTCATTTCTTTGTTTTTTGTTTTATTATGATTTGTCTTAACATTTTTAAGTAGCAAAAAATGGTTATTTAAAGTAAATTAATATAAAATACATTAAAAAAATATTAGAACTATTTAATTTATGTATAAGGGCTGTGTAATTTCAAAACTAAACTTTTTAATAATTTTTTTTTAGTTTATACATATTTATTATTTTTCTTTTATCTTTCAAATTTACTATAACATTTTTAAAATCAAATCAAAATTAATAAATTGGAATGATTAAGAAATTGTACAAACACAAACTTGTACAAACTTGCCTGTTCACACAACAGGAGCAAAGTACAAACATTTCTGATTATGAACAACGGTGGCTTTTAAATAATTATGCAAATCAATTAAACAATCGGGGTTGAGGTTCAAGTGTGCTTTCCAGCAGTCCAATTAAACCGAGCAGCAGAATAATGTGTTAGAATAGCGGATGTTTCTCACCATTAAAGCTGACGTTTCTGATGTATCCCAGCAGCTCCTTGCCATCTATGTTGCTCATGCGGGGACAAAGGCCTGGATATCCCAAGCAGAGGTCCCGATGCATGCGGTGCAGCGCGTGGGCCATGGCATACACTGCGTCCATCACAAACTGCACCTTTCCCTCTTGCTCGTAAGTGGAGTCCCTGCCGACTTTCTCCAACCCTGCAAAAAAGACAAAGAAGAGATGAGTCCAGTGCAAAACTTTTAAGCTCTCAAATCTGGCCCATAAGAGTTCAGAGATCCTGTTTTTCATTTATTTCCCTAAACATGCCCAAGTGACAGGCTTGGTGCAAGATCTTGGCTGACTCTGGGATGAGGCATTCATTTATATGCAAGTTTAATTTATTTGCAAAGCTTTTCAAAGGATGTCCAAAGCATGCCAAACTAATTCACACAATGCCTCAATGCCTGATAATGAATTCATGCCGTGTTCTGCGATAATTAATTTATTAGCAAAAAGGTCAATAAAGTGACCTTTCCACTGAGGTTAGAAAGTGACAAAAACAAACTACACCAACAACAACATGAGTGCGAATCCAATGCAAAGACTTTTGTATAACTTTCCTCCAAACCCTGAGTTCAAACATGGTCACGTTTTTCATCTTTTCTTAGCTTTAACTCAATGTTATCTGTATCACCCCACATGCATAATCTGAAAGCCGACCCTGTCGTTACTCTCTATATTATCTGAAGTTAATTGTGGAGTGTTGATACCTCCATTTCCCCATTTATGTTAAATCCTGCGTAAAGCAACAAAGGAGAGCTTTAAAAATGGTCAGTAGCAGAGAGCAAATTAACAGGTCCAAGCGGAGCGCCGCTCAATCATTGAACTTGTCGGGCTGGAATTTATAGAGACTCATTTACAGAGACTGAAATACAATGCGTCTCTGTAGTGGACTGAAGTCTACAACTCAACTGAATGGGAAGCTTTTATCCCACCAGAGGGTGCATTTACTCGTCTTGTTGGTTTAATGAATCACCCAGGTTCAGCCACATTAAGGTGATCTTGGACACAGTATCTTCGAGAGAATGTCACCAACTAAACCACTTAATCTCAAGCAAAGACTGGACTATGAACTTGAAATAAGGCTCTAGACTGCACAAATGAAGCCAACTTTGGCTTCCAAACATGGCTATGTGATCCCAGGGGATTTAAGGCGGTAAAGATCCTGCTTTGTAAAACTTTTATAACAAGATTAAAATAAATAAATAAATAATTAGTTGATTAAAATAAAAAAACGTACTTAATCATGTTAACAACCACACAATTAGTAAGGGATAATGTACATCCCTCTGCTTTGCGTCGGGGTCCTGATCACCCTGTCGGGGTTTATTCTGAAATAACAACCAGCTGTATGTACATTATCCTTAATAGCATAATCCTCGGAATGTCGCCGACTGACCCAATCGAATCACGTATTCCACAGAGCCGTGTAATAAATCATGTTAACCACCACACAATTGCAAGTGTGACACTGCTTTTACACAACAGTCCATAAAACCCAGTTATTGCAAAGTATCCGAGAAACACGCAGCATGATGTTCCTGTTAATCATTTTTTAACAAATCGTTGTGCGATGATTCCAGTTTTGACTTTGTTCGTCCGAATAATCTCTGTTTTTGAAATTAATTCAGTGACACTCATACACTTTCATTGTTTGTTAAGTAAATGATTCAGTTTCCCTCATAGAGGCTTGTTTTGTTTCGAATGATCCAGGTTTTTGAATGAATTGGTTGAAAATGTAGTTATGGCTCACTAATCAGGCACGACTGGCCATCGGAAAACCGGGAGAATTCCCAGTGGACTGGCACCGATTTGGCCCGCTGCCTGTTTTATATATATTATATGATATATATATATATATATATATATATATTTGGCCGTCGAATGTACTAAACAGTTATTTCCCGAATTCGCCATTGGATAAAAAAATCTCCAATAAATCATGAAATAGTAGTTGTGACTGGCAACGCTACACTTCTGCTCTCGTGCAAACTTCGCATCTCCGCCAAAGGGTTTCGATCAGAGTAATCAATGTGAGAGACTCGAGAATAGATGGGAAGTGACCAGGTGGAGCAGTGAGGCAAAACTACTGACCTGTTCAGGACTTCAAGTGCAGATCAGTTTCATCTGTAAATAGACTATTATAGTTTTGTCTTTGTTTACTTAGTTAAGTATTAAACTGCTAGCATCTGTTAGCAGTAGCAACGCATTACTCATCACTCAAAACACTGTATGCTAAAGGACATCATTATTATCTATTGTAATGTTACAGTAGTAATTTAGCAGACAAATATTCACATCGTTTTATAATATATTTAGAGGGAGCTGGGGCAGACAACACCACAACCATTACAAAAATGAACTGTAATTTTCGTAAGGGAAAAATATGACTCATTATAATGCAATAACATGTTCAGTATTAGGATTTTACTATAAAGAAAATATAAAGATGCAATTGTTATTGTAATAATTTTGACATTTATCAGAAGAAATGAAGAGACTGAAAAGGAAAATGGAAGTGAAGGTGCAGTTCAGGAGAGAACTTTTAATTATTTTGCATGTCCCCAGCCTAAGGATTTAAAAAAAAATGTATGTGATGGCCATACAAAATAAAAAAATTAAAATCGGGTTGTCCTTGTTTCAGAATTTGTTGTGTGTGTATGGAATGGCCTGGATGAGTGTGAGATTTCCCGGCCTGGAATTTTCAGCATGCTCCTGCTCATAATGACACTAATTGTCGTCATCTACTGGTGTAACAGTGTAACCTACAGAAAGAGTCAGTGAAAAATCCTCACCACCTCACCAATTCACAGTTTGACACATACAATATAATATAGACTAATATAATATCAGTGTTTGTGGAGTAACTAGTTACACGTAACATTGTTACGTAATTTAATGACAAAATAAATGTAACTAATCAGTTAAGAGTTACTGAGAAAAATGTGTAATTAAAGTTACTTATGAAAATGGTAATTACAAAGGGGGTTACATCTGAATATTTTCTGTAAAAAGCTAGGATATGCTGAATAATATTAATTCGTTGCTTTCCCTGTTTGATGTGCACAATGCCTCCTGCCATTTAAAGACTGTTTAGTAAAGCAGTTCTATAGCAGTTCTCTCTGCTTTAGATTCTCTCATTTGAATTCGCAGCACACCACATCTTAATCAGAACGATCTCATAGTAAAAAGAAGTGCTAAAGTCTGAAAAGTAATAAAATGTAATCAGTTTCATTACTTTAATGAAGTAATTGAAATAGTTACAGTACTTATTACATTTTGAATAGGGTAACTTGTAATCTGCAACCTATTACATTTCCAAAGTAATCTTCCTAACACTGTATAATACAATATAAAATAATATAATATACAAAGAACATCACAGAAATACATTCTGAAATATTTTAGAAACACCTCTTCAACTACCCACAACATCCAAGTTGTGGGAGTTTTGCACCATAAAAATCCACAGTAAAACTGAAGTTAAATATTCATTTTTTTTAAACACATACAATTTTAAAAGTGGGCTCTTGGAAGGCAGAGTGGCAAAGCTTGATGCATACAGTTAAGCCAAGCCATTCTGTGCATAAAACGCAGTCCAAACACACATTAGTCTCATAATCAGTCCCAGATCTGAAGGCTGAGTAAGTCAGGAGGCATGAGCGGGAAGGATCTTTTGTCTAAATGAGTGATGAGTGGCAATGTAGAGGACACAGAGCCCAATCATTAAAACCAGCATCTTAATTAAACTTCATTTACGGGGGCTAATTCAATTTGCCCTGGATGAGACCAACACATATCGCCTTTTCGCAGCAGAGGAACAGAGCTCTGTCGTGGTTAGATGGGAAAATTAGATAAATGACAAATTAATTACTGAGATTTTCTATCATCAAGAGATTAATGAAAAAAAAACAAAAAAACAGGAACAACATCAGAGGCCATTTTTGCTTCTGACAGCTTCGAATACATTTCCATTAATACAGTGACATTACAGCTGCGGTTGTTCATCATATTTTAAAGAATAGTGATGAAATGTCAGAAATTGACTGACATCTGCTGCGCTAATTTTATGACTGTGAAATATCCCACAATAAAATGCACTTACACTGACCTTGCAATTAGATGATTTAAGTGTCAATAAATAACCAAAAGTCTCTTTGATTATTTTGTCAGACTATAAAGTTAGAATATTTTTTACCCAAAATTAGATTGAAAATACAAAATTATTATTTTAAGGACACATTAAATGGACAAAAGGTGACACTAAAGACATTTATAATGCTACAAAATATTATTTCAAACAAATGCTGTACTTTTGAACTTTCATAAAAAAAACATGAAAAAATATATCACTGTTTATACAATAATATTACATTTCAACATTAATAATAATAATAATAATAAATGTTTATTGAGCACCACATTTATTTACTAATTTATATTACCGGTAGAATGATTTCTGAAGCATCATGTCACACTAAAGACTGGAGAAATGGCTTGCTATCATGCAGAAGTGATAGGAAGGAGGAAGAAAATGTCATTATAGACAACACAGCTTCAGTACAACTGACAAAGACATCATGAAGAAGTAACTCCTCACTGCACAGGGGCCATAGCATGACAGAAATCACCTAATTTACAATGCAATTGACTTTTAGGGCTTTTGGGAATCCTGTCAGTGTCAATCTATTGAACATTTCCCAGTAATGAGGAAGTGGGACTAAAGCGTCTCCCAGCTGGAGCACTTCCATTCATTACGTCCTCGTTTTCCTTATTAAAAATGACAATTTGAAGTGAACATCAACAAATGGGCATGTGTTATATGAGCTGCTGTTTGTTGTTGTTGTCTCAACGGCAGAATAACTGCAGTTTCTACTGCACTGGAGTCACATGCATGATTCCTTTTCCCACATAGGTACCTTTTTTCTTCTCCAATTAAAAAGGAATGTAAATCAGGCCACGCATTTGCATAGGATGGTATATTGCCCCGCTTTTTGACAGGATCGAAAAGGTATGAGGACAGGTGGAAAAGTAGCATGCTAAACCTTGGAGTTTTAATGAAATCTAAGCTTGAAGACATTTATTGAAGACAGCTGTGATGGCTACCTGACTAGACTAAATCATCAGACCTCGCTCTATGCAAATGGCACTTATAATTTGCAGCAGCAACGTTTTAATGATCATGTATTCATTTGAAGGTTGGGTAGCTGACATCCCAAGCTGCAATATAGCTTTCAATAGCATCTGGAAACCCTTTGGCAAACTAGCTAGTGACAGAAGTTCTGCACAGGCACAAGAAAAATTGTGATCATCTTAAACATTAATCATTATAATGAGAGCCTTTCGTAAAATGATTGTGCTGCATAATGGGAACTTTATGTATTTACCTGTCATTTTGCGACTTCTTACCCACAGTTCCTTAATTGCAGACACAGCCCTCTGAATTAACCGCACTCGCTTGTGCCTTGCTCAAGGGCATGATGGGATATGGAAGTCTTGATTCAACCCTAAATCTTTGGTATTACCACCAACTCAATTATTTAAACCTACTGCTACACAACTTTTAAATAAATCACTTTTCAGGAGAATAGTCTCCTGCTTCTCAGATGTTTCATCTAAGAAAAATACACGTATCTCCTCTAGAATTTGAAATCATGAAATCATAGATCTCAATATGACCTCAAGCATTTCTCATCAAATTCATTCAAGACCAAATTACCTGAGCTACACTCTAAAAAACACTGGGTTAAAAACAACCCAATTTGGTGTTTTGATTATTTAACCCAGCATAATGGGTTGATTTAAGCCAGCTAATGGGTTTATTAATTTTTACTATATTACTAGCTTATTTTTTTTACTTCATATATTAAGTAATGTTTACAGATTAACTTAAATCCTCTAAACCTTTCTAAAATACTCCACACAGCCACTGGTTTGCATGATAACTTCCTTTATTTTCCTTTATTTATCATTTACAGCGTTGTTTATATCGTTTTTAATTGGCTATACATATTGCCTATATTTAAACTCATTTAACAAACATTAGAAGAAAAATTCAACATTAAACAGAAATAATTCACGTGTAATTGACCAGTCTCTGTTATTCTTTTTCCATCGTATAATGGCGCTGGTTCTCGTGCCCGAGCTGGAGTCATGTTCAGTGGGGAACTGCTAACGGACCACCGCCCTGCATTACATTAATCTACATACAGTCTTAAATCTGACTGCCTTATGTAAAACTGATTATAATTTATTATATTTTTAATTTAGCTACAAAGGAAACACAAATAACATACTAAAGGTTTTTTTGTACTCTGTCAAAATAATGAAAGCCTTCATGCATTACAGAAGTACATGGGGCCTGGATTAGCATAAACGCTTTATAAGGTAATATGCTCTCAAGAGCGGTTCAAAAAGATTCTGTCCATATATGGATGTCTTCCACAGGTTACATCGCTCAGAATCAAAAGTACTTGATTTGACAGCACACTTCAACAATATGGTTCGCATTCCTCTCATCATACCATGAGCGAAAAAGAACAGAATGAGGAGTTAGCCATTCAATTCTGCCATGACTCACAGGAGACATTTGGCAAAAAGAATGCAATTTTGATACTTCCAAGAAAACACGGACAAAGGTGTACTTTATGAAATGTCTTCAAGTGCCCTCCACTTAACAGGCGTCTTTGGCTTGCTTTCATTCTTCCTGCGGACACCCATTTCGCTCTCGCATAAAGGGCTTGGAGCTATTAGAGTCGAGGCAAGTGATGAGCACCATGAGTGGAGCTCAGACCCAACACAGACGCTTTGCGTTTAGATGCCTTTTCATAGTGAAAGGCTGTGATGCAGGTGCACGAGAGGGCTAAAAAATGCTCTATTTCACCAGATGCTCTCATGTGAATCCCAAACATTTCAGGGAATTTACTTGAGAGCGGTTTTCTCTCAGCGTGAGACAAGAGAATGTTAATGGGTCATTCCTTTTAAGCAGTAAATTCTCATGTCCCCACTTGCGTCTTTAATACACTGTATATACAGTATATTCAAAAATAATTTTTAGATTAGATTTTTTTTATCTATCTATCTATCTATCTATCTATCTATCATCTATCTATCATCTTATCTATCTATCTGTCTGTCTGTCTGTCTGTCTGTCTGTCTATCTATCCATCCATCTATCATTATCTATCTATCTATCTATCTATCATCATCCGTCCGTCCGTCCGTCCGTCCGTCCGTCCAGTCCATCCATCCATCCATCCATCCATCTATCTATCTATCTATCTATCTATCTATCTATCTATCATCCATCTACTTTAACTTGGATCTCCACGTGGTTTCATTTTCTGAAAGTCTCTGCGTCCACTCACGGCGAGAGCACACAGGTCATTCAAAATCATTATCGAAAGTGTTCTCTCCAGTGAACTGTCTGACAATGATCACGGTGTCCTCTTATCCTCACTCGAGTGGAAGTTTGCACTAAACACTAATTATCACACTGTGGTTCTTAACTCAGCAGAGCGTTCGCCACGCACGAACACACACGCACAAAAATGCTCGCGAATGAACCTAAATGACAGTGCGAGTAAATTACATGGTATTCCGAACAGGAGAACAATGTTAGTATCAAGGACACCCACCTCGTGCGCAGCCATCAGACACGTTCAAACTTCAGACGCAGTCTTTTTCGCCTGTGGAGGTCTTACATTAGCATTCGGCCCAAAAGTTTGGGACTTTGATTGACCTCTGAATCCATTTTCAGAACTTTCCTTAGCGCAGGTTTCCCACTTCATCCGAAAAGGAACATACTGTGAATGTTTTGTTGACACTCCTGTATAATCACTCCTACCTCAGCGCATAAGTTAGTCGTAAAAAGTGACCCGTTTCATGGCAGGGGTTTCGGTGAGGGGATGTGAGTGCTATTAACTTTGAGTTCTGGCCCTGCATATGTAAGCGTGCGCCTACTCAGGGCCCTGTGAGGGTCCATTCAGCTGATCGCCTCGGGCTACTTGTACCACTGCTGCGTTATTAGCATCAGAGCACCTGAAAAAGAAAGCATGTGGGTGTAGCTGCTCCTACAATACAAACTCTTTGCACCTACATGCCCTATGGAGTCTCACCTGCCATTTACAATAAAGCAACAGCTGCACCAAGTCTGCAGAGAGAGCAGCGATCTACAAAAGAGCATTTGTGAAGTTCATAAGACTTTATTGAACTCTGGATGTGAGCGCTAATCAAATTCCAATGTGGCTTAGGATCCATTAAAGGAAAACAAATGAAAACTGACCAAACAACTTTCAGAATAGGGCTGCAACAAACAATTATTTTGATAATCGATTAATCTAATGATTATTACAATGATTAATCGACTATTTCAATTAATCAGTGGGCTTTGCTCTATTATTCTGCTTTTACAAGGTACAAGGTAATCACTTCAGCTTTGAAGTGAATGTCAAATGTCAAACAATTATATTACTATTGTACAATTACAATAATTTTTTACAATACAATTAAATATATTTGGCACACAAAATGAGATGACAGAGAATTTCTCATTCACCATTTAATTAACTGTATGATGAAGTAACTGACTGATTGAATGATGCATCATTCTGCCTGACATATCCTTTTGTAAGTCATATATGGAACAAAATAAAGTGCTAAGACATTTTATTTTTGATAAATTATTTTATTAACAACATTAGCTCTCTTAAAACACCTTATATTGTAATAGTAATCAAAACAGTCCTGAACTAGATCAAGCTTTAATCTATGCAAACTGACACTGTGAGACTGTTTTTCTCTTGTTTAATACTGTAAAGCTGCGTGCTTTAAATCAATCTGTTGTATAAAGCGCTATATAAATAAATGTGACTGGAGTGCTGATTGCAGAGCTGGTGCAAACTTATCCACATTGATATGATCAGATGCTTTCTTAACTGCTGTTTTCTCAATGCTGTCATTTTGGTTGTGCACTTTTGTTATTGAGAGGAAAGTGTGCAGCACATATTTACATATTCATCTAAACGCTGATCTCAGCAGCGTCGGCTTGGTTTGGAGCTGTGTTTCTCTGGAATTGAATTCCGGGAGAACGAATTACCGTCCTTGTTACAGCAACCTACACTGGTCAAACTGATGATAGGTCATGTAGGGACGTGTGAGTAGGGGTGCTGAGGGGCTGCAGCCCCCCTGGTCATATGGTTGCAAATGCATGCCAAGTTTCTAATTAAAATTTATGCAGTTAGGCTTAATAAGTATTGGAATGATCTCTGAAATGTAAATTGTAAGTGGGCTATACTAAACTTGTTATGCTTTATAAACTCGCATTAATGTTATTGTGATGGTTCATAGATGGGATGATTAGCCCTCATCCTGAACATGTGACGCTAGCGCGTGGTATCAGACATTAACTGTACAGAATGCGAACAAGATTAACTTATACAAGGAGATAATGGCGCAAAAGCGAATATCATATTTTTTTAAATGCCCATCCCAGCAAAAACTTTCCAAAATTGGCATCCAAACAACACCAGCACGAGCACGAGCACCGACGTAAGTGAACCAGACCCCCACCCCCCACCCTTTCAGCTAACATGGACACACACAGCACCCCCAAATGAAAACATCTTCCCGCGCCCCTGGTCATACGAGATCAAACGACTATTCGACTATTCGACAATTTGTCGAAAATATTCAACAATGTCGATAATTATTGTCGATAATGTCGACTAATCATTTCAGCCCTATTTTAGAATGAATGAATCAAGAATGAAGGATTGAGTCCTTAACTTAAAAGATTTGTTCAAAAAATTTTGTTTCATAAACAAATAATGATTCTTCCATGACCATAATACCACTACCGTCAGTTGAAACTAAAGCGGTCTTGGTGATGTCAGCAGAGAATAAAAGTTGTTTACCCAATTGTTTAATAAAAGTTGTATAGCTTACCCAAAAATGACAATTCTGCAATTCTCTCATCATTTACATTAATGTTTAATTACTTAGTGTCATCAATTACAATTTGTTTATAATCGATAGCATTAATGATTTCTTAATCATTTAGTATTTTTTGACCATACAATGAAAGTCAATGGTGTCCAAAACAACAGTGAGACATTTTTCAAAATATCTTCTTTTGGGTTCATGACATAATGGTGAGTAAATAATGACAGAATTTTTAACAATCGCTTTAAGAAACGAAATAGGGTCGATTTCAATTTCATGTTGATTTCATTTGAAAAAATTACCCAGGATGTTCATTTAAAAAGGCCAATCACATAAAGTTGGTCTAACAAAGGAATCCTAGCCAGAAACATTCACACACACAATTTATATCACACATCGCGTAAGAAGTGAATGTAACGGAATACAAAATCAAACTCCATTAGCTTCCCTGCCAGGTCTGATGCAATAGGTAGGACACATTAGATGTATCCCACAACCACAGACATCAATACATGGAGACACGCCAGCCTTACTGACACACTGCAACATGTGAAAGCAACCGTGTGATATCAGCACTTTCACAGGGTAAATTTTATATTCATGGAGCTCTTTTTGCTCTTCACACACACAGGTGAACACTGACCACACGTGTTGCCAAGTCAGCTGTTTGATTACTCTGCAGACGGGCTCTGAATAAAGCTGCCTCACTGGTTCCACCAAACCTCAATCTCTGGCTGATCATAAAATCAATTCAGACTGCCGCTGCCTACCTCAATCCCACAGATAAGTCTTACACACACAGGCCGCTTTCAAACTCAATTCCTTACTAGTCAAAATACGCCTTCTTCAGCAGACAAGCTGAGTCCAGAGATTTCGCTCAGTCGCTGTCCTCCAGCAAACCCATCGCCACACATTTTGCAAATCCAGTTTCATTTGCCTGACATCTTTCTGTGGGATTTAGCCCAAAGTACTTGTCTTATGAACAGAATAAAGAAAGATCGCTCACTTTTTCTGTCTGGAGGATGCTGTAGTCAGCAAAATGTAATTCTCAGAACAAAGAAATGTTGGATGTGTAATGCTTATTGGAGAGTCCGAGTCAACTGGAACGGGATTTAGTGGATGTGACTATGAATGTGCTCTGAAATCAAGAAAAGTAGATTTTTACATTTTCTCACAAAATTGTATGCAGTGTTTGCCCATTCAAGAGTCACTGCTATAATGCTAGACTGTGGGCAGTTGCCGGGCCATTGCTATGTGGTTCCTAAGGTATTCATAATGCTTTTATAGTGTGTTGCTATGCGGTTGCTAGGGTGTTCTGAGTGCTTGTTTTTTTTTTAGTTATTGCTATGTGGTTGCTAGGGTGTTGAGGATCATTTTTTACTTGCTGCAATGTGGTCACTAAGGTGTTCGGAGTGGTTTGAAAAATGTTGCTATGCAGCTTCTAAAGTGTTATGAGTGGATTTTAGTATGTTGCTATGCAATTACTAGGGTGTTGGGGTTGTTTTCAGCATGTTGCTATGCAGTTACTAGGTTGTTCTGAGTGTTTTTATTAGTTTGGTGCATGTGGTTGCTAGGGTGTTGTGGGTAATTTTTAGTATGTTGCTATGCGGTTGTTAAGGCATTTGGGGAGGTTTTGTTGCGAGGCAAACTGTTAAGTGTCCTAAGTGGGGGAAAAAAACAAAAAAAACCAAAAAAAAAAATTTTTTTTTTTTTTAGGGGGGGTTTTGGGTTTCTATGCCTTTTTTTAGTATGCTGCAATGCAGTTACTAGGGTATTCTGTGTGTCTTTTGGTTTGTTGCTATGCAGTTACTAGGATGTTGTGGGTAATTTTTTACTTGTTGCCTAAGGTGTTCGGAGTGGTTTGAAAAATGTAGGGTGTTGGGTTTTTTTCAGCATGTTGCTATGCAGTGATATAGTTGGTTTTGTTTTTTAGTTTGTTTCTATGTTGTTGCTAGGGTGTTGTGTGTAATTCTTTTTAATGTGTTGCTATGCAGTTGCTAAGGGGTTTGGAGTGAGTTGAAATAGTTACTATGCAGCTGCTAAGATATATTCTGAGAGATTTTAGTTTGCTGCTATGCAGTTACTAGGGTGTTCTGCGTGTTTGTTGCTATACGGTTGCTAGGGAGTGGATAATTTTTTACTTGTTGCCATGCGGTCACTATAAGGCGTTCAGAGGGGTGTGAAAAATGTTGCTATGCAACTGTTAAGGTGTTCTCATCAGATTTTAATATGTTGCTATGTGATTACTAGAGTATTGTAGGTGTTTTCAGCATGTTGCTATGCAGTTTCTAGTTTGTTCTGAGTGTTTTTGTTTAGTTTGTTGCTTTGTTGCTATGCTGTTGCTAGGGTGTTTGGAGAGGTTTGTCAAATGTTGCCATGCAGCTGCTAAGGTGTTCTGAGCAGATTTTATTATATTGCTATCAGATTGCTACAGGGTTGGGGGTGTTTTTAGAAGGCTACAATGCAGTTACTAGGGTGTTCTAAGTGTTTTTGTTGCTAGGGGGTTGCTAAGGTGTCAGGGTGGTTTTCCAGAATGTTATTTGGAGTGGTTTGTAGCATGTTGCTATGTGGTTGCTAAAGTATTTTGAGTTGATTTTAGTTTGTTGCTAAGCAGTTGAGTTGAATTCTTCTTCCAGTACAGTCTATTTTCTTTCTGAACTCAGTTCATGGAGATATTATGAAGTCTAATTCAGGAAATTGCTAAAGGGAATGCCGTGACAGAGATCCCCTAAAGAGAACTGATGCATTCTCATGGCTTGCTACCTCTGCAAACAGCCCAGACAGGAAAGCATCACTGCTCTACTAAATATAACACTATATAGTTTTATATGGTGTGGAGTGCTCAGATTCACATTTGCTTGTCTAAAGGAGTTGCTAGATGGCTGCTAGGGTGTTCTCGGGCTGTTGCTTACTGTTGCTTACTAGCCAAAGTCAAGAGCCTCAAACACCATTTCTGTGTAATTTCTAGTGTTCTGTGTGGTTGCTAGTGTGTTTTTTGTTGTTGCTTACTAGCTCAAAAAAAGAGCCTCAAACAGCATTTCTATGTTGTTAATTTACCAGTAAAGACTGTATGTGTGAAAGGGGCTAATGTCCCCGGTATGAGTTACATGCTGATGGATAAAATAAAGTTCCATCCTACATGATTTCTCACTGAATATTTAGTTCCTCTCCCAAATGTTACATTTGATAGTTAAATCCACTGCTAATGCCATTTCATGTTTTGCAGCATTTTAATACTTAGAAACTGATGTAATGGTGTATTTGCGTCCTTATGTATGTGTGTTCAGGCATCTTCATTGCTTCTATTCAAATATACATTTCCTCGGCTCCAGCGCTGTGCAGCCCGACAGCTGGGATCACTCGCCGTCCGTTTTTGTTATATGACAAAAAAGTATATTTTTGTCATGGCTTAATAGCTCTCCCTCTTTGTACTTCTTTAAAGAATAGATGATGGTAATCAGCATTTCTGCCAGCGCGCTGTTGACAGAGGCATCCATCTGCAGTGAAGCGTAGTCTGAGCATCTCCTTACAGATCATTCAGAAAGAGAGAGCGAGAGAGCAAGAGAGACAGCCATGTGCCGCATCCACAGCTATGTAATTATTCTCATTATGTCAAATCACTGTGCCAGAACAATAACTGTGCTTTTATAAAAGGACTCCAAATGTCCATCTGCTCTATGTAGGTGTACACAAGATGTACATACAGGAGAGAAACAGACAAGAGCAGAACTGTCATTATGGTGAACCTGCTTAAATCAAGATAAACTGAAGAATTTTTTTTTTTACATGTTATCCTTTACTACTTTAAAGGAATATTCCAGGCCTAATACAAGTTGGGATCAATCGACAACATAACTTCTGCAAATTATTTCAACTTGAGAAAACATGTAGAATACTATTACTGCCACTTACAAATGAAGTGAATGGGGCCAATCAGGGATAGTTCACCCAACGATGAAAATTCTGTCACCATTCACTCACCTTCCACTTGTTCCAAACCTGTATACATTTTTGGTCCCACTTTATATTAAGTGGCCTTAACTACTATGTACTTACATAAAAAATAAGTACAATGTACTTATTGTGTTCATATTGTATTGCAAAACACTACTATTGATATGGGTAAGGTTAGGGACAGGTTTGGTGGTATGGGTAGGTTTAAGGGTGGGCTAAGGTGTAAGGGATGGGTGAACAGTGTTAGGGTTAGGGTTAGGGTTAGGGTTACAAGACGTAAACTATATGCATGTCAACATGATTTTAAGGTGAAAAAAGCTGGTTCTAAATATTCAAAACAGATCACATTACAAAACCAAGTGAATGCTTTCACACTGACTTATGTTGAAGTACAAGTGCTAGGAAACCAAGCTAAATATTTTTTTTGCAAGCACACTGTACATATCACAGCAGCCATAAATGTAGAGCTGATTAAATAAAGGCTAAGCTTCTGCTTAAACAACCCAACTAGCCTTCAAGTAAATCAATCAGAGCTTAGAAGGACTGTCAGATGTGTGTGCTCATGTTAGTATGCACACGTGTGAACGTCTGTAAGACTCTTCTGTTTATTTAAGGATTTACCCGTCTGATAGGGGGGGGAGACTTGTAAAGAGTGAGGCGGGAATCTCTTGTGCCTTAGTCCCCCCTTGCTAGGGTTTGTGGGTCTTGATGGTCAGATCGCGATGCCGATAAACACTGAATCGTCAAAGAGGTCCAATCCGATGTCAGCGTGATGGACTGCTTTGCCTTCCAGGCAGAGCAGAACTCTTTCAGTAACAGTGTCATTTCTAAACCAGGTTGAGAGACAGTAATGCAAAACCTTCTCATACCAGTGCATTTCTTGGGGCTGCCGGGACGCTTGCCGTGCATCCCTAACTTGCACCCGAAATTCTCCTCCCAGAACTCTGCAAACCAAACGTTCCTTCGGTTGTTGGACAAGGAGCGGCTTTTGAAGTATCTGTCAAAGGCTGAAAATAAGTATGAAAGCATTGGAATTGGATTGGAATTGCAAGAGAAACATTCAATCAGAATTTATATACCACCTTCTTATATTCACCTTCTATGGATGCTCTTTTTGGAAGGATGGTAATAGCACCTTCTGCTACGCTTTCCTGCTGGACGACAGGAGATATCTTAGAGCCCCAGCTGTCCGATCCCACCCACAGGAAGTGACCTGTTTGGTTGTTGTGCTTTGCAGCGTCCAAGACACGTCTGAAAGATGAGCAAACAAAACAGGCATCCATATGTGAGGATAAAACCCAGGAACCTAAATACGTCCTTCAAGCAGACCTGATTTGTTACACTTAGAACACTTAGAATTGGAAATTGGTCTGAAGTCATCAGTGTAATAGGCAAGCATCCAAAGGACACCACGTGAAAGGCTTAGAAGGGCAGCGGCTCTCGGGAATGTGGGGACGTGATTTGCTCCTGTGCTACAGGTACAAGAAATTCCATGCCAAAAATTACTGAAAAGTGTATTATTTTAAAATAAGTTCTGCAGGCGTTAGGCAGCACGTTATAAGAAATAGCTGACTTCACCTGTTCTTGAGGTTTTCTCCTAAGAGCAATACTTACAGCTCGACTGCATCATCCTCAATTTAACTCTGTGAAAGTCCCAGTTAAATACTATCTGTGGTTTGTCCAAAATTGGTAGCTTTTCAGTAGATGTGACTATTTATTAACTTCTAGACCACCGAAATGCAAGTCTACTTCTAAAAGTTTCCACATATTTTAAATATTCTCTCCCAAGTAACGTGGATAACTAGTAAATTAGAGAGGTGCTGTGGGGTTTGTGGGGTTGTGTGTGGGTTGTTGAGTTCAGAAATGTTAGTTCCGTGGGTCAACCCACCTGTTGTAAGAAGTGTCTTATGCTTACCAAGGCTGCATTTATTTGATCAAAAAAACAGCAAAACTGTAATATTATTAAATTAGTAAGATACTGTATATTAAATAAGGTAGTATATATTATGGACTCATGTTGCAATTGCAGTACAACCAGCCAAATGCCATCTAGAATGAGAATGTCCCATCACTTGCCACTGACTAGGCAAGTAGCAAAATAAGGGTAATCGCTTGAGGTAACTCCCGCCTTATTGACTTTTTTTCTTTTTTTAAAAGGAACAAATGATGTGATGTGATGGTCAAACAATATGAAAAAAACCAAATTTCAAATCAACAACTTGAGTTAAGACTTCTTCTTATTTTAAACTTCTCCCTATCGATATTAAAAAGCGGAGGCAAAACCAAAATCGTATGTGCTTATAAACCCTGTTCTCTTTTCAGGCCTCCCCAGGGACACAGCTATCTTAATATGTATTTCTTACATAACCATCCGGACCGTAGTACGTAACGCTATCTCTTGCTACATCCCTATGTCATCTCCTTCGCAAACCTTACCACGGCCTAGAGCTTTTGTTGTTCTCCTTCTCGTTCTTCTTCTCTTCTCCTTCTCCGGGTTTTCTTCTTTTTTCTCTCATCTCTTTCTCCCCCCCCCCCCTCCCTTTATCTCTATCCTCCCGGTCCTTCCCTCCCTCTCTCCCTTGCTCTCCTTCCCCTCTTCTTCATCCTTCCAGGTCCAGGGTCATCTTGTTGTTGTTCTTCTACAATTGTAGACCGCTTGCTACTCGGCGTTTGTCATGTGACATAGTTTCTTTCACCTTCCCTGTAAGGGTCCGCTTTTCGAGCGGGGACCCTTCGTGGAACAGAAGACAGGTGGGTGTGTGACGTGTTGTTATTTTCTTTTTCTCTTTCCCTTCCCTTCCCTTCCCTTGTGGTCTAATACCTTTCCCCCTTCCCTCCTTCCCTTCCCTTCCCTTCCCTTCCCCTTCATTCCTCCTTTTCAAATAAATATTTTAAGAGGAAACGTAAAGAAAGAAAGGGAGTGGGATGAAAAGGAAAAGGAAATTAATTGGATAAAATAAATGAAGGGAAAGAATGAAAGGAAAGGCAAAGTTAAAAAGAAGGAGAATGCAAAAAAGTAATAACAATTGGAAGAAAGAAATTTGATAAAAGAGGAAATAAAATGGAAGAAAGGAAAGGGATGAGAAAGGATTAAAGGGAAAGAAAATGAAAAGGAAGTGGAAAAGAGATTAAAGGAATAGGAAAAGAAAGAAATTGGATGAGAGGAAATTATATAAACCGGTATGAAAGTAAAGGAAAAGAAAATGAAAGGAAAGGGAAAGGATAAGAGAAATTAGATAAGAGGAAAAGAAATGACAGGAATGGGTGGGATGAAAGAAAAGAAAAGTGACAATAGAGACAAAAGAAAGATGAATAGGAAAAAGGAGGATGACAGAAAAAAAGATAATGGGATATTGCAAATGAAATTGAGTATGAAAGCAGAAGAGAGCAACAGAGAGAAAGAGAAAGACAGGACATGAGAAGGTCAGAAAGCATGGAAGGAAAGATGAAAACACTGGGGTGGCAAAGGAAACTTATTCCATTATAAGACGGACAGGGACGCACATAGATTAGATACAGAGGGACCAGAAAACAACAAACAGATTCAGTGTTTTTTCTCAGCGAAGTGAGTAAAGCGTGTTTAGATTCAAATGATATTTGATAGTGTCACCTTGCCCAAGGTGCCTGTGGGAACACGAGGTGATGTCAAACACATCCCGGCTTATTTACTCGGCCTAATGCAATTCAGAAAGCGCATGCCTCTGCACTTGAAAACCTATGGCCATAGTGTCATATCCACCGAAATGTACACAATAGCAATTCGGTTTCTGCATTCAGACATGTGGCAAGAAAATTGTGACAAGTCATGTCGTCAAGATCTGATCAGGTCCTCAATACATCTCAGACAGTCTAACAGTCACACTAATGGAAGACTCGTGCTCGCTGTCTCACACTCTAAAACAAACTATCTGCTCTCAAGGTCAATTTATATTCTCACCAGCGACATCGTGTTGCCAGGGAATTTGCAGTAAGGAGCATTTGATATGGAATCAGGCCACTGCACTGCATAAAGTGTGGCTATAATAACCTTCCATCTTGTCTCTAAATCCTCCATTACAGCATTAGCACTTCACAGGTTGAGTTAAACACTCTATTATCCCTCCAAATAGGCGCTCTTGCCACTACAGTCCATTTAATGAACAGCTGTGGTGGCCCCATCCCGAGAGCAGCTCAGGAAGCCATCATGAAGCCCAATTCACCCAAAGACACCCAGTGATTATGCCGAATGGGTGTCCTTTCAAGGATAAGTGCCATCGTCATGCTTTCCTTAATGGTGGCTGTTTTCCTTTGTTATCAATTCAGTCATCATCATGTAATTGAGATACTGTGCGGCGACAATGTCTACTGGCAGGGCGTCATCATGGGGCACTCTTGAAGATGTCATGTCTGACTTAAGAATGAGGCTTATTAGGGGAAACAAAATGCAACCTCACGATCGTACTGCTGCCCTTGGAAAAACTTCCATCCACTTTCCAAACCTTGTCCTAAGTAGGGTCGAGGGGATGCTGGATCTCAACATCTCGAGCTGTACATCTCAGAAAAAAGGTACAAAAGCTGTCACTGGAGCAGTAATTTTTTAAAAGATACTAATATGTATCTTCAAGGTATTAATTTGCACCCATTAGGAGTAAATTTTAAAGGGGTCATATGATGTTGCTAAAAATAAAATTATTTTGTGTATTTGGTGTAATGAAATGTGTTGATGTGGTTTAAGGTTCAAAAACCACATTATTTTCCACATACTGTACATTATTGTTTCTCCTCTATGCGTCGATTTTTACAAAGCTCATCAGTATGAAAAGCGAGGTGTGCTCTGATTGGTCAGCTATCAGTGTACGTTGTGATTGGCCGAATACCTCAAGCGTCAAGCGTGTGATGGAAATGTTACGCCCCTTACCATACTGTGATGCGTGTCCCAGCCGGACGCGACGAGACAAAAAAATAAAACCCATGATCACAAGGCATTTTGTTGCATCCAGTGGGGACATAATACGGATTATAATGACTTATACTGCCTTTTATGTGTTGCGTTGCATCGCGCCGCGTAAACATAAAACTATGTCTGCATTTGTGATTAGAGAAATGACAAACTACAAACGCTACTCTACACTGATCAAAACTCGCATTTGAATAGTCAGTAGCAAATTCTTTAAATATGAAAACATAATAACAGGCTGTGAGTCAGAACAGCCGGCATAGTAGTCTACCTATACCAGGATCAGGAAACAACTCTCTATAAAATGCGCTGGACACATCTGAATGTTTGGGTTGAACTGTTTTGGAAGAGTGTTGTAAATACAACTTAACCCCTTATTTCTAGTCGTGTCTTCTTTTGGAAAGCCAAACAAAGTAGCTTCACTTTCACAACAAAACACACAGCATCACACACAGCGGCCTAGAGTGAGCAGAGGCCGGCTTGAGTTAGCAGAGGCGGGCGGGCTTGCGCAACCACAGGACGACCCGGGGGGACCTCTGCTTCGTACACAGGAAGCCGATCTGGTGACCACAGCGCGAAGTTGATGTATTTCCTGAAGAGCGGAGACAGCAGGAAGAAGGACCCAAGCCGGCCAGAAAGAACGAAGCGGATTCATTCTCTTTTGGAAGGCCAAACAAAGTAGTTTCGCTTTCACAACGAAACACACAGCGCCTCACGACATGGCGGCCGCAACAATACTACAGAGAGAATAAAATTTACGCCTTCTTTCTTCGCGTGAACATTCGGGTGGCGTTATGCAAACCTTCCACTCGTGACGTAGACATGGGGGGAAAGACAGGCGCGACTCGTAGAATGAGAAGTTTTAGCAAAGAAAAGGCGGCATCGGTGCGCCTTTCGCCCACAGTCTGCAAAGCGCAAGGTTCTAAAGAATATCTCTTTGGGATTTGAGGACTTTAGTCTTGCAACAGCTCGCGAAAGATCTCTTTATGCCCCAAGAGGAGAGTGTAACCTCCAAAGAGAAGGAAATTTACATAGAGGGGAAGCAATGAACAAGTAGAACCAGGAAGGTGTTAATAGATGTTGGGATAGGCTCCATTATTCCTGCAACCCTATGTAGGACAAGGTTTTGAAAATGGATGGATGTTCTTTTTGCAGTGTAGGCAGGCAAACACCCTGGACAGATGGTCCAGTATTCACCTATGCTGCATGTGTTTGGATTGTGGGAGAAACCGGAGCACCCAGAGGAAACCTACGTCAAGATATGGGAAACATGGAAAGGCCGAATAGAAATGCCACCTGGTTTAGCTGTGGGAGAAACCGGAGCATCCAGGGGGAGAACATGGAAAGGTCACTAGAAAGGCCACCTGGCTTAGCCAGGACTTGAACCAGGGACCTTTTGATTGTGAGGCAACAATAATACCCACTGAACCACTAGCAAAATTGCTGCCATACACCAACAATTTGTATTTTAAATTTGTGACAATTTCCCCAAAACACAGGTCACAGGGGTTTGCCAGAACACTATAGGTCAGTAGGCCCCAAATATGATGGTCCCCTTCCCAAAATATAAAGGCAACGACATAGAAGGCCTATTTATACTGTGTGGGAAAAAGTAATAGGATTTTATAAAGACAATAATGCCAGTTTTACCATTATTATTTAAAAATATAGATGTGATCAAGTGTACCCAAAAGTATATAATTCCTAAACAAAACCTCAGAACTTTACAAAATTAGATAAGAAGAAATGATACACAGAAGCATGCAAACAGGGTTTTTTTTTGGGGGGGGGGTATTGGGTGATAGGTGGCGCTATAAGAGATATATACATTATATTTCTATGGTTTGCTACCTGAATTTGCAAAAAATTTTAAAATAAATTCTTCCTTGATTTAGGTGGTTACTGGCTTGCTAAATAATACGTATTATTTTTGCATATGCACTTTAATGTTTTAAAAACGCTTGAACCCTGATAATTGCTGCATGCAGATTTATTATTATTATTAATAATAATTTGCCATTTGTATTTGATAGATCCTAAAACACCCCCTTGAGTCACCCTGGACTTAATAATGGACTGAGAATGGCTTATCAAAAATGGTTTCTCAAAACACTTCCCAAACTGTCATTGGTCAGCAAACAGATTGCTCCGCCCTAATTTCCCACTATTGGAGTTAATATTGCTACGTTGGCCCAGTCTGGATACTTAAACAAATGGAACAATGTTTAAAAAAATGCCACACCACAACTATAACAATAACGACACAGAGTAACAATATTACTGGAATTACATTTAGAACTATTTTTTTTTCCAGAAGATGAGGGATAAAAACACTGACAGCCAATCAGAATTTTTGACACCTTAAAGGGTTAGTTCACCGCAAAATGAAAATTATGCTGCGTTTTACTCACCCTCGAAGCATCCTAGGTGTATATGACTTTCTTCTTTCAGACGAATCCAGTCGGAGTTATATTAAAAATTGTCTTTGATCTTTCAAGCTCTATCGTTGTACTCGGGTGTTGCATTCCTTCGGTTCAAAAGATGTGAAATAAAAAGCACTGTTCCACAAAAAAAAGTGTCTCACACGGCTCCGGGGGGTGAACAAAGGCCTCCTGTAGCGAATCGATGCGTTTTTGTAAGAAAAATATCCATATTCAAAACATAATAATCACTTTAATCTAGCATTTTGCAGTGAACTAACCCTTTAAAGACATACTGATCTAAACGTGGACTTTAAGCTATGTAAATAAACCTCATGCCAGAGAGGGGCCATACCATGGCCACCTCCGACAGCATCAGCCAATCAAAGTAATAGATCTTAAAGGCGGCAACTTGCAAATCCCTCCTTCTCAGGAAAGAGTAAAAGGTTCTCTCAGATATAAAGAAGTGTGCTAAGCTGTCGTTGCTACTACTGTAAGAGCTAAGCTGCTAAGCTAATTTGTAGAAGAAACAATGAAGTCCTGCAAGAAGCAAATTTGGGGAGTTTGGAAACAGCAACAATGACCACAAGCTTAGTGCCCTAATCTTCTCCAACAACTTCCGAATCATCTCTTCAGCGATCCTTCTTCTGCGTGTTCCAGACTGTCCGCATCTTCTGTTCAGACTTCAGAACCTTCACCTTCAGCGTACCTCCGTTTTCGCGTTCCAGACCAAGGATCTTCTTGGTGCTCAGGAGTTCATCGTTCATCAGAGCTTTGTGTATAAGACTGTGAAACAGATCCAACTCCTTTCTTCCCACTGCAGCGTGGTCCAGGTCAACAAGTGGAAGACATCGGCGCTCAGACTCAGCACATGACCAGGCGGAATGTAAATATCACTCTTTCCAAACCTCTTTCCAGAGACCATTGGCATTAGTCTGTATTGTCAGTATATGATTATCTAATTTGCATTAGACGTTATATAGCTGATATCAGTTAATAACAAATAATCTATCAGTTTATTTGTTGAATTCAGAATAAGGTTTACCTTATTACCTCCAAAGGAATTGCAGTTTATCTTTCCATAAAATAACGTGTAACGTCCATAGTAACATCTAACTCAGTCACTTGCACCTATCAATCTTTTGCACTTTATCCATTCATTGTATCCATTTAGTAGTTCTTAGTTCCCATTCAGTCAGTCACGTTCTACGTTACGTCAGTCGTGACTGACGAATTGGGATCTCGCCCAAGAGCCCAATCACCTTCGAGTGTAAACTAAACAAGCCAATGACAGTTGGTGTGCGTGTTTCGCCACGCGCACCCCGCCCCGCAGCGCGGGTATAAAAGGAGAGCGCGTGCAAACGCACATCAGCTTTTCGCTTCGGAGCCGAGCCTTCTACTAGGACGAATCTCCGCGAGTGTCTGCAAAGAAACAGCCTAGCGTTGGTGTTACGGCACGTCAGCGGGGGTTGCCATTCAGTGCTGGCGTGCAGCTGGCCTCAGGGCCTATTCAAATACGCGTTTCCCCCAGAGAGCTTCTCACACAGACACTGGGCAAGGTCAGGGAGGACGAGGAGCAGGTCCTCTTGGTAGCGCCATACTGGCCCGGTCGGACCAGTGATTCCCCCTTCGGGTGATCCCACTTGTGTATTCTTCCACGGTACGGCTCCCTTCACGGTAAGCCCGTGTCTTTCCCTGACAGACGTTCTCTGCCATCTCTGCTGCATAGTCATCTCACCCCAGGCAGGTTGAGTCTACCACAGAGACTTCCATATGTAGCACTGCCCTGGGCCAGTCCATATGTGTATTCCACATGATACCTCCTATGCGCAGGATGTGGCTTCCGTAGCATTCCCAACTGGGTACGCTTTCCCAGTGTTATCCAATGTACCACTGTATGGAACAGCAGTGGCGGACACCTCTGCCTAGCCGCTGTCCTATCTTCCGCCCAAGCTGGTGTGGGGGGACTTGCCGGCTTCAGCAGGGCACTGGAGGGGGTCAGCAATAGTGGCGTTTTCCATACGGATCCCAATTCATCAGTCACGACTGACGTAACGTAGAACGTGACTGACTGAAAGGGAAAGTCTCGGTTACTGGTGTAACCCTCGTTCCCTGAAGGAGGGAACGGAGACGTACGTCCCGTCGCCACAGTCGTTGTACCTCCGCTGTACGGCCGGGGAGCGTAGTCTCGGCTCCTCAGCGAAAAACTGATGTGCGTTTGCACACGCTCTCCTTTTATACCTGCGGGGCGGGGTGCGCATGGCGAAACACGGACGCCAACTGTCATTGGCTTGTTTAGTTTACACTCGAAGGTGATTGGGCTCTCGGGCGAGATCCCAATTTGTCAGTCACGACTGACATAACATCTCCGTTCCCTCCTTCAGGGAATGAGGGTTACACAAGTAACCGAGACGTTACGTTTGTCTATCTTTTTGTTAATAAAACCCCTTTATTACACTTATGTCTTCCTTGTGTTGATAATACACTAAGAGTCTCTACAAGTGAATGAGATCTCTAAAATCCTTCAGATTGTTCAGACTACAACTTCCTCCAATTTATGTAATTCTTATCTATTTAATAATCTTCTATGATTGTTCTTTATTGTCAAAGCGAAATTCCTTGGCTTTTTCCCCATAAAAGAGTGTGACCAAAACTAAATATTAATATTTAAGCCCAAAGCCATTACATTGGTGGTGCTAGTTAGATCTAAAACCACTGTATTTAGTGGTGCCCCGTGCGAGGTTATCTTACATTGAAATCACATTTTTGTGCAGGTGATGAGTCAACTAAGTATAGTTCATCTTAGGTAAATAAACAAACACTGCATTATTGTCGCCATGTCGTTCACCTCTGAATCTGCTACACTCCAGGCTTCCTGCCACTCAGAAAATTTTCAGACAGGCCATGACACCAGAATCAGAGTACTCTGAATAGGTCGGTGGCAAGGAAGCTCATTTAAAGCTCCCGGTGTCAAGTCCGCCCGAGGCATTAAGAGTTTGCAGTTGCATTAGTCACATCGTTGTATGCGGCAGAGGTACCACAATCGCAATCTCAAACAATTTATCAGTGCCTGCGGCATCTTGTCTATTGTCAGCAGGCATGTCACTTGCTCGATAAAATAATCAAACAACACGATCAATACCTCATATCAGTCAATAGTGGAGCAGCTAATAAAATAGGGTTTAAGATGTCAATGTTTCTTTAAGCCTGTGTTTGAGTTCAAAATAAGAGCTGTGCAGTAACTAAATGACAGATTTTGTGTTTCATGGATCATAGTAATTAAAAAGGAAAATGGTTGTGCTTCATTTAATGGCAGGGGCTGAGAAGCATTCTGGATGATTAATATTACAATTTTTGATCATTTTCACATCAAGCTTAAAAGGCAACATAAATTAGCAGTTTGTGCCAGCTGTGAGCTCAGTGCTGCCTGTGAATTCAGCAGCTGCAGTGTGCATAAACTGCAAAAAGTGTTTCAATTCAGTGGAAAGACAGACATGCACGTCTTGCTGAAGATGGAGGCAAAATTGTATTATCGTACAAAAACATGGCTAAAGTTCAAGTTTCTGAGTTCCACAGACAAAAGCAGTTATCAGGTTAAACTTTGGCCTGCAGTACTTTTTGTACGATTTCATATGATTTTTTTGAATGTTTGAATTTGGTGTTCTAAATTTCTGAAAACATGAAGATGGATTTTTTTTTAAAATCTCAATCTTTAAATCTAAAGTTAAAAATGTAAAGTTCATTTAATCTGCCATATAAAAATACAAATCAATGAAAATACACTACAAAACAATTCAGTTTTGTTTAATGTCAAATCTCTTGCATTTAAATGTACAAAATTTGAAACTATAAAATACACCACAAGAATGATTGTTAAAACGACGTGTCTAAAATTCAATTCTAAACAAAATTCTAATTCATATAATTCACTAAAGGTGAGGTCACATTTGACCATATCCCCATTATTTTGCAGGCAAAATCCAATCATTTCAATAGGAATCCAGGCAATCGTGAGTTTTGTGAGGCTGAATAATTTTTACACACAGATTTCGCCTTGGGTTCAAGGGTTTGGGGCTTGGTTTATTTGTTTGCCTGTGAGGTTTGGTCAAAATTTCGCTAATGTGACCACAGCTTAATTCATTTTTGGCATTTTTCTAGCACCATATTCTCTTTTCATTTTGTTTAGTTGGTGCACAATATCACAATATCCAATATCAAACGACTGAAATATCATTAGTGTTATTAGAAATCTGGAATATAACTAATATGGTACCAATATATTGTGCATCCCTACAGAAAATGCGGTATTTTTTCTGTTTCGCATAATAAAACCCCTTAAAACAAAGTTTCATTAAGTTCTGCTTTCAGTCTGACAAATCTGCTAAAGATGGAACTTTTTAATGGGCAAAAGTTTGCCTTCATATCACAAATAACGCAGCTAAAAGACATTTAAAATATTAATACAATCAGTGCCAAGTGCATTTTGAAAATAAATCCCACAGACATCACAGCCAAAATTTTTTTTCCACTGTTTATTTCATACAGCCTTTCAATATTTTGGCAGAACTAAGCCTTGTTCTGCTATCACACGGCAGAGCAACCTCACCTTTTTCCTCAGACATGAGCACAGCCAGCGTTGCACAAAAAGTGCGCTGAGCGTGGGAGCGAGGGCTTTTGTGTTTCACACGCAAACCGTGGCAGCCATTAGCAGTGCTGCGTGTGTAAGCTGACACAAATGCATATCACACTGTGTATGCGATGAAATGTTTGAAACCGGAACAAAAGCTTCTGTGTGAAAAGATACACTAGCGTCTGTACAAAACACTGTATGCTATACCAAACGACTACAGTCACAGTCGAGATAATTAGCACAGAAAAAAGTTCTGTGCTAATGCGTATAAAAGTCAGTTAACAAGGTTAACAAGTTCATCCACTCTTTCCTAATGTTGGGATCAGAAGGAAGGCAATGCAAAGACTGTGTTTTTCCACAACTTGGCACTATACAATGTCTTGTTGTTTTTGGAGCATCTTTGTCGTTTGATTTCTTTGTAGACATGTGTTTGTCTCTCTCGTTATATACACTAAATGCGTGAATCGGTGGGCGGGGCTAAACAGGCAGTGATGTAGAAGCAGGCGTTGATCTTCTTCTGCGGAAGCGGGGTTTAGTCACACTATTACATCATAAAGTGGCACATTCCACAACCTGTCGTTTTGGCAGATTAGCTTCAATATAAGATGTTTTAGACTAATGAGGAAGTTTTGAGTTCTGAAACTTACAGGATGTTTTTATAGTACAATGACCTCTAATATGTCAAAAGGCCAAGGGAATTTTGATTTCGCAGTTCATGACCCCTAATCAAGAATAAATACTATAAAACTACCTGTTAGCTATTGCACTAACTTGTTGTTGAGCCTTACTGTAAAGTGTTACCAAAATATTTTTTATTTAAAAACATACTATTTTGCCCAAAATTTGTGTGCTATACTGAAAATTTTATTATTATTCATTAAAGTATTGAATTTTTTTTCTCATATTACTTTTATGAATCAATTGTAGAGTGTCTCAAATCATTATACGTTTCATTTATGAAACTGCCTTAGAAAAAACAGGCTATGTAGGGTTTAATTCCCTATACCTGTTATATAAAAGGCCAATATGAATTATGGAAATGAGTAGTAAAAGGTTAAAGATTCCTCTTTATTATAAATAACAGCCAGCATCTACACCAGCTCATTTTTAAATACCAAAATCACTAGAGCAATAATTACAGTGAAACTCCATTTCAAACTCGTCCAGGTAGGAAGCTGCAAAGTTAATCGCTATATAGCTTGCAGTGTTGCCTGGGGGAGGCTGCTTCCGTCATTTGAAGAGAAACAGTGGCGGGTTTGTACTGTAGACAAAGACACATCTCTGCCCGCTCGCGTCTAAGATCAACCTTTCCACAGTTAATTGCTGTAGAAAGACACGTTTGGACCAGAGGAGAAGGGCTTCCGTGCTATAAATGAATCTCTGCTGCATCCCACTGCATTATGAAGAGGATGCTGACAGCATTCATTTGTAACAAGCCTGAAAATGCCACAGCGATCAGTTCAAAGAAATCTGAAATAACTCTTCGAGGATCTCTGCATCTTAATTTTAACTTCTGTCTCGATATTTAATATTACATAGTAAAATGTTGGTGGGTAAAACAGTATTTTGTACTGTTAATTTCAGCAACAAATGACTGAGAATGCCAATTAACTCTATACTTACATAATCACGAGTGAACGTTGTTTATCAGTTACAATTAACCCTTCGCTTCGGAGTTTGCTTGACAGGTGATCTGACCAATCATTACGGCAAATCTGCCATTTTGTCTGACAAACAAACCAGACAGGAGAGTAGATTAACACTGGTGGACGTTAACTTGAAAAATGGTGTGTAATGACATCTATCTGCGGTTGAAACAAGATAACTTCTGTTGTTCATTCATGTATATTTTGTGCTATAACTAATAAAGAGGAAGAGATGATCTCATGATGAATTCATGTGCCGCTTGAAGTTTTTGAACTTCAGAACTTGAACGTTTTTTGCAAAAAGGGTCAATTAAATCTTTATTTTTAAATCCAGATTCAAGTCTCACTTGTTTAAAAATGCAAACCTCACCTAAATTGTATTTGTCCAGTCCCAACTTACTCTGTTTTAGTCTTTTGTATACGGTATTTCTTGTTTGTTTTCTATTGTCTTGTTCGTAAATTTATTGTGCGGTGTCCTAGAGTGTTGAGAAAGGCGCCTATAAATAAAATGTATTATTATTATTATAAAACAAACTTTTTAATTTACCTTCAAAGTGAAATAGTAACATTTTTGGTTATCAGTATTCCTATAAACTGTAAAAAATGTTTTGTCAAATTTGTCAGTAAAATTGAAGTTATTATAATATTATTGTATTATTGAAGGACTATTTTTACACTTCAAAATGTCACATTTATTTCAGTCTGCTACTGACTGTTTTTTGTAATCATTTGAGAAATTTAATACCAATTTCTGAGTAAAAACTGTTTCAAAGGAAATATTTTTTTTTTCAGTGTAGCGCACTTTCATTAGTATTAAGCAAATTTAGCATTTCGGTACTTTTAATTTCAATGAAAAATTCTTGAAATTTTCAAGTAACTGTCACTATGTACATAATGTAAAGTGTTGGTTAATATTCAAAATCCATAACACTTTACGATGAATTGTTCTTCAGGAATAGTATTTCTGTAATTTGAGCGACAACTGACTGAGATTAAGTAACAGTCGCTACTTATATACTAAATAATAAAAGGTTGATTTATCAGTATTCATATAGTACAGTCATTCAAAGTGATAAATTAACTACCACCAATAGCATATTAAATAGTAAAATGTGAAATTAACTATCACCAATAATATATTAAATGGCAAAATGCTGGTCAGTATCAATTTTATGACACTTAATGATGAATTGTTCATCATGAGTAGTATTTCTGTAATTTTAGCAAGTGAATGCTTGACACTTTTAAAAAAAATGCTTGAAATTGAAATTTAACTATCACTATTAACATATTAGATAATAATATGCTGGTCAATATCAAAATTCATAACACTTTACGATGAATTGTTCTTCAAGAATAGTATTTCTGTAATTTTAGTAACTGTAATTTTAGAGATTTAGCATCTCTACTTACATACTAAACTGTTAATTAATATTCATATACCACATTATTTTGAATTGCTTTTCAAAGTGAATATTGTATACTTCAAAATGTAAAATAACTGCCTCACCCGGCAAACTGAATAGCAAAATGTGGATTAGTATATTATGTTTAATATTTATAGCACATTACAGTAATGCATATATTCAACACAGAGAATAATTCATTAATGGTTGTGTCATTCTGCTATTACTGTACATGCATCCTCTAGCGAACAAGTACGACTGAATCATAAGCTTCCAGATGCCAAACATTAAGATTGAGGATCAGAACAGCCTTAAGAATCAGCTAATTTTTTCATCCACTGTGTCTGGCGTTCTCCTTTCAGAGCCATGCATGGCTTTCTTTACATTAGGGAAAAATAAGAGGACACAGTTCATTCATGTCCCGAAGGACACGAGTGGGTGCGGAGACAATTTTCACCCAGGATGGGGTGTTTGCATAGCATTAGAATGACAGAAAATGCTTTCATGTGGTTAATGCACAGTGATCTGCTCTTGACTGGTGTTAATGTCTTTTTTTGAAGGCTTTGAGAGTTTGAATATGTAACTAGTGCATTTAATATAATCCACGGTTACAATTCAAACACGGATGCCACGGACACATTTTTAAATATCCTACGTTATACCAACCCAGCGGTTTAAATAGATGCAATAAATATTGATGTTTTAAAGGCGCGTTCGCTCTCGCCTACTGCTCGCACATTTGCATTCAAATTAGATTACCTAACTTGAAGGAAAACAATTGGGAAATTTTTAGCTGTAGATAGTGATTTGAAAGAGGCTCTGCTGCTGAACCTATTGCTAGAGTGTTTATATAACAGTACAGAAACAGAAACATCAAGAAGCGTGTTGAAAAAGAATCAGTTTCTACAAGGTCTGGAGTGGCTGCCTTGAGCAGAATTGAAAATATGTCTCTATACGCTGAAAAGACGGACCAAAGTCCGTTATAATTGCTTTGGGTTGATGAGCTAAAAATGAAAAGGTTACGTTCTCTATGGAAATATACAGTGGGAAATCTTTTATGCAACAATCAAAAATGTCATTCTAACCAAGGCAAGGGCAAGTCACCTATAATCAAGCCATTTTTGATTTCAAAGGAACAATCAAAAGAAGCATTGAAACAAATATATCATGTTTTGAGGGCTGTCAATCAATCCAGTTTTTTATTAAATTAATTACATAATGTGCTGATTAATTAATCAATCACAATTATATAATATATGGACACAAAATATTTTATGTATACTGGTAAAATCCCCCAAAATAGTTGACTAAGAAATATTTGACTTGTCTTTCAAAAAGATAATCAATAAACATTATTTTCTAATTGTAATTACGCTTATTATTTTTTGTGTGTCTACTATGATATCTTACCTTCATCGCACAATCTATAAAGATTAAAAAGAGATTTTTAACTAACTTCCTACATTTTAAGCAGGTCATTTTAGTAGATAGCAACACTAGAAAAGAAAGATTTATGCATTTAATACACTTGCAAAAAATATTTTGTAAGCGGTCCAAACGATTGAACTGAAGCAGAGACCATCCGGCCATAAGCATTTGTGCATTTGCTACATTAATGCAACCTGTGCACCATTTGTCCTTGAGGTCCAGGTGTGTAGCACATCTAGATGATGACCAAAAGCATCTGTGACTCTGTGCCCACCTTTACCTCAGCAAAATATTTGTTATAGAATTAAGGCCCTATGATTTCTACAATGCGGAAAATGCAGACAGAATCATGGAATCCAGTCATTAAAAATGGTATTTAATAATGCAGAATGTCACAGAATTAGGCAAAATTTGGATGAATAAATAAAAAGTAGGTCAAATCGCAATATAGACTGGTGTTTGTGAATATTAAAGGGATAGTTCACCCAAAAATGTGAAAATTAGCCCAAGAATTATTCACCCTCAAAGCATCCTAGGTGTATATAACTTTCTTCTTTCAGACGAATCCAGTCGGAGTTATATTCAAAATTGTCTTTGATCTTCCAATATTTACTTAATTAGAGTGCAATTCGATTTAATTTCTTCATGAATGTTAATTTCAGTAGTAAGTAGATTTGATTTGTTTGTTTATTTATATACTGATTTCATTGAGCCCTACACAATGGCGCTTTTGTCTCACACCGTTTGGTTTCGTTTCAATAAAAGTGTCCCCGAGGGATCTTGCTGTCTCTTCACTCCCTGCCGTGACATAAAAGATACTATTTTTGAAACTTAAACCCCTTATAGATGCTTTGAACAGTAAAACTTAAACACTCTGGTGTGCAGCACAGACGCTATCAGTGGGTTTCGGGCACCTTAAGTGGCGCTTCTGCATTTGTCTTTATCGGTTGAGCTCATAAAGTGTTTTTGAAGTGTAATTGTCTTTGTGTGACAGGTTGTAATCCTCAGATGGCGCTCTGCTTTTGGGGCAAAGGAAACAGTCCGTGAAGCACAATGCATTTTCCCTCATGCCACAGCACTGCGGCTGTCAGCCATTAATGAAACCACACAAAGACTTGTCACCTTGATTAAAACTGTCATCTAAGAACAATGGTGCATACTGGAGCCTTATATGCCGCTGGAGGAGGTTTGTGGAGCTGAATGGAGGCACATTTCATACAGGCAAGGAACATTAGCTCTAGATGCCAGTCACCTGAGGCTGCATTTTGTGTGTCGCCTGACAGAAATGCCTCTCTTGTTTGTCAGCCCTCAACCTGACGATGAAATTTGTGCACGTCTTTCAAGTTCTCTAATTATACATTCAGGTAATACATAAACATGAAGGATTGATCGTTAACATGGGTGTAAACATGAAACCACGTTTCCTTCAGAGGCCTATTCAAATCTGTATTGAACAATCAATCATTATATATTGCTACATATAATTTTACGGGGTTCAGAGCTATTTTCCATGCTGCTACACAGTTGCTTTTTGCTTAGGGTTTCATGGTTGGTTGCTTACCAGTCTTGTTATTATTAAATAAATCTAAAACTATTAAAAATAGTTTTCGGAAATAGATTTTTAAAAAATGTAATATAAAAATAATGATAAACTTAAACTTAAAAGAGACACAAACTAATGAAACTGACAAAAGCATGAACAACAAACAAATAAAAGCTAATTAAAAATTTTAAAATATAAGTAATAGTACATAAATAATACTAAAGTAACTGTTGCTAACTTTTGGGTTAATTACAAATAAAAGATAAAATCATAAAAAGAAAATCTAGTTTAAATCACACATCAAGTTGTTAAAAATATACTCTTTGTATTCATGTTTATTGTGGTTTTATATGATTTTTTATACTATTTTCAAGAAAAGATTCATTTTAATATTATTTTTTTTTTAATGCATGTGGATGAACACATTTTATCATTATTTTCAAAAGAGCATTTAAATAAATTTTTCAAGGTAAAATATATTTGTACAAATATCAACAATTGTTCATTCATAAATGTCAATACATTTTAAGGAGTCGCACTACATGACATATTACAACTGAAGTAACCTTATTTGCCTAAAAAATATATAACAATGTTTTTAAATTTAGAGATAAAATCATGTTCCGTGTACAAGATGTGACCTTTTAGCAAATAAAACTAAATAACATAAATAGTATATATAAATAATATAAAAGCTGTAATATATGCATTGCAAATAATAAAAAAATAATAAATTTAATATAAACAAATAAGAATTAATATAATTTGCATCGGAAGTTACTATTGTATTCTAATTTGGGTAAAAAACCCCAGAAATAATATATACTATTATAAAAGTATTTAAATGCTTTTTCATGTTTTTTTTAACACAATTATCATGAATTGTTAATTCATAAATATCATTAAATTTGTAGGGCGGTCACCACACTGCCTATTACCTTATGGTAACCTGATCTTCTAAATAAATAAATAATAAAAAATAATAATATTAAATATAAAAAAACCTTCTCAACATATAAGGTGTGTATCATTGTATGTATGAATGTTTAAATAAATTAATTAAAAAGACAGGACAGCAAACAGAGAGCAGACACCACTAATAACACACCCCTGTGACCTGTGCAGTAGTATTTAGTGCAGTACAAGTTTTGCAATACATTATACCGACTTAAAATAAGGTCATCCATTGTGCATCAACCCCTTTGCCAGAATCAATTAGATGTGAAAATATCTGAGGCTGCACAATTGAACAAACAAGAAATATTGATTAAGTATAAAAGTTAAAGCGTTATTTTATTAAGTTAAAGCATCTGCTAAATGTCTAAATGTAAATGTATGTAGCATGCTGCTATTAAACTGATATCCAGCATGCCATTATGCTGTGCTGTTCTCAGTGTTTGTTTTATTGTAACTCATTTTTCAATCTTGCTTCAGTTCAACTAAAAACTGGAAGCAGCGACCATTTACCACACGGAAACGATTCCCACCTATCATAGCGAACAAACCGTGACTGTTAAAACAGCTTAAGATGATCATCAGTCATACCTGCAATTTTTTGCAAGGGAGTGATATATTACACAGAAAGAACGCTATCAAACATAGATTAAGAATGGAAAAATTGTTGATGACAAATGGTACTAAGCATTTCAAGGACTAAAATGTATCAATCTTACAGTATTTCAACTGTGATATAATTTTTCAATATGTTTAGTGACAAATAAAGGACAATCCTAAAACACACACACACACTTCTCTATTATATTATATATAATGTATTTATTTTTACACATTTTAAACCTTTACACTAGATTATAAGAGTGGTCAAATTTAGCTTAAAATGTAAGCAATAAAATGAAAAGATGAATAAGAACAGCAAAGCCAGAGCCCAATTACCCAGAGTCAGAGCCTGACCTCAATGATGCTCTCGTGTCTGAATGAGGGCAAATACTCACAGCCATGTTCCAACATCCAGTGGAAAATCGAGCCAGAGCTCTGTAAGCTCTAATAGCAGCAAACAGAGGACCAATTTCCTATTCCTGCAGCTCAATTAGCAGAGTTTGGCAATAGCAATGGCAAAATCATGGGCTTGGATACTGATAAAATGTGATAAAAGCATCTGCCAAGTGTATAAATGTAATTCCCATGGCTCTGAAATTAAATGTTCAACAAGCTCATAGGGGTGTAGTGTTCGGGTACCCACATATTGTTTTCCATATATTTCCACCAGTCTGGTTTAAACCAACAACACAACACAATTAAATTAAATATATTATGGGTGTAATGATAGTCAGTTGTAGGCAATCAATCCAGTAGGGGGTGCACTCGGTAATGCAACGCTAACTGTCACAACAGGAAAAAGCAGAAGAAGAGATGATCTACACACCAACCTAAAACAAGAACGGCGAGTTCAGATGGTGTGCAAGGGCTCGGAGAACCGTCTGCTTGTTTTAAATCAGCAGCGTGGGAAAGTTTCGGATTCTAGAGATGCACTGGTCAACCGGCTATAAGTCAGAACCGGTTTTTAGTTTTATTCTGGCTGATCTCTATTTCAAAATTGCATACAAACTGCATTGCAATCATTTCAAAAAATGTAATTTGTGTCCAATTTTTATGAAGTCTGTAAAGAGGAGAAAATACTTTACCAGGCAGATCAAGCTTACTGTTCGCGATGCTTGAAATATTAGGAAGACAAATATATGGGGGCTTATATGAATGTATCTGACCAAAAAACCGAAGTACGCACCGAACCTTCTGTGCACCATTATACCCCTAATATACACTGTATATATATTGTAACACAACATGCATTGAGGTTACATATCATTTCCACAATCTAATTGTCTAATTTTTCCCTTCAGAATTTGCTTAGAATAAATGTTAAGGCTTGAGCGGAACAGAAGTGTGTCAGGCACATTTTCATATCAGACAGACTCACTTAATTCACCAATGAACCTTTGTACACTAGTCATGTACACCAATCCAGGTAACAGAAAGCTATTTGTGCCAACAGGAACATATCTACTCAGATTGGGAATGTATTGAATACTCTTATACCTCCTCAAGCCCCTAAATATTTCATAGGACATCTGAAAATGCTTCATTAATTATGAAAGAACAGGTTTATTTGCATGTTTAGATCAGAGTAATCGCGTGATAGGTGCTGCTTGTCAGGTTGACGGCATTGTACTTTTCCACGAGCAAAAGAGCCCAGGGACACACACAACCTTTTACCCCTTATGAAAATGCTAATGATAAATCTCATCATTGACTCATTGATCTCATTTGGGATGCATGAGAGATGACAGGAACGCAGTATTCATGGAAGGTCTCAGCAAAGGCCTTTATTACAGTGAGACAAGCTGAATATAGTGCAAGATTTCATGGCAGCGAGAGATGAAGCTGTAAACTGAGGCACTTGTTTGTTTCCAGAGCCGAGTGATAATGTATCTGTTGTTGGATTTTGTGGAAACGGTATTAAATATTACATGGTTTCATCCAGCACAATCTCATATGCTTGTGTACACAGTCAAACTGACACAAACCCACCAGTAGAAGGAGAGAGAGGAAGACAGGCTGTCAAATCTCCACCGCAGGATGTGTATTACCATTCATTTCCTGTCTAAAGTAATATCAAAACTTTTCCTCTCAATAATTAACGTCAGGCACAAAGGAAAATAGAAGGTTTGTAAATTCTAAATGACTTTTTGACAGGAAGAGAACGTGAGAATACATATCTGCCCTTCAGTGGAAATTAATAAAAGTGATATCCATTCTTTGAAATGTTGATATCAGGTCACTAGGGAAGGGAATTGTAAGTTATTTAACAGATCTGATTGCTCTTAATGATTCCAGTCCTTAATGGTTTCAATACCGATTCTTTTAGTACTTCTGAGGAAGAAATATTTGGAGTAAATCCATTGGCAAATGATGAGATGAGATGATTCAAATGACTGACTTTCTTCTGTAGAAGACAAAAGATGATATTTCAAGGAATGTTGGTAACCTTGGGGACATTGACTTCCATTGTATGGATAAAAAAAAAATCAAGTTAACGACACTGGTCTCATTGTGTGGTTTTAATTCACTTAAAGGGGTCATCGGATTCCCATTTGATACAAGTTGATATGATTCTTTAGGGTCTTAATGAAAAGTCTATAACATACTTTGGTTAAAATTTCTCAATGGTAGTGTAAAAACACCTTTTTTACCCTGTCAAAAACAGCTCTTTCAGAGCACGCAGTTTTGTAGCATCTTCCTTTAAATGCTAATGAGCTCTGCTCACACCGCCCCCTCTTCTGTGGGGTGACGAGCAGTACTGTTTACTTTAGCCGCGAAACTTGCTAACTAGCACATATTAGGAAAGGCGATTTGCAACGATTCTTAAAAAAAACCTTATACTCACTTCTTGTGTAGATAAAGCTCAATCACGAATGATTTGCGCAAACATAGACGCATTTAGCCAGATCGGGGATCAGCACATTCCCTTCAAAAACAAATGTAATCCTCTGCGTCTTCAGCGCTCAGATGTCGGGAGTAAATGACGACTGCTATGTTCATTATTACATTCAACAACAAAACACCTCAATCACTTAATCGGAGACATTCTTGTCTTCCCCTGCACCGGAGTTGACACAATGGCGGACTGATGACAGCTCACTCAGGGCGGATCTAAGGTAAGACGACCTTGTCAATCAACTATCGTGGGAGTGGCCTGTGCAGAACTACGTCATTCTGATGTGAATCTCAGAACAGCCTGATTTGAGAAAGGGGATTTTAAAATAGGGAATGATAATTTATAATGCCACACTGTATTAGTTTGATTAAAGAACCAGCTCATATGAATTAGTCTCATCAGGAATGGCCAGCTGTTTTGTATTTGCTAAAAAGAACTGACTTATAAGATTTTGGGAATATTACTTCAGATATGAAGACAAACACTTTGTTGGGATGAACAAATGTCAAATCTGTTCTAGCTTTAGTATATTTAAAAGGTAATTTAATGTTTTTTTTCCCTGGGGCGGGGGGGGGGGATACAACGCTGAATTTCCAGCATCATTAGTCCAGTCTTCAGTGTCACATGATCCTTCAGAAATCATTCTAACATACTGATTTTGCTGCTCAAGAAACATTTCTTATTATCAATGCTGAAAGCATTTGTGCTGCTTAATATTTCTGTGGAAATCGCAATACATTCTTTTTCTGAATGTTTGATAAATAGAAAGTTCAAAAGAACGCCATTTATCTGAAATAAAAATATGTTTGTAACATTATAAATGTCTTTACTGTCACTTTTGATCAATTTAAAGCATCCTTACTGGATAAAAGTAGTAATTTCTTATAAATAAAAGAATCTTACAGGCCCCAAATTTTGAATGGCACTATTCCTTACTTTGATATGCATCTTTAAGATCTTATATGATGGATTGGGTTGCCATGCCACTGATTTTCTTCTTTCTGTCACCAAGATCCCTTAATCAAAGACACTTCTCTGTCAGGAAACCACCTGCTGTGAGTCAAGAGCACTGCACACCTTTGACACGACTTGGTTCATTTAACTCACTAGCCTTTCAATCAGTTTTTTCACTTAGCATCTCCTATTTTCTTATGCCCAGAGCCGGGCATGAACACAAACAAACTGGGATAAAACAAAATGGAAATCCACCCAGATTCCATGAGCACAATTAAGACTGTACGGCCATTGGGTCTTAAGTGGGATGCTTTCAGCATTAGGTTAATGCTTGTATTAAGCCCTGATCTGGAATCTAGGGGGTGTTATTTTACTTAAAGGGTCCTGCTGTTACACTCCCACACTTGAAGGACTGCAGATTGCCAAATGTCATGAGAGCCGCTCTGAGTTCAGCAGGACACCAATCTGGAAAGATCCACGGCTGAACGTGAGGATGAGAGGTGTCAGAGAAATCTCAGATGTTCTTAAGTGAAGCTTAACAGCTCTGAGAGATGATTTGACGCTAACTGCTCCTCCAAAATGAACAAAGATTTCATATTTGAGGGACATCGGAATGACGCTCTTATACACAATTTAATCACAAGGAAGTAAATACTTGATAACAGGGAACATAAATGAAATTACTAAGCATTCCTCGCCTTCAAAGCTCAGCATTCAAAAAGCTCTTTGAATTCACTTTAATCGAACAACAGATGCGTTTTTAAGTCTCTCGTATTAAAGACACACAAATCAAACTGTGAAAATTAGCTGCTCATTTTCGAGTTCATCCTTAAGAGAACACTGACAACCTTTTATGACGCTGGTAATGGAGATGATAAAGCCCAGTTAAATAAACCTTGTAAACTTAAAAGCTGCCCATTGAAGCTAAAAGAAACGAACAGGCTAATGCAAATTCATCTTCTATGTAAGTAGCCAGCTAGGCAAACTGCAGACACACAGGACTGAGTAAACAGGATGTTAACAAACTTATAAAATTACAAGTTTGATACTAGCCAACAGATCCTGATCACTTTGTTTTGTTTTGTTCTTGTAGAACTAAAGTGAAGAGGGCTAAAATGTACTATTTTCATGGAACACGCAAAGCTTCTATCCAACAACTATAACATTTATGGCTATTTAAGGCATTTATGCATACTTTTTAGTCAGGTTTTAACCATGTTACCATAGTTAGCCCTCACTATTTCTGAGCTTTTTAACTGGTTTTGCTTTAGAACCCAGGTTTTACATCAAACGTCAAGTGGCAAACCAAGACTCTACAAGAGTTATTTTGGATGCACAATATAGTTTTTTTTTTTTTAAATCTTTTTAACATTTTTTTTTAAAGAAGTCTCTTATGCTCATCAACGCTACATTTATTTGATCAAAAATACAGAAAAAAATTTTATATTGTGAAATATTATTGCAATTTAAAGTAACAGTTTTCTATTTTAATATACTTTAAAAATATAATTTACTCCTGTGATGCAAAGCTGAATTTTAATCAGCCATTACTCCAGTCTTCTGTGTCACATGATACTTCAAAAATCATTCTAATATGCTAATTTATTAATTTATTTATTATTATCATTATATTACATGATACAAGCTATATCCCCAAAAATGTTAGATAGATAGATTAAACCATTAAATGTAATCTTAAATATATCAAAATATCTAATCCATTTTTCTGTTCTGTACATAATAAGTAGTTCCAAAATTCATTTATAGCATTTCAAATGTTTGCAGGATTAGAGCAGCATTTCATGTTACATTTAGTAAGGAAAAATAGTACAGAATTTAATATCAGGCATTTTATCCATTATCAGCTATAACATGAAAATACTTATCGATCCTTGTATGATATTAAGAGATGGCCTATATTTATCAGGCCATATATAGAACTCTTTATATATATATATATAATATATTATAAATATATATATATGTATTTTTATTTTTTTTAATAATTATACCAAATTATCACCCAATTAATTCCGTTAAAATTTTGCTAAACATCTTCCTGTGGTCTTCAGTGCATTCTTCACACAATATAACATAGTGAAAGCAGACCAGCGGGGGTGGAGGGATGTATGGCAATCAAATTCAGATTCAGACTCCAGCAAATGTGCTAAGTGTAAAAACAACATGAGATTAAATCAACAAATGGAACACAGAATGCCCTGATTTTCTGTTATGTTTTCCCCACACCGCAGTTGCCGTTTTATTTTTATCGTCGTAACAACCTTGGATGCTACATTAAAGACATCATCAAACCAAAAGTAACATTGCAAATCCTTTGTGAATCAAATATCTTCTGAATAAAAAAAGGATTGGTTACAGAGAGTGGGAGAATATTGAGAGGGTGTCTTGGGTGAAGATGTATTTGCCTGTTAATATGCCCCAGATTTGCCATTGCTTGTCGCATTCCTTTTGAACAGCATCCAAGCAGGCATGCGAATGTGATCAATTAGGGCAGAGCCATACTTTAGATCATGTGTCTGTAGACACATTTATTCCACTGGCTGGCAAACGACACTCACAAACATAAAATATTCAACACAATCAGCACGCATTCCTCCTATGTCAGGATATCACAATGTGAGAAATGGTTTCATAGAGGTCAAAAAAAGAGGTCTATTTAAATTTCTTCTAACTCCAGGACCAGTTTTGCATGTGGTATTTCAGCCCAAAAAACCCTTGTCTTATTCAATAACCACCTGCAACTCAGTTACTAAATGCACTCAAATAAAGCTGTGCCATATTTAAAGCGAAACTTTTTGAAGCAACCACACCTCCTTTTTATGTAAATGACCTCATTATGCTTTTTTTGAGATGGTCCTCACTGCAGAACACAAGATCCAGGGGGCGTGGTTGGATCCAGATCCAACTCCTCCCACCTTACATATACCTAAACCTAACCCGTCTCAACCCCTTGATCCCTAAACCCAGGGCTCCAAACAAAAAAATTGAGTAAGGATAAGAACAAATTTTAGGCGCAATCAATAAAAAAATTACAAATAATTTTTTTCTGTAATTAATCACGATTAATCACACCTGACATTAAAATTTCTAATCAAAAATATATTTTCCTATTGTCTCCAAAT
>JADLZN010005674.1:0-185000 GCA_018155175.1 Sinocyclocheilus anophthalmus | reverse complement strand
AAAAAACCTGTTGGCTCAACATGAACCGATCCCTTTCCTCCTCTTCTCCCTCTGTCCTATAAATAGAAAGGCTAAAAATCCCATATTTTAAACAAAAGCTTGTGAGTCCTCTCAGTGCGGTCGCTAAGTGTGGCACTGCATCTGATAGACATGGGAGCAGGAGTCCCAGCGCTGCTCGCTCTTATCAGGTCTAGTTAATCCGTCACGCAGGCGTGGGAGGCGCCAATTTCAGCCCGGCTCCGCACGCATTATCAAACTATGAGAAACATCTTGCTTTTTCATCACACCAGGCACATTGTCAATGAATCTGCTGAGAAATTAATGGAAGTTTTTTCTTCCCCTCTTCTATGTTCTCTTTTTCCCGCCTTCTCCATTATCTGTCTCCCATTCTCTGAAGTTGAATAAACAAGATGAAAGGAAATCACAAGCATATGGGAACACTTTGAGACAGGACGATTTTAATGAAAATATTTGGGAAGATGAGCGGGGTCCAAAAGAAAAAAAGAAAATGCTAAATGAAAAATAAAAACAATATGATTGACATACTTTTGATTTAGTACAGTGGTTCTCAATTGGTTTTTATTCAGGACCCAAATGGCGACCCATCATAGCACCGACATTTTTTACCGAAATTGTTGCATTTTATTATTTGTGTTTAGCCTATCCCTATCAGAACAGACTGAGAACTTTCTTTTTTTTAGGTTTTAAAGAGCCTAGAACTGACAAGTGTGAATTCTCAGGGCTTTCAGTATCTGTCAGGTGGGTACATTTAATTGAAATAATTGCTGATTGCCATCAAAATGCAAGAAAAGGCCATCACCCATGAGCAAAATACACTGTCATCTAAAAATATGACTGAAGGGCATCAAAGCATGTAAGATAAATTCCATAAAGTGCAGGAAAATTGTTATATTATTTAATTTTTAACAATAATGTTCTATATTTAAATATATTTGATTAAATATACATGCAATATATTTCTTTTAAATAATCTAAGATTTAGAAATTACATTTAGTTACATCTACATTTTTAGCATTATTACTTTATGACGAGAAAGGAATCAGACACTGCGGCATGTAAGATTAAGTCCATAATACAGGAAACTGGTATATTATTTATTTTAATTATAATTTCTATAATTAAAATATTCATTACATTATATATATATATATATATATAATCTATATATATATTATTTTTTTTGTTAATATTATATTTAGAAATGCATCATTTTTATTTTAAATTTAAAATTGGTAATTGTTACTTTATAACTGAGGGAAGGGAACCAGGCATTTTACCACATGAAATATAAGTCCATAACTTTTTTTTGTAATTTAATTTTTTTTTACTTTCATGACGAAATGAGGGACTGAAAATATTGTTTTGTTTTATGTCCTAATAAACAAATAAATGATTAAAAATAAATAAAACAAATAAATAAATACATACATAAAAAAGTCCAGCAGCCCTGACCCAAATTTACTTGTGTGTGTTTGATACATACATATATATATATTATATATAAAAAAACAAATCCTTCCTCTGGCTGAGAGAGTGATGAAGTAATCCATATTCATGTAATATTTACCCCATTTACTCTGTCCTCTGACCACATTTGTGTGATTAATATTTAATACCTTTCTGGCCATCTATGATTTAGATTCAGGAGTTTGCACAAGTATTCATGCTTCCCCTCGAGGAAGGAAAAAAAGATGCTGCTTGCCTGGCACAGCAAATGTCTGTGAGTAATTTCAGCGGCTGCCTGTCACCCTCAACAGGGTCTTTACAAATTCACCATGTATAGGATGTATGATAAGCTTTTGTTAACAAGAAATTGTTAGGGCAGAAACCTGACGTGTGCCTGCGAGAGGAAACAAAAGCGCGCTGCTGGCTACAACGTTCTAGGTGCTTTGAACTCGTTTTATGCAACACGGTCCCTGGACCATACAGCATCACATCACAGAGCGTTTTGTGAGGCGGTGTTGAGTGCTCCTCTCATCTCCTGCCTTGCGGTGGTTACTTTAAAATGGGAATTAAGGGTGCGGTTCACAGTAAAACTTGTCGCGAGAGTAATTCTCACTCACTGATGAGTTGTAATCTGAAGCAAAATTACACATTTGGACTGAGGGCAGCTGGCCATATGCACCATTTACCTCTTGATATGGGCTTATTAGTGTCTGGGAGACAAGATCACGTTGGTATGACTCACACAGATTGGATTGGAGAATATCTCAGCCTCACTGTAGCACTCTGCCTGATCAATTACATTCAACACGGAATGTATTTACACCCACTGCTGCACCAAGATACATTTTCACAACAGTTTGAAGTACACTAGATAAAAATAAAAATAAACATAACATTTTGTGTATTATTACATTATTATTTGTGTAGTATTATTACAATTTATTTATGTAATTTATGTAAAAAATCTAAATACACTGATTTGGTACTCAATTATATAATATTATATTATTAATAATGGTTCTTATATCATGAAACAGTGTATATATATATATATATTATTTATATATATATATATATATATTTCTATACAGGTGATCTCAAATAAATTAAGATGTCGTGGAAAAGTTCATTTATTTCAGTATTTCAACTCAAATTGTGAAACTCGTGTAGTAAATAAATTCAATGCACACAGAGAATGAAGTAGTTTAAGTCTTTGGTTCTTTGAAAAGTGATGATTTTGGCTCATATTTAACAAAAAACCACCCATTCACTATCTCAACAAATTATAATACTTCATAAGACCAATAAAAAAAAGTTTAGTGTTTAGTGAATTGTTGGCCTTCTGGAAAGTATGTTCATTTACTGTACATGTACTCAATACTTGGTAGGGGCTCCTTTTGCTTTAATTACTGCCTCAATTCGGCGTGGCATGGAGGTGATCAGTTTGTGGCACTGCTGAGATGGTATGGAAGCCCGGGTTTCTTTGACAGTGGCCTTCAGCTCTCTGCATTTTTTTGGGCTCTTGTTTCTCATTTTCCCTCTTGACAATACCCCATAGGCTTCTCTATGGGTTCACGTCTGGTGAGTTTGCTGGCCAGTCAAGCACACCAGCACCATGGTCAATTAACCAACTTTTGGGCTTTTGGCAGTGTGGGCAGGTGCCAAATAATGCTGGAAAATGAAATCAGCATCTTCAAAAAGCTGGTCAGCAGAAGGAAGCATGAAGTGCTCCAAAAATTCTTGGTAAACGGGTGCAGTGACGTTGGTTTTCCAAAAACACAATGGACCAACACCAGCAGATGACATTGCACCCCAAATCATCACAGACTATGGAAACTTAACCATGGACTTCAAGCAACTTGGGCTATGAGTTTCTCCACCATTCCTCCAGACTCTAGGACCTTGGTTTCCAAATGAAATACAAAACTTGCTATCATCTGAAAAGAGGACATTGGACCACTAGGCAACAGTCCAGTTATTCTTCTCCTTAGCCCAGGTAAGACACCTCTGACGTCTGTGGTTCAGGAGTGGCTTAAAAGAGGAATACGACAACTGTAGCCAAATTTCCTTGACACGTCTGTGTGTGGTGGGTCTTTATGCCTTGACCCCAGCCTCAGTCCGTTCCTTGTGAAGTTCACTCAAATTCTTGAATCGATTTTGCTTGACAATCCTCATAAGGCTGCGGTTCTCTCGGTTGGTTGTGCATCTTGTTCTTCCACACTTTTCCTTCCACTCAACTTTCTGTAAACATGCTTGGATACAGCACTCTGTGAAAAGCCAGCTTCTTTGGCAATAAATGTTTGTGGCTTACCCTCCTTGTGAAGGTGGTCAGTGATTGTCTTCTGGACAACTGTCAGATCAGCGTCTTCCCCATGATTGTGTAGCCTATAGTGAACCAAACTGAGAGACCATTTTTAAGGCTCAGGAAACCTTTGTAAGTGTTTTGAGTTGATTAGCTGATTGGCATGTCCACCATATTCTCATTTGGTGAGATGGTGAATTGGTGGGTTTTTGGTAAATGTGAGCCAAAATCATCACAATTAAAAGAACCAAAGACTTAAAACTACTTCAGTCTGTGTGCATTGAATTATTTAATACACAAGTTTCACACTTTGAGTTGAATTACTGAAATAAATAAACTTATCCACGACATTAATTTATGAGAGACCTGTATATATTATATACAGCACATTTCCACAAATATTGGCACCCTTGGTAAATATGATCAAATGTGGCTGTGAAAATAAATCTGCATTGGCATTGCATTAATCATTTTGATATTTTATTTTTAAAAATTCACAAAAATCTAACCTTCATTGGAGAATAAGAATTTAAAATAAGGGGAAATATCATTATGAAATAAATGTTTTTCTCTAATACACGTTGGACACAATTATTGGCACCCCTAGAAAATCTTACGAGGAAAATATAAATCTGAAGTATATTCCCATTCATATTTAAAATTTTTAGCACACCAGGGTGATTATGAACATGAAATTATCCAGCCATGGCTTCCTGTTTCACAGGAATATAAATAGGAGGGAAAACAAAGCCCAAATTCCCTTAATCATCCATCACAATGAGAAAAAAACAAATAATATATTTCTGATGTGCAGCAAAAAATAATTGAGCTTCACAAATTAGAAAGTGACTTTAAGAAAAGAGCTAGTGCAGTGAAAATTCACATTTCCACCATCAGGGCAATAATTAAGAATTTCCAATCAACAGAAAATGTTACAAATCTGCCTGAAAGAGGACGTGTGTCTATATCGTCCTAATGCACAGTGAGGAGGAGAGTTTGAGTGGCTAAAGACTCTCCAAGGACAACAGCTGGAGAATTGCAGAAAATAGTTGAGTCTCGGGGTCAGAAAACCTTAAAAATTGTCAAACAGCACCTACACCACATGTTGTTTGGGAGGGTTTCAAGAAAAATTCATGAAAATCCAAAAACAAACTCCAGCCTATTCAGTTATCAGACACGACTGGAACCTCAAATGGGACTGGCTTCTATGGTCAGATGTAGCTTTTTAGCAACAAACACTCAAGATGGGTTTGGTGAACACAGGGATAAAAAGTACCCCATGTGTACAATGAAATATACTGCTGTATTTTAATGTTGTGGGCCTATATTTCTGCTGGAGGTCCTGGACATCTTGTTTAAACACACGGCATCACTGATTCTATCAAATACCAACAGATAAAAAAAAAAAAAAAGTGACTGACTCTGTTAGAAATAATGGGCCATGTTTGGATCTTCCAAAAAAAAAACTTAAAAACAACACAAAAATGGGTCAAAATTGGCACAAAACCAAGCTTCTGCTATGGCCATTCCAGTTCCCTGACCAGAACCCTATAGAAAATGAGTGTGGTGAACTGAAGAGGAGAAGCACCATCATTGAGCTGGGAATCTGAAGGGTCTGGAGAGATTCTGGATGAAGGAATGGTCTCTGATCTCTGGTCAGGTGTTCTCCAAAATCATCAGGCACTATAGGAGAGATTCAGAGCTGTCATATTGCCAAATGGAGGTTTCAAAAAGCATCGAATAAAAGGGTGCCGTTAATTGTGTCCAACGTGTATTAGAGAAAAACATTTATTTCATAATGATATTTTCCCCCATTTTAAATTCTTATTATCCAATGAAAGGTTAGATTTTTGTGAATTTTTTTAATAAAAAGGATCAAAAGGATTAACAATGCAGATTCATTTTCACAGCCTTCTTTGATCATATTTACCAAGGGTGCCAATAATTTTGGCCATGACTGTATATATACAGTGGGTACGGAAAGAATTCAGACCCCTTAAATTTTTCACTCTTTGTTATATTGCAGTCATTTGCAAAAATCATTTAATGTTTTTTTTTCATCATTAATTTACACACAGCACCCCATATTGACAGAAAAAACAGAATTGTTGACATTTTTGCAGATTATTAAAAAAGAAAAACTGAAATAAATATCACATGGTCCTAAGTATTCAGGACCCTTTGCTCAGTATTTAGTAGAAGCACCCTTTTGATCTAAATACAGCCATGAGTCTTTTTGGGAAAGATGCAACAGTTTTTCACACCTGGATTTGGGGATCTTCTGCCATTACTCCTTGCAGATCCTCTCCAGTTCTGTCAGGTTGGATGGTAAACGTGGTGGACAGCCATTTTTAGGTCTCTCCAGAGATGATCAATTGGGTTTAAGTCAGGGCTCTGGCTAGGCCATTCAGAACAGTCACAGAGTTGTTGTGAAGCCACTCTTTCATTATTTTAGCTGTGTGCTTAGGATCACTGTCTTGTTGGAAGGTAAACCTTCAGCACAGTCTGAGGTCCTGAGCACTCTGGAAAAGTTTTCGTCCAGGATATCCCTGTACTAATTCATCTTTCCCTCGATTGCAACCAATCCTCCTGTCCCTGCAGCTGAAAAACACCCCCACCGCATGATGCTGCCACCACCCTGCTTCACTGTTGGGACTGTATTGGACAGGTGATGAGCATGTGCCTGGTTTTCTCCACACATACCACCGCTTAGAATTAAGGCCAAAAAGTTATCTTGGTCTCATCAGACCAGAGAATCTATTTCTCACCATCTTGGAGTCCTTCAAGTGTTTTTTAGCAAACTCCATGCGGGCCTTTCATAGTGTCTTACACACTCTGCAATAAAGCCCCGACTGGTGGAGGGCTGCTGTGACGGTTGACTTTCTACAACTTTCTCCCAACACCCGACTGCATCTCTGGAGCTCAGCCACAGTGATCTTTGGGTTCTCTTTACCTCTCTCACCAAGGCTCTTCACCCCCGATAGTTCAGTTTGGCCGGACGGCCAGCTCTAGAAAGAGTTCTGGTCGTCCCAAACGTCTTCCATTTAAGGATTAGGGAGGCCACTGTGCTCTTAGGAAAGCTTAAGTGCAAGAAGAAATTTTTTGTAACCTTGGCAGATCTGTGCCTTGCCACAATTCTGTCTCTGAGCTCTTCAGGCAGTTCTTTGACCTCATGATTCTCATTTGCACTGACATGCACTGTAAGCTGTAAGGTCTTATATAGACAGGTGTGTGGCTTTCATAATCAAGTCCAATCAGTATATTCAAACACAGCTGGACTCAAATGAAGGTGTAGAACCATCTCAAGGATGATCAGAAGAAATGGACAGCACCTGAGTTAAATATATGAGTGTCACAGCAAAGGGTCTGAATACTAGGACCATGTGATATTTCAGTTTTTTTTTTAATAAATCTGCAAAATGTCAACAATTCTGTGTTTCTGTCAATATGGGGTGCTGGTGTGTACATTAATGAGGAAAAAAAAATAACTTAAATGATTTAGCAAATGGCTGCCATTCTAACAAAGAGTTAAAAATTTAAGCGGGTCTGAATACTTTCCGTACCATGTATCTATACACGGATCTTGAATGAATGCACATAATTTATTTGTAACATTATAAATGTCTTTAATGTCACTTTTAATCACTTCAATGTGTCCTTGCTGAATTTTTAAAAATGCATGTATGTATTTATTTATTATTTTCACAGTGTTATGAACCCAGTATGGGTCATATTTGTTGGTTGTGTGTTTTTCCTTTGTTTGTTTTGCAGGATGGAGTTAGGGTGAGTGACGTCATTATGGCTGAGGACTTACACCTGTGTTGGAGCTGATGCTGGCAGATTTAAGCGGTTACATTCAGTTGCGATGCGCTCGCTTCCCTTCCTCGTGCTGTTTTTCATTCCGTTCTTTTCTAATTTAATCTTACTTTAATAAATGTTATTCCTTTTTTTATCATGATCCAACATGTTGTCTCCTTTGTCGTACCTTGCGAGCCGACCGTGACAACAGTAATTTCCCCAGATTTTTTAATGGTAATGCATCCACGAAAATATTAAGCAGCACGAACTGTTTTCACCATTAATAATAAGAAAAATATGAATATGGTAATTAGAAATGTTTCTTGATCAGCAAATCATAATTTTAGAATGATTTCTGAAGGATCATGTGACACTAAAGACTGGCGTAATGGTTGCTGAATTTATCAGCTAAATTAATTAAATTAAAATAAATAAATACATACTTTTGGTAAAAACATTTACATACTTTTGGTATTAAAAAAATTTTATATATATTAAATATATTCAAATAGAAACCAATTATTCTGAATTGTAGTAATATTTCACAATATTACAGTTTTTATTTTTCTGTCAAAAAAATGGGTTAGCATAAAATACTTTTTTTCCTTTTCAAAATCATTAATAAATCTTAATTATTTTAAGCTTTTGACCAGTAGTGTGTGTGTGTGTATATACATTCAAGGAAGGACCTGTGCTATTTCAATAAGACTAATAAGCAACCACCAAGCAACCAGCCAGAATGCCCTAGCAACCAGAATAGTGCACAATAACTTTGTATTCACACAGTTATTTTCCTTGGAAAATGTGAGAGGAATGCTTATACTGTAGTCCCTTGTGAAAAACCAATCACATTAACATATTTTCATAAATTGCAGCAAACTCAAAAGCTAAAATATTCAAAACACTGCATGGCATATCTAATTATAGCAGCATTAATGGCGTTACTGGATGGCCGTAAATATTCTGAATGCTCATCACAATGATTCTGTCAAATCACAACTCCGATTGTCTGCACTCTCAACATGATAAAAAGCCTCCAAGAGCTCATTCTTCCACTGCTTTCTAATTCATCTCCAGGGCTATAAAACCAATTTTGAATTTTATGATTGGGTTTATTGCTGAAAATAAAGTCTTAATTAAAAGTCAGGAGATTGTATATTAGAGCTGCAGCAGAAGATTAATGTCAATAATGAAAGATCCTTCAATGCTACAAACAATTCATTTGACAAGCATATTGAGCTTTAGTTTAGAAACACCAACACAGATTAAAGTAATTGTTTCAGTGTTGAACACACAGGCCTTGCCCATCAGGATGTCTTTCAGATTCAGAGACTCCGCAACGGGTTTAGAAGCTCTTGGAACACAGTAATATCAGTATAATAGTCAGTATAATGAGTTCCCTTTCAGTCGCTCACTCACGACGTCACGTCGGATGATCGACGAAATTGGGATCTCGCTTAGAGAGACCAATCCACTTCGAGTGTAAACTAAACGAGCCAATGCACATTGGCATGCGATTATTGCATCCAGCTGCTGCTGATCACAGCGTGAGTATAAGTAGGCAGCAGATGCAGCGCATATTCAGCTTTTCGCTTCGGAGCCAAGCGGTTCTATCGTTCTGCTCCTGACCTTCTACGTAGAGTAAAAACTACAGTCAAGCACGCTCTTCGTGGGCTCTCGTGCTGGTGGACGGCGCTTCAGCGGCGGTGGTTTTCCCTTGTCGAGTGGGTTGCACACAACAGGCTGCACTACCCCTGTGTGTGTTGCAGACGGCCATCTCCCCAGTGCGCTTCAGCACACTAAAAGAGCAATTTCCATCTAAAAGAGCTTCACGGGTGGAACGTCTTTTTAAAGATGTCGTACCATCCGTGTGTTTCTGGGTGCGGTCGTTACCTGGCGCCGGGTGATGGTCACGATCGCTGCCTCTCGTGTCTGGGCACGAAGCACGCTGAGGTGGCTTTCGTGGATGACTCATGCTCCCATTGCGGGGGTATGACCATCTCGGAGTTGCGGACCAGACTCCGTTACCTGCAAGGGGGCGGAGTGCCCGTGCCACTGCCTAGATCTGGGGTTCCCTCTGGCGGCAGCCGGGGGCGCCCTTTTTCTGGCAGTGGGCAGACTGGTCTTACGGTCACGGTGAGGAATTCCCCTAAGAGAGAAAGGCGATGCCCAAGCCCGCCGGCACTTCGAAACCAGCGGAGCTCTCAAAAAGAGCAGGCTGGACCCTCCCGGGTGGTACCACCTGTTTCTTCGAGGCTCCACTGCCGATTCGGATAGCGGTTTTCTGCCTCATCAGAGGTGTGCGCGGGATTGCTCTGGGGATGAAGATCGTCAGCGTTGCCGCCTATAGGGCGGTCAGCGGGGCAGGATCGGATCCATAAATAATGGCTATGCTTTCCCGGGCCTCCGTAGGGGTAGGGCTCGAGTGAAGATTTTCACCGTGTCCCGAGCCCTCAAGGTGGCACGATTGGTTCTCGGGGTGGTCTGCGCTGGTTCTCAGTGCCCCGCCTCGGTGCCTTTCTTCCCGGAGGTGCATGAGGAGCTCAACAGGTCGTGGACGGCACCTTTTTACTGCCAGAAAATTATTTGCTGGATCCTCCTCCCTCACCACCCTCGATGGTGGGCAGCTAGGGGGTTAGTTAAAAGGGTCCCCCCAGTGGAGCGGTCGGTTGCGATGCAGTTGTGTCCTAATACCGCCTCCAACCGGCAGGGAGAACCGTGCCTGTAGGTACTCGACTGGCCAGCGATGCCTATACGACCTGTGGAGAAGCTGCCTCCGCCTTACACGCTACGGCGTATTTGCAAGTGCACCAGGCCAAGGCACTGAGGGACTTGCACGAGGGTGGTCACGACCCGGAAGTTCGCAGAGAACTCCGCACCGCGGCGGACCTCGCTCTACGAGCGACGAAGGTTACGGCACGATCTCTGGGTCGTGCGATGTCCACTATAGTGGTCCAGGAGCACCATTTCTGGCTGTGACTGGCGGACATGCGCGAGACGGACAAGACACGATTCTTGAACGCCCCAGTGTCCCAGGCCGGCCTGTCGGCGACAAGGTGGAGAACTTGCCCAGCAGTTCTCAGCTGCCCAAAGCAGACTGAGGCCATCAGGTAAATCCTGCCGGTGTGCAGCTGCTGCCGGCGCCGAGGGCGGCCCCCCTGCCACCACCCCGCTCCTGCGGCCTCCAGCAAAGCTGCGCCATGGAGCCGGTCGCAGGGCAGCCGCCCCACCCGTCCAGGCCCCCGCCAAACCTGGTGGCAAGCGAAAGAGCAGAGGTCCTGAGACAGGCAAACCAGAGGTGGAGGGACCTGCTCTTCAGGAGATGGTAAGCACACCACTCCCTCCCCCGGAGGAGGGCCGGGCGGAGAATCTTTTCATCTTTTCCGCCACTGACCTCTCGGTCAGTGGTACCCAAATACTCAACAAGACAGCAATTTCTTCTACCTCTGGGTCCCCTGAGTGTGAACGATCCAGAGCCGTATCACACCACCCTCCTCTCAGCAGTGGGCGGATCGGGAGGACGAATCAACGGACTACCCACGCACCCTCTGCGCAAACGCAGGTCAGTGTTACACACTCAGACCCCACCTCGGACCGGCAAAGATCCGTGCCGGGTCCCTGCATTCTTCCGCGCTGCCCCACTGCAAGTACGCCTGTAGTTCCGTTGATGCCAATTGCGCGGTGTCTGGGAGCCTGGCTAGAGCTACCAGCCCGTCTCGATGGCTCCTTCGAACCGTCAGGCTCGGCTATGCGATTCAGTCGCCCGGCGTCCCCCAAGTTCAGTGGCATCCGCTTCACAACAGTGAGGGCGGCCGATGGTCCCGGTCGCGGGCGGAGGGGTCGCAGTCCTACTTGCGAAAGGATGCGATAGAGCCGGTACCTTCAGCCGATATGAATACAGAGTTTTACAACCCTTATTTCATTGTAGCCAAGAAAGGCGGTGGGTTACGACCAATCTTGGACTTGCGTGTCTTGAACCGGGCCCTTCACTGGTTACTGTTCAAGATGTTGATGCAGGAATGCATCTTCGGGTGCATCTGTCCCCGAGACTGGTTTGCAGCGGTCGACCTGAAGGAGGCGTACTTCATGTGTCGACCCTTCCGAAACCACAGACCATTGCTGTGGTTCGCGACGAGCATATCAGTATGAGGTCCTGCCATCTGGGCTGTCCCTGTCGCCCCGGGGTCTTCATGTAAGTTGCGGAGGCATCCCTTGAGAGAACAGGGCCTTCGCATTCTCAACTACCTCGACGACTGTCTCAGGATCAGTTGTGTGAACACAGGGATTTGGTACTCTCACACCTCAGCCTGTTGGGCCTTCAGGTCAACGGGGAAAAGAGCAAACTCTCCCCGACGCAGAGGATCTCTTTTCTCGTATGGCGTTGGACTCGGTCGAACAGACAGCACACCTCACGCAGGAACGTGCTCAGTCGGTGTTGAACTGTTTGAATACATTCAAGAGCAGGATGGCACTCCCACTGAAATTGTTTCAGAGGCTCCTGGGGCATATGGCAGCTATGGCGGCACTCACGCCGCTGGGGCTGCTCCATATGAAACCGCTGCAGCACCGGCTCCATGGCCAAGTCCCGAGGTGGGCATGGCAACGCGGCACTTTACGGGTCCAAGTTACACCGGCCTGCCGACAAACCTTCACCCCGTGGTCAGACTTACGTTCCTCTGGGCAGGATTGCACCTAGAACAGGTCTCCAGGCATGCTGTGGTTTGCATGGATGCCTCAACCACCGGCTGGGGGGACACGTACAATGGGCTTGCAGTGTCAGTGGTTTGGACGGGGCCCTAACTGTACTGGCACATCAACTGCCTCGAGTTGTTGGCAGTGCACCTTGCCTTGAACCGTCTCAAAGGGTGCTTAAGAGGCAAGCATGTACTGGTCCGAACGGAAAACACAGCGACCGTTGCGTACTTCAATCGACAAGGTGGTCTGCGCTCCCGTCGTTTGTCGCAACTCGCCCGCCACCTCCTCATCTGGAGTCAGAAGCATCTGAGGTCGATTCTTGCTGTTCACATTCCTGGGCTGCTCAAACAGGCAGCCGACGAGCTATCTCGAGCTGAGCTCCCGGGAGAATGGCGACTCCATTCCCAAACGGTCCAGCTGGTTTGGAGACGTTTCAGAGCCGCTCAGGTAGACTGTGTTCCTCTCCAGAAACCTCTCACTGCCAGTTGTTCTCCCTGACTGAGGGGACACTCGGCACGGACGCACTGGCACATAGCTGGCTGCGGGGCCTTCGCAAGTATGCGTTTTCCCCCAGTGAGCCTTCTGGCACCGTTGCTGTGCAAGGTCAGGGAGGACGAAGAACAGGTCCTGCTGGTTGCGCCTTACTGGCCCACCCAGACCTGGTTTTCGAAACTCATGCTCCTCGCGACAGCCCCTCCTTGGCCGGTTCCTCTGAGGAAGGATCTACTGACTCAGAGATGGGGCACCCTCTGGCACCCGCGTCCGGACTTGTGTAATCTCCACTTATGGTCCCTGGATGGGATGCGGAGGTTCTGAGTGACCTACCTCAAGAGGTAGTTGACACAATCACTTCAGCGAGATCACCATCTACGAGACACGCCTACGCTTGAAGTGGAACCTGTTCGTTGAGTGGTGTTCTTCTCGCCGAGAAGACCCCCGAAGATGCCAGATCAGAGTCGTGCGGTCCTTTTTTTGCAGAAAGGGTTGGAGCGAAGGCTGTCTCCCTCCACCCTTTAAAGTGTATGTAGCTGCAATCGCTGCTAACCACGACCCGTAGAAGGAGGTCGTTGAAGAAGCATAACCTGGTCGTCAGGTTCCTTAAGGAGGCGAGAACGTTAAATCCTCCATGGCCCCCCTCTATACCCTCTAGGGACCTGACTCTAGTGCTCACGGCAATACAGCAGGGCCCATTTGAGCCTTTGTAGATGGTTGAGCTGAAGTTCCTTTCGATGAAGACTTTGTTCCTGCTGGCATTGGCCTCCATCAAGAAGGTAGAGGACCTGCACGCATTTTCGGTCAACGCTTCGTGCCTAGAGTTTGGGCCGGCTGACTCCAAGGTAATCCTGAGGCCCCGGCCCGGTTACGTGCCCAAGGTTCCCGCTACTCCTGTCAGGGATCAGGTGGTGAACCTCCAAGCGATGCCCTCGGAGGAAGCAGACTCAGCCCTAGCTTTGCTCTGTCCCGTCCGAGACTTAAGGTGCTACGTTGACCGGACGCAAAGCTTCAAGACCTCAGACCAGCTCTTTGTCTGTCACGGAGGCCGGCAGAAGGGGGAATGCTGTCTCGAAGCAGAGGATGGCCCACTGGATAGTGGATGCCATCACCCTGGCATATCAGGCACAGGGTATGCCCTGCCCGCTCAGGTTGCGAACTCACTCAACTAGAAGTGTTGCATCCACCTGGGCGCTGGCTCGTGAGAGCTGTAGCGTGTAGAGCTGCGGGCTGGGCGACCCCTAACATGTTCGCTAGATTCTATAGCCTTCGTGTGGAGCCGGTATCTCCTGTGTTCTCACCTCAAACGGGTAGAAGCACTGAGAGGCCCCGGTCTCGGGTCGGCTTGCAAAATCACTCCATAGAGTCCATACAGTAGACCCTGTTGAGTTCCTCCGTCCACTCGGCAGCCAGACGTGGCGGAGCGTCCGGCGCCAGGCCTTCACTCGTTGAATCCTCGAGAACCGGTAGAAGGCTGGGTTCCATATGTACCTAAGTGGATCCCATATGTGTAAGTCCACGGTATAGCCTCAGACTCCATGTTTCCCCAGCAGACTTCCTGCTATTTTCCAAGAGAGTTACAATCATCTCTAATCTTCCATATGCACACGGTTGTCCATATGTGTAAGTGCTTCCAAAACCTCCTTCAGGAAGGTTGGAGCTTCCATAATGTCCCTGGTCCAAGTAGAACGGGTACGTTTTCCCAATATTATCCAGTCTTACTCAGTGGGTAGTGCCATACTAGCAGCAGCAGTTGCTGGTCCTCTTGTGCAAGCCCTGGCTTACGCCAAAAAGTAGGGGCGCAGGTGGGTTCCACAGGACACTGGAAGGGGCAGTAGCTGTTGCCTTTTGGTAGGATCCCAATTTCGTCGGTCATCCGACGTGAAGTCGAGAGTGCATTGCTGAGCGGCCGGGTCACTGGCTCGGCTCCTCAGCAAAACCTGAATATGCGCTGCATCTGCAGCCTACTTATACTCACACTGTGATCAACGGCAGCAGGATGCAATAATCGCATGCCAATGTGAATTGGCTCATTTAGTTTACACTCGAAGTGGATTGGTCTCTCTAAGCGAGACCCAATTCGTCGGTCACCGACGTGCCGTCTCCGTTCCCTCCTTCAGGGAACGAGGGTTACAATACGTAACCGAGACGTTTTATGAAGAATTTTAGTCTCGTCTAATTTTCCCCCAGTTATTTCCATTTAGTTGATATAGCAAAAGTAGAAACTTTTATTAAATATAACACTGCTAATATCAATATAATATAATATAATAAATCAAATCCCTTCTATTAAAATAATGCACTATGCCCCAAGTTACCAAAATAAATTAAATAAATAAAAAAATAAATAATTTCTCCCAATGGAGCACAGCCACCCAATGACACCATGCCCAATGAAAATAAAATCAAATCAAAATTTTTCAAATTAAATTAAATTAAATAAATTAAATAATTAACAATAAAGTCAAAAAAAAAACAAAAACAATTAAATCAAATCAAAAAATCAAATCAATCAAATCAAATTTCTCTCAAATGAGCACAGCCCCAATGCACCATTTTCCAATAGGAACAAATAAAAATAAATAAAAATCCAAACCAATTTCTCCCAAATAAGCATCAAGGCCCAATGGAATATTAACTGAAATAAAATAAATAATAAAATAAAATTAGAAACCCTTTTCTTGCTCATTTCAGGCAAAAAGAAATCCCAGGTTTTAGATGATCAATATAGCGTGTCAAGATTTCTGCACCTTTTCTCTACTTGCACAAGTTCTGTAAAAAGGTTAAAAAGTTTTTCTTCATGATTTCCGTTCCGGAGTGAGACTGTCAGCCCCAAAGGGGGCCCTTTTGCAAACTATAAATAACCTCCAATATTGCAAATGGACAAGCGCAATCTCTCCCACCTCATGTGATGTGGGAGACGAATGGTCCTTTTGTGAGGCAAGTGCTGTAGCAGCACCGAGAGGCTCCAGAACCTATGAAAGGCTTATTAAAAGATCCCTTGGTGCCACTGCACTGTACTGAGAGCCTCGCGGGCTCAATCAACCTCTGCCGAGGCCATTACCACGCTGCAGGTATCAGAAGTGTATCATTTACCTCAGCTTGTTCTGTATTTATACAAAGCTCATCTACATAGATTCCTGCAGGCGAAGGGAAGGTTTCATCGGTTCATCATACCAGTGCCATCCTGTGTTTCGAAAGAAAAAGTTTAAGCTACAGAGTTCAGGCCCTCACACTCTCATCTGTTAAAGAAGTGAAAGAATTTGGGGAAATCCAGGACAGGAAGGGAACGGACTAAGAAATAAAAGAACAACGATGGAATTCAAATAAGGATGCATGGATATTACAATTCAGGCTAATATCAAAAATAAAGATTTTTGTTATAGCAAATAATTAATAAATACCTAATATTGAAATTCTATAGTAGTTTTATAAATATATATAAAAATAACACTAAAAACTCATAATTAGGTACTAACAAGTGAATGTATGCCTTAAAATAATAGCTTGAATATAAGATTAGATTTAAAAGAAAAAACTGATATTAGAATAAAATTACTTTGTACAATATAATATTTATATTGTACAATTCAATGTATTTTAGTATACACACATTTTTGTTATTTAATTGAAACCTAATATTGACCAAAAACTGACTAAAAAAATTAATAAAAACAACAACAAAAATAATATATAATATTTTAAGCTTCCATGAAAAAAACTACATATTTTATCTAAATAATGTAAAAAAAATAATAACTTAAATTGCACAAGTTTTATGCATTGCAAAAATTATCATACAGCATGCAACAGTATATTCCTTTTGAGATTGCTTTTAAATTGTTATTAAAATTGGTCTTTAAGTGAATGCTACTGTAATTTATTAATTATTAAATAAAATTATATATGTAAAAATATTTATTTTAGCACACTAAAATATTTATCCAGTATAATGTAGACACATTTTTATTTCATTGAAAATACTGACCAATAAAATAAATAAAGAACAAGATAATAATAATAATCTTTCATGAATGTGAATAAATAATGTCTGAATTTCTTACTCTTTCCTTCATTTTTGGTCTCTCACTGACCCCTCCCCTCTCATCTTCGCCTAATTCTTTTCCTTTCTGGACATCATGCAAATTTATTGTTTCCAAGCCCAAGTGCTCAACAGAGATGATACAGATCATATAAAAACTCGAATATGTTCACATAACTGAAAACAACGAGCGATTGGCATATAATTACCACAAACCGAGCCCTCACAGAGTCATTAAGAGTCTGATGCAAAACCACAAATGCCCTGAAGACCCACAGTAACAAGCACCGCGCACTCAGCCTCATCCAAAGCCTGCAATCTTCTATATGGAAAAACACAAGACTGCAGGGCTGCAAATCTGGTTACTTTATCTCACTTAGACAATGGGATTCAGTGCAGGGGAGCAGAGGAACGGTAGGAGTGTGGAATTCAATTTCTTTCACACAGGAGTCACCTGCAGCTAGACTATATCACAGTTCAATCCCAATCCCAAAGAGACAGGAATATATCATCAGATTGTGACCATGGCAAAGATTCATGAATGCTTGATAAATACTGCCTGTGGAGGCTTTGCATATCCATATTGGCCCGTCGAAGAAGGGGAGGTGCTTATTTTTTCAACAAATAGTAACAATGTAATACAACAACTTCAACTATTAGGATTTTGAGCTTGACCTGATAAGCGTTTTAAAACTATATACAGAAAATAGATATGCATAGATATTGTGTGTGTTTGTGCATGTATACATATGAATACATACAAATGTTTGGTGTTGGTAAGATTTAAAAAAAAATTCAAGATGTGTCCTATTCTCACCAAGTCTGCATTTATTTGATAAAAAATACATTAAAAACAGTAATATTGCAAAATATTATAAAAATTTTAAATAAATGTTTTCTATCTGAATATATTTAAAAATGTAATTTATTCCTATGATGGCAAAGCAAAATTATCAGCATCATTACTCCAGTGTCACATAATCCTTCAGAAATCATTGTAATTATGCTGATTTGTTATACTCGGGGGGGGAAAATTCTAATTCTCATCAGTGTTGAAATCAGATGTGCTGCTTAATATTTTTGTGGAAACATGATATATTTAGTTTTTCAGGATTCTTTGATGAATATAAAGTTCAAAAGAACCGCATTTATTTGAAGTGGAAAACTTTTGTAACATTGTGAATGTCTTTACAGTCACTTTTGATCAATTTAATGCATCCTTGCTGAATAAAATTATTAATTTCTTAAAAAAAAATCTAACATCTTGCTGACCCCAAACATTTGAAGGTTTTGATACATAAAACGCAAAACATAGGTAAGTATCACAGCTAAAATTATGGTAAAATGAAGCATTGGGTTAACAAGATTATACAAATTCACATGAATTAGCCATTCACGTAAAATATTTAGAAATTGCCATGAACAGAACAGAACATACATATATTCAAATAAATCAATAACCGAGTCAATCACATCTGCACTGTATCACAGCATGTGCAGTAAGTACACAGACTCAACAATACCAATATCCACTGTGAATATTAACTAATGCTTAGTACATATCACAGCATACTTGCTTTGCATTAAGGCAAACATCAACATGAATATGAACATAAAAACCCCAAAACATGAAGAGTAATTGAAGAAAATACAACAACTACATGCGAACATAACCAGATTTCTCTAACAAAGGGGGAAAAAAAGTGATGTGACATGTGGCCAAGTATGGTGACCCATACTTGGAATTAGTGCTCTGCATTTATCCCATCCAAAGTGCACACACACACCGTGAACACACACCCGGAGAAAGTAAGAAGGTAGGGCAGTCTGCAGCAGCACCCATGGAGCAGTTGGGGGTTTGGTGCCTTGCTCAAGTGTCTCAACTCAGTCGTGGTATTGAAGGTGGAGAAAGCGCTGGTTATTCACTCACCCCACCTACAATCCCTGCCAGTACCGAGACTCGAACCCGCAACTTTTGGGTTACTAGTCCAACTCTCTAACCATTAGGCCACGACTTTCCCAAGAAAAAAAATTAGCTAACAAACTGTGGTGTTTGAAGTGCTTGGCCAAGTTGTGTTTTGAATGAATCTGAAACCACCTCCTGAGATAGTTGTATTGCAATATGTCTTGTTTGCATTTTGAGGACATTTATACTTATTTCTTTTCCTTGGCTGGATGTAGTTAAGAAAAAAAAAAAAATAGTATATACACAAGTGATCCAACTTCCAATACCCTGTCAAAGAGTACCTAGCTAGAGAAAATGCCGAGGCGGTTCTGCCCCCTAGTCAAAATTTGTAAGCATTTTTTTATGGAAACATATAAATTAAATGTGTTTGAAATATACAGTGTCCAGATAAACACACATGGGCCTCATTTATAAAATGTGCATAAGCACAGATTTGATCTTAGAGTGTACATATGCTAAAGTCCACGTTCATATTTATAAAAACGGTCTTTAACGTGGAAAAGTACTTACCAGCACCTCAGGGTCTGAGCAGGCGTACGCACTTCTCCTTGTGGCAAAGTCAGAGTACTGCAGATATTTGAACATCTAAGCTGCAATAATAATTAAAGCGGTGTACGTGCAAGCACCGAATTCATCAAACAACAAAGATGCAGAGTAAGATTAATTGTGCAGTGTAGTCAGATATTTTATTAACGGGAGTTTTTGCAAGATTAAACTGACCTTTTTAGTAGCCCAATGGTGAGAGTTCTGTACTCACTTTGTAACAGGTTATTCCATGTGTTGTTTTTAGTATTTATTTACAAGGAAGTTGCGAAGTCTGATTTAATACTAATGCGTAAAATTACACAGTTTATTCCATGTTGTTGTTTTTTTTATTTTATTTTACAAGAGAACTTGCGAAGTCTTGATTTACTACTAATGCGTAAAATAGAAAAAAAATGCATAAATGCATCTCCGACTTTTTTGTTTGTGTAGCCTATAAGAATAGGCCTATATCGTGCAATAAAAGAATTCAATAACATTGTTAACTGTTTTTATTTATAACATTTGCTGCTTTGCTTCTGTGAAAATGAATGAGACATCAGCCTTAAACTTGGTTTTTGTCATTTACATCAGTTATATTTGTATAAAATACACTATATATTTTTGTATCAGTACATTAATGGCACATTTGAGCAGCATTAGTAAACTGTGTAAATATAAAAGAAATGCCAAATCACATGCAGGTTTTTTCAGACCGGAGACCATAATCGTGTAATAATTTATTTTATTATGATATGAAACGTCAATTTTTTTTTCAATAATGTTTTTTAAAGTTTTGCAAGAATTTCGTGATACTAAACTTTTTATTAGTTGTCATAACAATTGATTTTAAAAGTAGGATGGCTCACTTTTTATAAGATGACTGAAAATTGTACTTGAATTCGTAGTTTATTCTTACTTTTGGAAACCTAATGTTTTATAATTACTATTATTATTATTATTATGATTGTTATTCTCGTGTGTTTCAGAGAATAGTAATTTGATAATAGTCAATAGATAAAATATAACCACACACATTGTTTGTCCACAGAATAATTACACATTATTAAATAAAAAGCGTCCCCGCACGAACCTCTACCTCCACCAGTAGGACCTCAATTTCAGACTCAGTAAAGTTTTTTTTTTCTTTGTGCTCGTCATTCTCAAGCATAGAAAGTCGGATATTGGCGTGTGCTCTTTTATATGGTAATGATATTATAGGGGGCGTTTACAAGGCGGAGATCTGACACCAGTCAGCTGCGAACAATTTCAAGATCATTTGTGATTTATAAATGTCACATCTGGAAGAGAGGTGTACGTACATATTTTTGTGCGCACGTTCGTTTTCACTGAATCGCACTTATGCACTTTCGAGAAATGATCTTAGAACAAATTTAGGACTGTTTATACGCAACATTTTATAAATGAGGCCCATGGAGTCTCAGTTTTAAGAATGAACAGTTGATTTTCCTCAACTGTAAGCCAATGAAGTCAAGAAGTGTGAAACCCATCACAGTAAAACTTGCATTTGTTTTTGCAATTTACCTCAGCCGTGACATTTTGACCCCATTCTCAGACCTCTCCTCAACCCAACAGTGTGCCACAACTAACACCACTGAAGTGGAACAGCCGCTCAAGGGACCAGCTTTAAGAGAGTGCGCTGACAAATGCCTGTTTAGCAGGTTTTCATCTACTTCTCAAATGTGAATCATAGAATCCAGACAGACCGATGAGCAGTTTCTGGAAATATGGTAATGGGAGGTTTGTGTTTGTCTCTGATTTCATGGCATCACAGGAAAGAAATCGCCCAATGGTCAAATCTGCAAAGCGCAGAACTCTGCCGCTTCATAAATGTGGCACTTGGGATATTTTAAGTGGATTCAGGCCTCTCAGATGTAGATCAAATGAACTGTATGAAATTATGCAGTGCTGAGGTCATTGACTATTAATTAAACAGTTAATATACAATGACCTCAGCACGCTACTGTACCTCCACAGTGTTTCCTACAAGGCTGCGAGTTCACAGCAAGACGAATGACAAAAAAAACAAAATCTAATTATTTCACCCCCGGAGTTTACTGATCAATACCAATAAATCATTTAAAAGAACATAACATGAAACTCTTTTACTTTAGGCTCCCCAGATAAGGGTTGCAATTTTGAGATCTTAAATTTGTTACACTGAAGTGTGCAATCTGTCGGTCAGTCAATACTATTGATTCGAATGAATCCAACAGACAGGCTCAGAACGCTTGACTGTTAAAATGTTCCAGAGCTTGATGCATTTCTAATTTCTTTGTTAAAGTCTAGAGCCAGCGACAATATAAAAGTGTAGCCGTTTCATATATACTGATACCTTCAAATGCATGGTGCTCTCAGAATTGAAAATCAAGGTTGGAGCTGTGGCTTAGCAGTTAGTGCTCTGGTGCTCATCTCAGAAATCAAGGTTTGAATCTGGCCTGAACTGTACTCTGATTGCTTTCTCCACAATAATCTCCAGTCTGCTTTTCTTTCTATTTTTTGCTGTCAACAGTAAATCCAAAAAGAACAAATGAACTGATCGATAAGAAATGAGAGCATGAGATGAAGGTATGTGATCATAATTCAAGCTGGGCAACTTTTTATTCCTGCAAAGACACAGATTTGAGAGTTTGACACTGAGTCATTTGGAGAACTGGATCAGCCGGATTAGTGAATTAATCATTTAGACAGGTTTTGTGATCTGGATCAGCTGAAGAGTTCTGACTAGGGACGCAAGATATTAGATTTTTGCCGATAGCCGATATTTTTCAAATTATTTTGGCCGATAGCCGATAACCGATGCTGATAACGATATATGTTTCCTTCTGATTTGAAACACCTGTGCAGAAATGACAGATAAATGATTTTAAATTTTGATTAGTTTTTGAGCAAAAAAATATTTGTTAGAACTAATAAAATGTATTAAAGTTATTTTTTAATGAGAGTACATTGCCTTCTGAAAACTCACTAGAATAAAATCCCACTCTCCTGCTGTTTTTATTATTATTATTATTTTTTATATATATATATATTTTTCCCCCAGACAGATGCAGTTGAAACCTTAACATTTTATTTGAGGATTTAACATTAATAGATGGCTCTAAAGCAAAAGAGCTGTAAAACTTCTAAAAACCTTGTATTTAAGTTTTCATAATCCATTAGAAAAAAATATATTACATATTAATGAATAAATCTGTATATATAAAATAATTTAATTTACAAGTGTCATCTTTGCGATTTTTTTTTCATGTTAGCTATAGCTTCTGACCTTTAAATCAAAACAGAATTGTGATTTTAGGACATCGATTACTGCTTTATTTATTCAGAAACACAAGTATCTTAAAGGTGCTGTATGCAATTTTTTGACCGTACTAAAGCATAAAACACATATAATTTGCAGATATTCAGGAAACATGCTAAGTTCACTATTTGTTTTTTGTCACAAAACACGCTAAAGCCATATCGGAAATGTGCATTCAGTGTCGGAATGTCTGTTTTTGTTTTGGTCGGTGTGATTCTGCCCACTTAGTTTACCCAATAGTATTTCAACACCCCGGTTTGCCAGTTGGTGGAAAACACAGCGTACTGCAGCCATGGAAGCGAGCAAACAAACCGGGTCAAAAATTGCAGATTCGACCTGACCTAAAAAGTTTCGGCATCCATGTAAAAAGCTCTATGACCACAGGCATATTAAAACGCGGATAAATCAACTCATCAGTTTACAGTGTAAGGTTCATCGCCTTCCATTGTCAGTTGTACTTGTTCTTGTTGTGTCAATCTTTTGTGTCAGATTGTTGTCCTCAATCTGACAACCCGTGTGGGCGTTGAGTCTGAGGAGGAGTGGGCGAGAGAAACAATATTTTAAATTTAGACCGCAGTACCCATTTCAACCACTATCTATCATTACATACTGCACCTTTAATGTTATTTGTATATTTTACTTTCATTTTATTACTTTTCATATTACAAGTAGGCCTACTGTACACCTAATACACTGCCCCCTCAAAAAAAATAAACGGCCCCTCCCCCGCACAGCGCGCTATGACCCGGGGGAGGCTGCTGCTGCTTCACGCGCTGGTAATTGTTGACTCTATGGCACACCGGACGCGTCATTCTGTACGTACATTCTTAAATTAAATGTGGCAATGCAAAACAGTGAATCTAATCACCATTCAGGCAAAAGTTTGCTCCATGTATGACCACACTGCTGACGTGATCTTATTGCTAGCACACCATGAGCACACGAGTTATTCGTCTTATGTATATTTTTTTCAAAACGATGTTTACATTTTAAGCCTTTATTCGGACTCTCTGCATGACGTGCGTCCGATAATATCGTGCGTCCCCAGATCTGACTCAAAAGAATATTCAGTGAATAATTGCTAAGTTTTGGTTAATTCCTCATACAAAGCTATGGGTTTCAGAGACTTTTTTTTTTTTGGACAACCATGAGAATGGTCAATGATAACAGAATTGTAATTTTTGGGAGAACTGTCCCTTTAAGAAAAGTTCATTAGGTTAGACAGATGGCACCAGTTGGCACAGCAATCTGTTTTATGGGAGAGCAATAGGATGAACAGGTGCAGTTGAATGAATAAAACTTCTCTGAATCTTCAAAAGTGAAAAAGAATGAAAAGTTGAAGAGATTAACCTAAACTAATGAGATCACCAGACTCCAAAATCATTAATTCGACGACATCCTCCCTAAACGGCTGTTAGTAATTTTTCAGAGAATGAAAGGTTCAACTGAGGTGGTTCTGGGTTGGGCTGAATTTCATCTCACTATATGTAAATTACTTCTTAATCCATGATGGCTTATCCGAGGCAATGAGGTCAGTGACTTTGCATCCCGTGTGAAGATTTCCACCATAAAACTGACACGCAGAGAGAATCGACATTATATCTTGGGTTCCTACTGTTGTTACGGGCTCATTAAGCATCTTTAACACGATGGAAAAGACATCTACTCAGAATCTGTTAGGGGGACTTTGAATAACAGACTCCTGCCTCTGTTACCTGTGGTGATACGGCAGGTGTGGATTACTGATTATAAGACAGGCATTTCACAATAGCAAGCTCAGCAAAGAGGAGAGAGACATCCAGCTATGTACTTTTGATCATCTTGGGACAGCCTAGTGAGCATAATGGGAACAGTAGCGCATTGCTTCAGGCACAGTATCGCAGTGGGAGAGACAGGATATGAAGGAGACCAGAACCTGGAATACTTTTATACAGTTAAGACAGTCTCTTACTGAATTCTTCGCTTCATCTGAGGTCAACTGGGTTGTGCAGTGTTGGCTCAGCGAGCTCCAAACTCTGAGCTGGGTGTAGTTTCTTTTTTGGTTAAAAAACTTTACCTTCTCCTATTCCATCTTAATATGCTGGGACAACTAAAAAGTCATTTAAAGGTTTGTTGTCCCCCTCAAAAAAAAAAAAAAAAAACTTTGAATTTGTGATGTTTTCAAAACATTGCTCTGTTTGTTTGAGCTTCCCTACCTGCCTGACATAGCAACAGTAGTTCAACCAATGGTGTGAGTCTGGGGAGGAGCTATCTGTTGCTCTAACCAATGGCAGATGGAGGGTATTTTATTTAAAATTTCCATTTGATGAGGCAGGTGGCACAGAAATTATAAACTCTACCTTAAAATGGACAGTTCAGCCAACAATGAGAACTCATGATTTACATAATTTTACATAATAAATAGGAATTTCTCCTTTCAATTCTGACACAGGAAGAACAAAAAGACACAAGCATCTATCTAAAGGATAACTAGGGACCCTTAAAGGGGTCCTATTATGCTTTTTCACTTTTTCAACTTTAGTTAGTCTGTAATGTTGCTGTTTGAGCATAAAAAAGATCTGCAAAGTTTACAAAGCTCAAAGTCCACTTCAAAAAAATATATTTTATTTAACAGAAACCACTTTTCAAAAACTACAACAAATGACTCATTTGGACTACAATGCATATTTTCCGGGATTTGTGATATCACAAATATCGATGAATGGGACGAGACCTGGTTGAACTGCACTAGAGAAGGCAGCGAGTGTTATCACTATGTCGGAGACGCGCTAGTTTTCCCAAGGCAGACTAACTTAGTGGTTACAATAATCCTGGTTTAAATCGCGCTCAAATTGATTTGATTTGATTTTGACGCAATATTTACTCTGAAGCTCGCAGCAGGCGGCTATGGTAAAGGGGCATGACATTTCCCGACCAGTGCTGCCAATCACAACACACACTGGCCCAGCTAACCAATCACAACACACACTGGCCCAGCTAACCAATCACAACACACACTGGCCCAGCTAACCAATTACAGAACATTTCGTATTTCAGAAGGCGGGCCTTCATTTGATACAGGAGCTGTTCGAGCCGTTCATGCCAGACTGGGGAGAGAGGTGTTGTAATAATGTAAAATATGTGAAAAATAATGTGTTTTTCGAACAACCTAGTATGAGAGCCTGTTCTAGTACACCCCCAAAACAAAATCATTAGTAAAAGAGCATAATAGGACCCCTTTAACACTCGGCTGCTTTGGATGAAACATGCCTGCTAAATGTCTAGTTGCAAATATTTGAAGGTTTTCCCAAAAGGAAATCCTAAAGTCAAACAGCACAACACTGATCTACTGTTTTCTAATAAACATGCACTAAACTTGTCTGTCTGTATACAGTACAACACATGAACAGCAGGAGAAAGTCACACACACACAACTTCAGTTTCTCCAATCATGTAACAAGATCATTCAGACTGATGAGACATCTCAGAGAGACAGATTGTACCATTTTAAATAACTCATAACGGCAAACCAAACATGAATGGGCGCGTGGTTGTTCCCAAAGGAAAAACGAGTGTTTGTTTTCCCCTTCCATAAAACTGCTATTTTATCTGGAGCAGCAAATTGTATATTGCCGTCATTTTTCATGATTATTGTTGCTTATGCACCATTTACATAGAGATTGCATTCCCGTGCTATTGAGAACGGCCTCCTAAACACTACAGTAATGATGTAGTGGGGATTTAAATGATGAAGAGGGTCACTTTGCCACGCTGCAAGGCACCACTGCATGCCAATCAAGCAGAAAGACGAAAATTAATAGCATCTGGTTACTGCTTGTTTATTCAAGAGTATAATTAACTGCCGGTTATTACCGTTCTGGAGACGGTTTCGTTTTTTGATTCGTGAAAACAGGCACATTTTAAATGCAAGAAAGTGTAGATCGTGTCAAAGGCTGATTTGCATAGAATACATTATGAATTTTCCATAATGACGTTGAGTTGACTTATGTTTGGCCTTTGAGGGGGAAAAACACACAAGCATTTTTAACACAAGTACAAATGTCCTTTTCTGTAATTGGCTGCTATGAAGGATAAAGTAGTGTCAAACTGCGTCTACACAATACACAAATTAATTATCACTGCCGTATTTGACAATTTTTTGATATGAAGATACAAAGGCTGTTCAACATTCAGTAGTAAAACAGTGGACTTACAATAAGGCTAGTTAGGAAAATACAGCAGATTCCAGCAGTTTCATGACTTAATGCACTTTCTACAGTCACAATCAACAACAGGGTGCTACACGCTTTCTGAACAACGTGTTCTGATACAAATGCAAATTTGGTTTATATTTGGACAAGTACAATTCTTAGCACAGCGCACACAGGGGGTTGTAAGTCTTTCGTTGGCTCTAATAGACTGTCAAAAATTGCAATGGGAGCATCCAAGTTATTTCTATTATTAATTATATGACTATTATCGTATTTATTATTTTTATTGTTAATCTCAGTGTTCATGTTTAAGTTTAGTTTAGGTTAGTAATTTTGTTGTCCTGGCGTGACATTTCATCTTTATTGTAGTTTTATTTAATAAACGAATTAAATATTTTTGATATTGCTAGTTAGCTGATTTAGTTTTATTTAGTTATACAAAATTTTTAGTATTCCAAAAAGAACAACTAGAAATCCGCTGGGCACTAGTTTTTAATCTAATATTTTATTGTTTGTGAGATATGAGTTCTGTTTATGTCTAGCCTTTATAACGCAGAATGACACATCATATTAAATTCGGTAATTTTTACCTTTATTTGATATGTTTATTTTTTTCATTTTTAAACAATTTTATTGACAACCATTTTTGAAAACCCCTCCTATTAATGTCCCTGGGAGTACCTTTAAAATCTTGTAAAAAATATGTAACGCAATTATGTATATAAATTTGTCCTCAAACTTGTATATAGCCCTCTCTTCTTCTCCATACCTTACAACCTATGCGAATCTGTATACAATATATATATATTTAAAAAATCATATAAATGGTTTTCTGAAGACGGTCGTGAAGAAATTACATAATAGATATTTACATACTCCACAAGACAAAATAAAAATGAATTAACACTGTATTGTCCTTCTTTTGCAGGTCTACAAAGTGCTGTAAATCATTGTATACAAAACTATTTTAAACATATTTACATATTCACATTAAATTAATTTAAAGTTATTCACATGACATATCTAATTATCCATTACAATATCTATATAATAATAGAAACAAAATACAAATGTTCTCATTCATAAATAAATAAAAGCAAATCAAATTATAATCACTCAATCATGCATCAATCCATAAATACATACATAAATAAATATCATTCAGTAACATATCATTTAGATTCTGCAAAGGAACTTGTGTGCATATCGTATCAAAATACCATGGCATTACCATCTAAAAAAAACACTGTACCATGGCCTGCCACAGTACTTTTAAGAAAAACACATGCTCTTGTTAAAATCATAATAAAGCACCTAGATTACATTCAGACAGATGAGCACACACGCACACACACACACAGGGAGATAAACACACTTGATGAGCCTGGAGGAACGATGTTAATCGCTCACATGTGTCTCTTCCTTTAATTGTATTTCCATAATTACAACATAATTAACATGGCATGTCCGTGTCTACATGAGCAAGACACACTCCAATAATAAATCTGTCACGCAGTACGAGGTGACCATGATGTGGTTGGTTATGATGCTCTTCTGGGATGCTGCAGAGAGTCCATTACTGGACCTGTGCCTATAATTATGTCTCTATATCAAGGCCCATTCTTTTCCTTCTACTCTCTTTCTTTACTGATAAGCTTCTCTGTAATTGTGGTTTCCACTGGACGTGTGCTTACGGTCATGCTCTATATTATGGCAGGCTTGTGTGGGAGGGAAAATGGGAATGTGAGCCATTACTGTGCGACCTATGTGATGCAAAATGAAGTGAATTATGGGTTAACAGCAATAAGCAGAGAAATCCAAAGCGGTGTGAGTGTGAATACAGATTTTTAGTTCTGGAGTGGCGAGTTCTTTGAGGTCACAATTGAACACTTTTTGTATCTTTTTCTACCTCCTAACCTTCCTATCTCCTTGATTATTCATTTCTGTATAAAATCGCTGAATACTGGACAACAAAACATAAGCTCTGCTCGACTTTGATGGCTCAGATTTGACAGAACTGAAGATGGGGTTGAAGTTTTCAGACGTGTCCTTACAATATAGCTGTTTTTTTTCATGTTACTTGAACTTTCTTCTGTTGAGACAGCGATTTCCCTTCCATCTCTGTCAAGGCATGTAATTCAGTCTCTGTGATGCTTTGTGTATAACAATGCTGGTCAGCAAACTCAGAAAAAGCTTTGTACCATAAATCAGTATGATGCAATTTGTAATTTTTTAAAGATTCCTTGAAAAAAAATAAATAAAGAATTAAAGCAGACATATCACAGAAAAAAATAGCTTTTTTGCAACAGAAGGTTTTAATGTACTATGAAGCCATCAGTTTCTATTCTCAATGTAACTCCCTACCCCGTCCAACCAGATAATTTACTCTGACTAACAATACAAAAACAGGTTATTTATAAAACACCAGAACATTGACATCACATTTACATATTAATAGCAATTTGTTTAGCAACTTGCCTATCCCTGATAAATAACAACGTGATTTATGCTGCAACAGAGATAATTTATGTATAGAAATCTTGAAGGTACAGTAGCACATACAGCCTCTTTAAAGGAGTAGTTCATCCAAAATGAAAACAGTGTCATTATTTACTCGTCTTCATATAAGTCCAGACCCATATATTGTACTTTTTTTTTTTTACTGGAACACATTTTTTTAAGTACATGAGGGTGAGTAAATAATGATTGGCTGTGTTTTTCCTTTAGTTTTACATCACCATTTTCTAACCATTAAACTAATAATTTACGCCACAGGAAAACCTGTCTTACATTAAAGGAACTCCAGGGAAACAAACAGTAACAAATGACCAAACATTACATTTAAAAAAAACAAAAAAATATTAAACAAAATGAAACAAAACATGAAACAACAAAAAACACAAAACACAAAACAAAATGCAATGAAAAAAAACATGAAACTAAAATAAAATAAAACTGAACTAAAATAATAACTAAACAAAAACAAAACACTAAACAAAATTAAACTAAACAAAAAACAACAAAACAAAACATAAAACGTTAAATCAAATGAAACAAAACATGAAACATGAAACAAAATACAAAATAAAATAAAAAATCATTAAACAAAATAAAACAAAAAACAAAACACTTGACAAAAAACATTAAACAAAAAAAATCTTAAAAAACACTAAATAAAACTAAATAAAATGGAATAAAATAAAATGCTGTAAAAGTGTGGAATATATCCCTTGAAGACAAAGCTATGTCGCACCTCTGAATAGAAATTCAATTCAGTCAGTCAATTAGTTGCGATCAGTGAAGCGAGAAAAACATCAGAAGATAATCTGGAGCTCTCGTACTGAAACACACTTCAAAATGCTCTCTGAAAGCTTACCGGTTTCTCGTGAGATCTGAACGAAAGCCTCCACACCGCTCTCCCCATAATTCCCCTCAGATGCCAGCGTGGAGACATAGTTCCAGCCCATGGCGGTCACGATGTCCAGCATGGCCTGGGCCTGGTAGGAATCGGGCGGAACAACCCGGGAGAAGAAGTCGTACCGGGTGTTATCGCTCAGCTCTGGCGCTGTGGAGGCATAGCTGATTTGAGGGATCTGTTAAAGGAGAGAAAGAGCAAACTGTTACTCAGGAAAGATTTTAAAAATCACATTATCTAATCCAGAGCCAAAAATATACGTTTTTAAAGGAATAGCTCACCCAAAAATTAAAATTTTATGACAATTTATTTACCTTCAGGTCATCCAAAATGTAGATGAGTTTGTTTCTTCAACAGAACAGATTTGGAGAAATTTAGCATTACATCCCTTGCTCACCAATGGATCCTCTGCAGTGAATGGGTCCCGTCAGAATGAGAGCCCAAACAGCTGATAAAAACATCACAGTAATCCACACCACTCCAGTCCATCAATCAACATTTTGTGAAGTGAAAAACTGTATGTTTGTAATGTCCTCTTTCCATAACATTGCTTTCTCCAATGAAAAACTTGTCTCTACTGAATCAGTGGATTTTGATGTGAGAGGACAACGGAGATGGACTTTTTTTACTGGAGGAAACGCTATTATGGATTATGGACTAGTATTTTGGCAAGAAGTGATTTAAAGTTATAAACCATCTTAATAATAGATTTGTTTATTACAAACATGCATTTTCAGTTCAAAACATGTTAATTGATGGACTGGAATTGTGTGGATTACTTGTGGATTATTGTGTTTTTATCAGCTGTTTGGCTCTCATTCTGACGGTAGCCCATTCACTGCAGAGGATCCATTGCTGAGGAAGTCATGTAAAAGCTCTCGGTTACGTATGTACCCTCGTTCCTGGGAAAGAGGGAACGATGACCCCGTCGGAGGACCGACAAATTGTGATCCGCTTAGAGGGACCATCTATCTCGAGTGTAAACTAAACGAGCCAATGCCAATAGGCAGCAGATGATTTCATGCCACTGCTTCTGAGCACAGCTGAGCTATAAGTAGGCACAGGTGCAGCGCCTAATTCCGGTTTTTCTCTGAGAGCCAGCCGGGTGACCCGCCGCAATCACGTTGGTACAGGACTTTGTTCGACGGACTTGACTCTCCGTTCCCTCCTTCAGGGACCGATTGTTACATACTAACCGAGACGTTCCCTTCTCAGTCGGTCCCTCGCGACCCCGTTTTTCCCACTCGGAGGACCACTAATTGGGATCCTACTAAAGGGCCACAGCCACTGCCCCTTCCAGTGTCCTGTGGAAGCCACCTGCGCCCCTATTTTTTGGCGTAGTCCAGGGCTTCTTCACAAGAGGACCAGCTTCTACTGCTGCTATGGCACTACCCAATTAGTAAGACTGGATAACACTAGGAAACGTACCCGTTCTACTTGGAACAGGGGCGTTACGGAAGCTCAAACCTTCCCGAAGGAGGTTTCGGAAGCAATAAACATACGGACATTCCTTAGGTGCATATGGAAGAAAGGAGGTGATTGAACCCTCTTGGAATGACAAAAGTCTGCCGGGGAAACACGGGCTCAAAGCTATACCATGGACTTTACACATATGAGAACCACTTAGGCCTCTACATATGGAAACCAGCCCTCTAATGGTTACGGATTCATCGAGTGAAGGCCTGGCGCAGGACGTTCCGCCACGTCTGGCTGCCGAAGGGACGGAGGAACTCAACAGGGTCTAATATATGGACTCTCTGGAGTGGTTTTACAAGCCGACCCGAAGCCGGGGCCTCTCAGTGCTTCTACCCGTTTGAGGTGAAAACACAGGAGGAAACCGGCTCCACACGAAGACTATAGAATCTAGCGAACGTGTTAGGGGCCGCCCACATCCCGCAGCCCTACAAGTATCTGTCAGCGAGGCGCCACGAGCTAGCGCCCAGGAGGATGCAACACCTCTCGTTGAGTGAGCTCGCAACCTGAGCGGGCAGGCCACACCCTGTGCCTGATAAGCCAGGGTGATGGCATCCACTATCCAGTGGGTCATCCTCTGCTTTGAGATGGCATTCCTCTTCTGCCGGCCTCCGTGACAGACAAAGATCTGGTCTGAGGTCCTGAAGCTTTGCGTTCGGTCTACGTAGCACCTTAAGGCTCGTACGGGACAGAGCAAAGCTAGGGCTGGTTCTGCCTCCTCCGAGGGCAGCGCTTGGAGGTTCACAACCTGATCCCTGAAGGGAGTAGCGGGAAACATTGGGTACATAGCCGGGCCGGGGCCTCAGGATAACCTGGGAGTCAGCCGGCCCAAACTCAAAGCACGAATCATTGACCGAAAATGCGTGCAGGTCCCCTACCCTCTTGTAATCTAAAAGCCAAGCCGCAGGAACAAGTCTTGCAATTGAAGGAACTTCAGCTCCACCGTCTGCAAAGGCTCAAATGGGCCATGCTGTAGTGCTGTGAGCACTAGAGTCAGGTTCCAAGAGGGTATAGAGGGGGGCCGTGGAGGATTTAACCCTCTCGCCCCCCTAAGGAATCTGACGACCCAAGTCATGCTTCCCCAACGACCTCCCTTCTACGGGGTCGTGTTTAGCAGCGATCGCGACATGAACTTTAAGTGTGGAGGGAGACAGCCTTCGCTCTAGCCCTTGCTGCAAAAAGGACAGCACGATTCTGATCGGGCATATTCGGGGGTCTTATCGGTGAGAAGAACACCACTCAACGACCAGGTTCCACTTCAAAGCGTAAGCATGTCTCGTAGACGGTGCTCTCGCTGAAATGATGGTGTCAACTACCTCTTGGGGTAGTTCACCTAGAACCTCCGCGTCCCATCCCGGGACCAGACATGAAGTTTCCAGAGGACTGGACGCGGGTGCCAAAGGGTGCCCAGTCTCTGAGTCAGTAAATCCTTTCTCAGAGGAATCGGCCAGGGAGGGGCTGTCGCAAGGAGCATCAGTTCCGGGAACCAGGTCCAGGTAGGCCAATAGAGTGCCACCAACAGGACCTGCTCCTCGCGTCATCCCTGACCTTGCACAGCAACTGTGCCCGAAGGCTCACTGTGGGAAAACGCATACTTGCTCTAGCCCCTCTCCCACTTGTGCCAGAGCGTACCTAGCCGAGTGTTCCGTCCGTCAGGGCAAGAACAACTTGCAGTGAGAGGGTTTCTGGAGAGGCAAACATTCGACCTGAGCCGCTCCGAAACGTCCCCAAACCAGCTGGAACGTCTGGGGATGGAGTCGCCAGTCTCCCGGGCGCACAGCTCGGGACAGCTCGTCGGCTGCCCAGTTGAGCAGCCCAGGAATGTGAACAGCACGAAGAAACCTCAGATGCTTCTGACTCCAGAGGAGGTGGTGGCGGTCGAGTTGCTACGGGAGCGCAGACCACCTTGTCGGTTGATGTACGCAACGGCCGCTGTATTGTCCGTGCGGACCAGTACATGCTTGCCTCGTAAGCGCCCTTTGAGACGGCTCAGGGCAAGGTGCACTGCCAGCAACTCGAGGCAGTGATGTGCCAGTGCAGTCGAGGCCCCGTCCAAACCCCTGACACTGCAAGCCCGTTGTACGTGGCCCCCCAGCTGGTGGTTGAGGCATTCGTGCAAACCACAGAATGCCTTGAGACCTGCTCCAGGGGCACTCCTGCCCGGCTAGGAACGCAAGGTCTGACCACGGGGTTAAGGTTTGGCGGCAGGCCGGTGTAACTTGAACCCGGAAAGCGCCGCGTTGCCACGCCCACCTTGGTACTTGGCCATGGAGCCAGTGCTGCAGCGTTCTCATATGAAGCAGCCCCAGCGGTGTGACTGCCGCCGTGGCTGCCATATGCCCCAGGAGCCTCTGAAACAATTTCAGTGGGACCGCCATCCTGCTCTTGAATGTATTCAAACAGTTCAACACCGACTGAGCACGTTCATATGTGAGGTGTGCTGTCTGTTCGACCGAGTCCAACTCCATACCGAGAAAAGAGATCCTCTGCGTCGGGGAGAGTTTGCTCTTTTCCCAGTTGTCCTGAAGGCCCAACAGGCTGAGGTGTTAAAGCACCAAGTCCCTGTGCTCGCACGACTGATCCTGAGACTGGGCGAGTATGATCCAATCGTCGAGGTAGTTGAGGATGCAAACACCCTGCTCTACGAGGTGAACAAGAGCCCCCTCCGCAACTTTCATGAAGACACGGGGAGACAGGGACAGCCAGAAGGGCAGGACCTTGTACTGATATGCACGCCCTTCGAACGCAAACCGCAGATGGTCCTTGGCGCGGAATGTATCGAACATTAAAGTACTCGTCCTTCAGTCGATCGCGTGGCGAACCAGTCTTGGGTGGGGACGGATACACCTGAAAATTCATTCTCATTTCTGCGTGAGCATCTTGAATGGATCCGGTGAAGGGCCGGGTTCAAGACACGCAAGTCCAAGATTGGTCAAACCCACCGCCTTTCTTGGGTACAGTAAAGTAAGGGCTGTAAAACCCCGACCTCATATCGGCTGGAGGGACCTGCTCTATCGCGTCCTTCGCCAGTAGGACTGCGATCTCTGCACGCAAGACAGGGGCATCTGCTGTTTTCACTGACGTAAAGTGGACGCCCCTGAACTTGGGAGGGCGCCGGGCGAACTGAATCGCATAGCCGAGCCTGACGGTTTGAAGGAGCCATTGAGACGGGCTGGGTAGCTCTAGCCAGTCTCCCAGACGCCGCGCAAGTGGCATCAACGGAACTACAGGCGTACCCGCAGTGGGGCAGCGTGGAAGAATGCAGGGACCTGGCCCGGGCGTCTCGTAGCCTGTCCGAGGCGGGGTCTGGTGTGTTTAACACTGACCTGCGTTCGAGTAGAGGGTGTGTGGGTAGTCCGTTGGTTTGTCTTCCCGATCCGCCCACTGCTGCTCACTGGCGAGAGAGGAGGGTGAGTGTGATACGTACTAGATCGTCCACAACCCCCGTCCCCTCTGGGGACCCAAAAAATAGAGGAATGCTCTTTGTCGAGAATTTGGGTACCACTGACCGAGAGGTCAGTGGTGGAAAAAGATGAAAATATTCTCCACCTGGCCCTCCTCCGGGGGATGGAGTGGTGTGCTTACCATCTCCTGAGAGCACGTCCCTCCACCTCTAGGTCGCCCGTCTCCAGGCCTCTTGCTCTCTCGCTTGCCACCAGGTTTGGGGGGGGCCTGGACGGGCGGGGCGGCTGCCCTTCGACCGGCTCCACGGCACAGCTTTGCTGGAGGCTGAAGGAGCGCTGCTCTTGTTTTGGCGGTTGCAGGGGGGCCGCCCTCGGCGACGGCATCAGCTGCATGCCGGGGCAGGATGTACCTGATTGCCTCAGTCTGCTCTGGTCAGCGGAGAACTGCTGGGCACGTTCTCCACCGTGTTGCCGACAGGCCGGCCTGGGACAACGGGGCGTTCAAGAATCGTGTCTTGTCCGTCTCGCGCATGTCGCCAGTCACAGCCAGAATTGGCGCTCCTGGACCACCATAGTGGACATGGCACGACCCAGATACCGCGCCGTAACCTTCATCGCTCGTGGCGCGAGGTCCGCCGCGTGCGGAGTTCTCTCTGAACTTCTGGGTCGTGACCACCCTTGTGCAAGTCCCTCAGTGCCTTGGCCTGGTGCACTTGCAATCACGCCGTAGCGTGTAAGGCGGAGGCAGCTTCTCCACCGGTCGTATAGGCATCGCTGGCCAGCCGAGTACCTACAGACCCGGGAGAGGAGGCACGGTTCTCCCTGCCGGTTGGAGGCGGTATTAGGACACAACTGCAATCGCAACCGACCGCTCCACCGGGGGACCCTTGTAACCCCCTAGCTGCCCCACCATTGAGGGTGTTGAGGGAGGAGGAACCAGCAGATCGGTTTTCCGGCAGTAAAAAGTGCCGTCCATGACCTGTTGAGCTCCTCATGCACCTTCAGGAAGAAAGGCAGTGAGGTGGGGCGCTGAGAACCAGCGCGGACCGCCCCGGGAACCAATCGTGCAACCTTGAGGGCTCGGGACACGGTGAAAGTCTTCACTCGAGCCCTACCCCTACGGTGGCCCGGGAAAGCATAGCCATTATTTCTGGATCCGATCCAGGCATTGCTACGGTCCCGGAGGAGAGCAGCGCAGCCGAATCTGCCTCTCCAGAAAGCTCTGGCTCACCCTCCGATGCTGCAACCGACATCCGGTTGTCGGGGGGAGCCTCGGAAGAAACAGTTGGTACCCCCCGGGAGGGTCCAGCCTGTTCTTTTTGAGAGCTCCGCTGGTTTCGAGTGCCGGCGGGCTTGGGCATCCCCGGAGGGGAATTCCTCAACGTGACCGTAAGACCAGTCCGCCCACTGTTAGAAAAAGGACGCCCCCGGCTGCTGCCATAGGGAACCCCAGATCTAGGCAGTGGCTCGGGCACTCCGCCTCTTTGCAGGTAACGGAGTCCGGTCCACAACTACGAGATGGTCATACTCCCGCAATGGGTGCATGAGTCATCCACGAAAGCCACCTTAGCGTGCTTCATGCCCAGGCACGAGATGCAGCGATCGTGACCATCACCCAGCGCCAGGTAACGACCGCATCCAGAATGCCCGGGTGATACGTTGTCTATAGCAAGACCCACATCGTCTTTATAAAGACGTAACGTCAAGTTTGCCAAGCAACGTCGTCTTTAGAAAGACGCACCCGAAATTGCTCTTTTAGGGGAAAAAGCTCTTTTAGCGTGCTGAGGCGCACAGGGGAGATGATCATTTGCAACACGAACAGGGGGTAGTGCAGCCTGATGTGAGCAACCCACTCGACACAGGTAACCACCACCGCTAAAGCGCCGTACCGCCAACACGAAGAGATCTCAAAGAGCGCGCTGAACTCGTTCAGTCTTCTCTCAGTACAGTAGTCAGGAGCGGAACGATGTGATCGCTCGGCTCCGAAGTGAAAAGCTGGTATGTGTTGCACCAGCTGCCTTTTTATGCTCGTGCTGTGATCAGCGGCAGCTGGATGCATTAATTGCATGCCATTGTGCATTGGCTCGTTTAGTTTACACTCGAAGTAGATTGGTCCCTCTAAGCGAGATCCCAATTTCGTCGGTCCTCCGACGTGACGTCGAGAGTGACCGACTGAAAGGGAACTAAATTTCTCCAAATCTGCTTTGATGAAGAAACAAACTCACCGAGATCTTGGATGGCTTGATGGCAAGTAAATTTTCAGCAAATGTTAATTTCTGGGTGAACATCTCTTTTAAAAGCCAGGGGGAGGGAAACTAAGTTTCAGCCCCAAAAAAAGAAAATATTGACTCTTTCACAAGAGCTAATCATTAAATTCTGCCTGAAGCAAAACGGTAAATGCAGAACCAATTAAAGCAAGCAAAGGTGGAGCAATATATTTGAAACCGCTTTAGCCCAAAGCTATTGATGTAAACGACTACCAACCCATGAGGTGACGCTAAAGGTGAAACAAGACCAGGTGACGAAGACAAATAAGTATGTGTTATGGTAGAAAGAAACGAGGTGAAGCCTGCCAGCAGGCAAGCTGGGTAATGGCTTCTGGTGGCGATTGACGGTGTGATTGATTGCTCCTCACCCAAAAGGCCAGGTTGTCAGCCGGAGCCCCAGAGGCTGCGCTCATCAGCATTCATCGCAATAATGGCGCCGGAGAGAACCAACCCGCAATACAAATGCCACTCACCGGCTGGCGAGTCGCGTACCGGCGCTTTTTCACCCGCAACCCCGGATCGCAGGCTTGTAAATACAAATGTCACAGAGGAGTTGACATGGGCGAACATGTCTGTGAAGCAGATGCGTGTGTGTTATTTCTGGGGAGTGTTATACCGAACGTGCAGCACGAACATGCCAACACTAGACTTCACACCTTAAAAATACACCTTTTGTCTCGTGATTATCAGGTGTTAAACGACAATATGGTGTGATATTCTTTACTACTGTAAGTTAAAGGACCCTTTCAGGTTAAATGCAATTTAAAGAGATAAAAATAATGTCACCATTTACTCACACTCATGTCATTTCATGATTTTCTTCCTTCTACAACATGCAAAAGATGATGTTTTGTAGAGTGTTTCAACTGATTTGCCCATATAACGGGTTTAAAACATTAGTCCCATTGACTTTGTATGGAAAAAAAGACATTTTGTAATGAATCTTCTTTTATGACTCACCTGTAGACAGCAAGCATTGTAAAAATGTTTTTAAAAGCCTGACATATGAATAATCTGTCTATCTATCTATCTACATATATACATACACACACACACACAGAAACACATTTATTTTATTTTTATTTTTTTGAAACTGAAAAGGTTTATTGAACCTTTCGACAAAATCTACAAAAATAAATAAAGTTTGCACTGAAAATCATATTTTATACATCAGGCTTTTATGGCTCATATAGTATGATACTATAATGAAAGGCCCAAACTGAGCAAAACTGTGAACTTTGGTGCTGATGCTGATATTTATATGGCCAAAAAGTAAGATGCAATTATGATAGCTTGTAAATCAATGATATATTTAAAATAGACTATTTACTGTACATAAAATCCATATAATTATCAGTTTTCACTCTATTTCTCCTAATAATGTGTCTTAGTAAGATGTTTTTGAAATGCTTAGTTTTATGATCAAAACTCTGTAGTTTTTATTTTGGAGGGCAAAACATATTATGCAATGCAATACATTGATGATTGTGAGATGAACAAATGCTGTTCCTTGAAAGCCTGATGTATCATATTTGATATTCATATTTTAACATGCTTTTTCAAAAAAGAAAAAGATGTATGAATAATCAAGTAAACCGAAGTTGAAAATATGATGGTAAATGAACCAGAAGTTAATTCACAAATGTTGTCGAACATCCAAAAGTGTGATTTTGTTCACAATTACAAACTGAGGGTCTGAATGTGGTTACGGAGGCTGTCAGAATATGTCAGATTAATTCATCTGTGATTTTGAATGGTTTCACAACATTTCACATGCAATGACATGCTTTCTTTCACATGTAAATTTCAAGCTTAAATTCCATCTTCGTCTCAAGCAATTACAGTGTGCACATGAAATTGGTATGTGTTTCTGTTCAACAGAGAAAGGTGAAATGGATGGTGCACGGACAGAGGCGGACTTACCCATTAGGCAAAGCCAAGAGCCTCCTAAAATGCTTTTCATATACGAGATGCACATAAGCGCTGACATGTGAACGGTTGCTGTTTATGGTGTTTATTACCACGACAACCGTCTTATGTATCCAAGTTGAATGTGCTTCTTGTGTGTCCTGCTTGTAGCAAATGAAAATATCATGCATCTGAAGCTGTAATTAAATATTGAGCAGCAGTGCGTATTATATGTTTATTGTTTTAAATGCCGCTTACTCATTTATGAGAAGGACCCAATAGAGGACGCATTTACAGTTACTTTTTTGGTTGATATAATCTTTAGGTGTGTAAACGTATAATTATTTTTTCAGTTTCATTTCAAAATAAAAAACCCGCTATATTTCTGATATTCTAAAAGCGCCTCCTACTGGCAGAGAATGAATGTGCATTTTCAATAATCCAGTCTGCAGTTTTTGTTCGGACCAATGCAAAAATCCACCCACATAACCCCGTTTTAAATTAATATAATACTTTATATTTCTGACTAATCCCTTTTCTTTAAAAAAAAATTGTTTAAAGGCTCGATTTTGAGGTTTATCATTTTATAATTTATTTTGTTTTTGTGAAAACCGGTATCTCAACTGCAAATCAATTGCTATTTCATGGTCTACAACATGAAAGTAAGCCATTATAACATTGAAAAATGTAGAAACAACATGTGGCAAGGCCCCCCCCAGAAAAAAAAAAAAACCCTGCCATTGTGTAGGGCCCCCAAATCACTAAATCCGCCCCTGTGCACGGTGTAACTTTTAAAATGAGGTAGACTCTTTAAAACGGTTTAAACTCTACCCTGAAGGTTCGCTCTGGAACATTTCATTCAGCAGCTCAAGTGAATGACAGAAACTTTAAGGAGCTCAAGAAAGACAGTCTCTCAGTCTCTTCAAATGCCTCCTTTCAGACTTCAGCCAACAGTGTTTTGAATTTTGGCGCACGGCAAAGGTTAGACTCCGAAAGGATGCCTGTAGAACTTAATTTCATGCTAATTTTTCCAGTTTAATAAAATATTATAGACCCTCAATATAGATGCACAGGAGACTAAAACCTACGATTTTTAAAAGCGGCCATAAGGGAAATCAAATGCGATACTTTCCATAAATAATATAATATTGCTGATGGGGAGAAACAAATTAACCTTCATTAGCACTGCAATAATATTTCCTCACACAATGCAATTCAGAGATGCACAATAATGTGCAATTTCCACTGTAAATGATATGGAGTTAAGAACCCGTAACTCTTTGGATTAGTTTTGCTTCAAAAAAGTTGCATGAACAGTGAAAATTTGACTGGATTTACCAGAAATGAAATGAAATAAAATAATTATTCATTCATAATTATATAATAATATTACATTTGTACATCTATATCAATTATTGCATAATATTAATGAATATATATATATATATATGTGTGGGTGTGTGTGTGTGTGTGTTGAATATATTTTATAATTATAACTGATGTAATCTAACAGTATTTCCTAAAATCAATCAATTAATTAAATGGATTCATTATCATTAATTGATTTTAATTAATAATTAATATGATATTGAAATGTAATCTAACAGTAATTCTTTAAATAACATTAAAATCAAATAATTTGATTATGATTAATTGAGTTAATAGTACATGTTTAACAATATAGAAATGATTATATTTATTAAATGTAATCTAACGCTAGTTTTTCTACAGATTAAGAGAGAGAGAATAATTAGCTGTTGATATCATCAATAATTATAAAACATTATATATACTACAAACTTGGAAGGATATACAGAATTCTTAAAATAAAAAAATTCCATTAAAACAATTAAAATTAACTACTAACTTTCATATATTACAATAAAAATAATACATAAAAAGACTTATACCTCTCGTTATTCTATTAATTGTATATTTAGAGAATGTATCTAACAGCTATTATTTTATAGATGTCGGTCTGTCTGGCTGTGTGTATATATTATATTATATATCTATATATATATCAAATTCACCTGTTTTTTTCCAACTGTGTAGGAATCAAAACTTAAAGCATTTACAATATCAGACTTATCTGTGCACTGCATTTATGAGAAAGTTTCAAAAGTTCAAGAATGCAAAGATGATTTGAAGCAATTGCAACACATGATTGCAGCATCAGCTACAACTGACAGCTGTGCAGATGGCAGGATCATTTTACTGTCTGTGCTTTTGCTTTTCCAGGCCTGCAATGAGTATGAGGGACATATCATACATTAATTCTGAGTGCTACTGTCATCTCCAGACGTCTCAAGTATCTTGTGTCTGAGAGATGTGGAATGAGCATGAAGAAACAGAAGAAAGTCTTTGGGATTTTCAAGATTTCTCAAGGGATGCAGCATGTGTTTTGTACTTCATATTACCTAAAAAGTGCTCTGCTGCTTCAGTTGAATAGACTACATACAGACATTACACTCAGTCTTACAGATACCTACAATGAGAACAGAGAGGTTTTGCTCCAACAGCAATCACCCACTTTCTCAGTGACCTGGTTATAGAAGTATTTTCCCTATTCATTTTAACTATCAGATTTCAAACATTCTTATAAAGCCTTGAACCACATCAGCCAGTTCTGAGATGAATCACATTATGTTACAGAATTTTAAATCATTTACATGTACTTGAAGCTGTACAAAGTACATGACTGTGTACTTGATTTGTTTTAATGAGGCCATGAGCTAGATTCATAATCAAAGTGTATTACTGAATGTTTAGATGCAGAATTAGAATAGATCATATTTTTATACAAATATATTTAAATACATCAAGTATATACAACTAATCAAACTGAAGTTCTTCATATATATATATATATATATAATATATATATCTATATATATATATATAATATATAATCTATATATATATACTATATATATATATCTATATATATACTTATAAGTACACACACACACACACACAGTTTTGGAAACGTTATTTCCACAACCCAACTATTGCACCTTTAGTGAAAATGGGGGGGCGTGGAATCTATGAAGAACCATTGTTGTTTTTGTGCCAATAAATATTGATGAGCAAATATATTTTTATATATATATTTTAATTAGTATTTTCAGTAATTCATTGTGTGCTTTTGACTTTTTTTTTAATTTAGCTTAATTATTTCAGTTGTCATTTTAGGCCATTTTAGTATTTCATTTACATTATTTATTTCATTCACTCAGGCTGGCAAATAGAATATTACAGTATTTCTTATATTTTGAATTAGGCTTAGGTTACATTAATTTTTAATTAAAATTTTAGTAATTGGTAATTGTTTGTGTTTTATTTATCCAATTTAGCTTTATTATTATTTTTAGTATTTTTAGTACTTAATTTTTTTAACATTTTATTTCACTTTTTATTTCACTTTGTTTTTCATTAAGTTTTGTATCTAATATTTATATTTTATTATATTTTACTAACTCTAGCTTCACTACTACTAATTATTATGAGTTATGATTAGCTTGTAGTAGGGGAAGCTATAAAAACACGCCAATATCTACACAAGTTCTCGGCTCTTTGAATTATTTGCAATATACGTACCAACAAAATTGAATGATGTGCAATTTTAAAGCCTCATGCCTGAATATTAAAGTGTTTTGTTTACCTGTCATTATCTTTATAATCTTTACGAAACAAAGCACACAGTCATCTGTGTTTGCCTCTATAATGGAGCTGTCAGATCGAGAAAAGCCCTTGCTGCTGATAGATTACATTCAGACAATACTAATTAACCTCTCTGAAGACCTTTATTTAAAACACTCGCCGCAAGAGAAGTGGACACAAATTGCTGCGGAGTGAAAGATACTAGCACTTCTTCATTCACTCTTTCATTTTCCCTCCTTGGCCTTTTTCGACACAACAAAAGTGCACACATGCCATAATTATGTATTCGCCATCCTCACTTTCATATAATGGTGCAGAGCTTCAAGTAGCTCAGCTCAAAGAGAAGAGAATTAGCATTAGCCTGAGTTCCCTCAGGAAGTTCCTGTCTGTGGTTAACATTACTTGTAGAAACTTTCCCATTTTGTTCTATAACATAAATCATACACTCTCATACTCAAATGTGCATTTTGAAACCGTTGTGTGTTTTGAAACATAATGGTTTTAGCAGGTAGCATCTTGTTGGCATACTTCCTGTTGTGCTATTAACCTGCGGGAGGTATTACGACCATTTTTAACAGGATTTAATTCCATTACATCAGATCTGGCTGCTAAGCTGTATGTAAATATGCATCAGGTTCATGGTCTTAATGGCGTGCTGCAATGGGAGCAGGTTTTGTCTACTGAGGTGATATTTATTTAGCATTCCTGATGTCTCTCAGGTTGGCTTCGTGCACAGCTACTGCTGTTTGATCTGGGGGACCTAGAGGAAGTTGTGCAAATGTCAGAGTTATTTGTTTGACAGACAGGTGTCATCATCCTCTTCCTCCGGTCTGGCCACGGGAAGACGACATCATGATGACTGAACTGATATATGTGTGAACTATGTTTGTTGGTCGACCTAATTTGTCACAATGTGACATTCAAAAGCATTAATAACAGGTCACAGCCACTGAGTAGCAGTCAGCGCATATGGCATGGCTGCCTTCAAGGACTCCTGGGATGTTGCGAGTTCATATATAACTTTTACAATTTCAGATTTCCCCCCCTATTTTTCACTTCCCAACAAACACGGGACACTTTTTAGCATCAGTGCTTGCAAGAAAAATAAACAGGATGTGCATCATGTTCAGTGTTATTTTAGTATTTTTATATAATATAGTATTTATCGACATTTAGTATTAGCTTTTATTTTTATATTTTCAGTTCATTTTCCAGTTCATTTTTGAGTTTAAGTTCCAGCTATTTTGTTAAAGGGGTCATATGATGCGATTTCAAGTTTTCCTTTCTCTTTGTGTTACAAGCTCTTAGTGCATAAAGAAGATCTGTAAAGTTGCAAAGACTAAAGTCTCAAATCCAAAGAGATATTCTTTATAAAAGTTAAGACTTGTCCATGCCCTTCTAAAACGCCTCATTTAAACACGCCCCCACATGTCTACGTCACTGTGTGGGAAGATTTGCATAACGCCGCCCAAATGTTCACGCAAAGAAAGAAGGCGTAACTTTTATTATCGCTGTAGTATTGTTGCTGCCGCCGCTGCCATGTTGTGGAGACGCTGTGTGTTTCGTTGCGAAAAGTGAAAATATTTTGTTTGGCCTTCCAAAAGAGACATAATGTTTCTATAAAGTGGGGCAGTTTCAACTTTGCAAGGACAGTCTGGCGCTTCTGACTCCCAGCCTTAAGTACGTTTTTTATATTTAAAGAATTTGCCACTGATGATTCAAACGCGAGTTTGAGCAGTGTAGAGTAGCGCTTGTTGTTTGTCATTTCTCTGATCACAAATGCAGCCATGGTTTTATATTTACGCGGCTCAATATGCAACGCAATGCGTAAAAACACAGCATAAGTCATTATAATCAGTAATTATGACCCCACTGGATGCAACACATGCCTCGTTTATAATTGGTTTTAATGGTTTTGTTTCGACGCGCAGGACACCGGAACCATGAGACTTATGATGGAAACACCTATGGTAAGGGGCGTAACATTTTTTCCGTCACACGCTTGAGGTATTCAGCCAATCACAACACACTGGATAGCTGGCCAATCAGAGCACACCTCGCTTTTCAGACCGATGAGCTTTGTTAAAATCTACGTGTTTCAGAAAGGCGGGGCATAGAGGAGAAACAATAATGTACATTATGGGAAGATAATGTGTTTTTTGAACCTTAAACCGCCTAAACACATTGCATTACACCAAATACAACCAAATAATGTTATTTTTGCAACATCATATGACCCCTTTAAGGTCTTTTAGTTTTTTTTTTAATTGTTCTTATTATAGTAATTCTATTTTTATTTATTTATTTGTTTCCGTTTTAGTGATTTTATTTCTTAAACTTATTTCTATTAGTTGCCAAGGGACCATTTCTTATTTTCTTTAAATTTTCATCTAATATTTGTACAGAATTTTATTTTATTTCAACTTTACTGTAAGATTTTTAAAAAAAACAGATAATGTCCTTGGCAGAAAGTTAGCAGTATTTTATCCATTAATTTTATAGACATTTTTATAGACAACACAATGCGATATGTAATTCAAAACACGGGTAAAACACATGTGAAAATTGATACAGAAAGTTCCTTCATGTTATCAAGGTACATTGGGCCCTATTTTAGAGAGTTTTCCTAGTGCTTTATTTTAGTTAATGAAAATGATTTTAGTTACAATAACAACACTGATTATGCTGTGGACTCATTTATGCATTGTATTAATAGTATTTTCAGGCAAGACTGATCACATTGCATACACAGTAAACAAACTACTTTGTGAAGTCAACACTCACAATAACAAATTATTCAGTTAAACCATGATGTTTTAATTAGCATGCCCCCAGTTGTAAATTTGGGGCTCAAAGAACATTGCAATTTTTAAACCTCACCACCAATTTATTTATTCATTTTTTTTAAAGATCATTTTGCTGTGACTGAAAGGCAACATTGACTTCATTACCTGTCCTCTGTCTACTGTGCCTATAATAATAATAATAATCATAATAGCACACACACACTTGACTAACACTTAACTATTGAATTTAAGGTAATTAGGGTAAGTACATTTTTCTCTACATTTCAGACATATTATAACTTGAACATACTAAGTTTTTAGCTATATAAACTCAATTATATGGAGTTAAGTGAGCAAATCCAACTACTAATTTAATCCTGCTCATTTTATATGAAAAAAGCATACATGAGGCTACAGATTACAGACATTTCTTTTAACTAAAAATGACATGTGATTTTTCATGTTTCAATATACTAACTTGCATTTTAAAGCAACATGACTAAGAAAATTGCAACGATTCAGAATGACTCTTGAATTTCTCTTTTTATTTCTCTTCTCTTTTAGTTGCTGGTAGCTAGAAAATGTGCTTTAATAATATATTTGATCAGCAGAGATTCAGCTGAGTTAGCAGGAACACCACAAAAAAGGAAATTAAACAAAACACCATCATTTAATATTAAACAGCATATAGGCCACTAAAAAAAGACCTAAATATAATTATAACTCCTAATCTATTTATAGTTTAGCCCTTATTCCTTGCTTGGGGATACTCATTAAATATTAGCAAAGGCCAGTGTCCACTCCCACTCTGCCATACAGCACAGATATGACTTGAAACAACTTAATTGTTCTGTTTGACTTAAATTAATTGACATGCTGGTATAGCTTGAAAGTGTGCCGTAATCTACCATACATTTGATCAGTAGAAATTGAGTTAGAAAGAACACCATGAAGGAAGAAATCAAATAAAACACCATAACTTATTATTAAACAGCGTAAGTGCCACTTAAAAACATGTAAAACACAATTATGACCCCATTAATTAGCAGCAACTACGGTATTTATGCCATATTCCTTGCCTGAGGCTACTCATTAAATATTCATGAGCAAATGCAGGTGGCCACTCCCACTCGAATTTCAAACAATTTAATTTCTCTGTTTGACTTCAATTAACTGATATAATTTTATTAAAAGCAGAGATAACATTTATTACAACTTATTTTTGAATATAGGCCAATAAAACCATTTAATTTTGATAATGTAATATTAGAAAAACATCACATTTTTGTGGAGGACAGACCACAATAAAAGTTTCACTATCAGGTGATGTTATATATTTCAAGTATATGAACGCAATGACATTCGACTTTCTTTAGCTCCTTAATAGTGAGTTTAAAATTGATATGATGACACCTTATCTGAAGGCCATTGTAAAGAAGACCAAGCAGTGGATTTAGATAAGCCTCGACCGAGCGAAGCCACAGATATCGCACGGGCGAGGTATATCATTCTCGCATGCATTGTCATCCCACCGCCTTTCATTCTAAAATTACACTCCCACTGTGACTGAATCCACAAGAATCCCCCAACTATTTCTGTCGATTCTCGGGAGTTTGCGATGCAAATCTCACTCTGGCTCGGGCAGCAAGCTTGTGCGGCGCTCAAACACGCAGCATGTGAGAACTGCCATTTGTGTGCCATTTTCAGCCTCACACCTCTGCCTGAAAGAGCGGCGCTCTCCAGAGACCGCTGTCTTAGCTGAAATGAGGAATCATGCTTTTGCTAGTGCCTGCGTCTCGCACCCTGCATGCATGGACGAACGTTGAATGACTTGAGGCATCTTTGACGTATTGCAGCCACCTTTAAATCAGTTGCATTGAGACCAGCGAGACTGAAATTGACAGAACTGTGGTGTCTGGAAACAGGACAAATATATCCGCTAATGTTCAGCTCGAAGAGATATCGTGGTCCTTCAAGCTGATAAACACTGTTTGCTTAGGCAGAACGCATCTGAAGTAAATAGAAGTGAAAGCCTGCTATTGGCAGGATAAGATGAAACAAAGAGATGGCAAAGAACTGAAGGTTCAGTCCGAGTGCAAGTGTTTTCATCCACTGTTGATAATGTTATAACACCAGAGTTGTGGTACATTTTGTTCACACTCCGTTTACCTCATAGATTCGATATCTTCTCGATCTGAGGCTCTCGTTTCTTTAGCAGGACAGGGCATGGCTTTCCAATTAAGTGGCAGCTAGTGCTTTATAGCAGACAAAATATGTGCTGTTCTTATGTGGAACACAAAAGAAGATATTTTGAAATACATATTTGTGCTTTTTATGTCCATATTCACAAAAGTGAAGGTTCTTAAGTGGCATCAAATGGTTCCAAGATCAGCCTTTAACTTCCATGGAATCTTTTTGTTCCACAAAAGGTTCTTTATAGTAAAAATGGGTTGTTCAGATTATTGAAAAGTTCTTCACAATAACAAAAAATGGTTCTTTTAAGAAGTGTTCATTGAAGGGTTCTTTCAGGAACCAAAAGTAGTTGTTCTATGGCATAACTGTGAAAACCCACTTTTGGAACCTTTAAGAAAAGCAATGAAAGGTCTAGTGTTGTTTTGGACCCCATTGACTTTCATTATATGGTGAAAAACTGTTAGAATATATATTTTTTTTAAATAATCCCTTAATAATAATAAAAATTCAGAATTTTTTTTTTTTTTTTTAAATTTTGGTTATATCGCACAAAAGGATTGTATGGAAGCCCGTTTCCGCAACTGAATAAAAAATAAAAAAGGTAATTGTGACTTTTCATCTCACAATTCTGATTTTTTTCTCATTAAATGCGTGATACAAACTCGCAATTACTTTTTTTCTCAGATTGCGTTAGACGAACTCGCAATGTCCTTTTTTTCTAGAATTGCTGCTATCAACTCGCAATTGTGCGTTAAAAAGCATAAGTGGGAGATATATAAACTCGCAATTATGAGAAATAAAGCCGAATTGCGTGATATAAACTCGCAATTGCGAGGGAAAAAAACGTCAGAACCTATTTTTATATATCAGAGAATATTTTTTATCACAATTCTGACTTTTTTCTCAGAATTACGAGTTTATATCTCGCAATTCTGACTTTATAACATGCAATTCAGAGTTATAAAGTCAGAATTGTGAGAAAAAAAGTCAAAATTGTGAGATATAAACTGCAAATCTGAGAACATATAGTCTCCCCCAAAATTGGACGTTAACTAGCAATTGCGAGGTCTATCAGAATTGTGAGAAAAATGTCAGAATTGTGAGAAAAAAAAGCCAGAATTGTGAGATACAGTGGGGAAAAAAAGTATTTAGTCAGCCACCAATTGTGCAAGTTCTCCCACTTAAAAAGATGAGAGAGGCGTGTAATTTTCATCATAGGTATACCTCAACTATGATGAGGACAAAATGAGAAAAAAAATCAGAAAATCACATTGTAGGATTTTAAAGAATGTATTTGCAAATTATGGTGGAAAATAAGTATTTGGTCAATAACAAATTTCATCTCAATACTTTGTTATATACCCTTTGTTGGCAATGACAGAGGGCAAACGTTTTCTGTAAGTCTTCACAAGTTTTCACACACTGTTGCTGGTATTTTGGCCCATTCCCCCATGCAGATCTCCTCTAGAGCAGTATGTTTTGGGGATGTCGCTGGGCAAACACGGATTTTCAACTCCCTCCAAAATGTTCTATGGGGTTGAGATCTGGAGACTGGCTAGGCCACTCCAGGACTTGAAATGCTTCTTACGAAGCCACTCCTTCGTTTGCCCGGGCGGTGTGTTTGGGATCAATGTCATGCTGAAAGACCCAGCCACGTATAATCTTCAATGCCCTTGCTGATGGAAGTAGGTTTTCACTCAAAATCTCACGATAAATGGCCCCATTCATTCTTTCGTTTACAAGGAACAGTCGTCCTGTTCACCTTTGCAGAAAAACAGCCCCAAAGCATGATGTTTCCACCCCATGTTTCACAGTAGGTATGGTGTTCTTTGGAGCAACTCAGCATTCTTTCTCCTCCAAACACGAAAAGTTGAGTTTTTACCAAAAAGTTCTATTTTGGTTTAATCTGACCATATAACATTCTCCCAATACTCTTCTGGATCATCCAAATGCTCTCTAGCAAACTTCAGACGGGCCTGGAAATGTACTGGCTTAAGCAGGGGGACACATATGGCACTGCAGGATTTGAGTCCCTGGACGCGCAGTGTGTTACTGATGGTAGCCTATGTTACTTTGGTCCCAGCCCTCTGCAGGTCATTCACTAGGTCCCCACGTGTGGTTCTGGGATTTTTGCTCACAGATCTTGTGATCATTTTGACCCCACGGGATGAGATCTTGCGTGGAGCCCCAGATCGAGGGAGATATCAGTGGTCTTGTATGTCTTCCATTTTCTAATAATTGCTCCCACAGTTGATTTCTTCACACCAAGCTGCTTACCTATTGCAGATTCAGTCTTCCCAGCCTGGTGCAGGTCTACAATTTTGTTTCTGGTGTCCTTTGATAGCTCTTTGGTCTTGGCCATGGTGGAGTTTGTAGTGTGACTGTTTGAGATTGTGGACAGATGTATTTTATACTGATAACAAGTTCAAACAAATGCCATTAATACAGGTAACCAGTGGAAGACAGAGGAGCCTCTTAAAGAAGAAGATACAGGTCTGTGAGAGCCAGAAATCTTGCATGTTTGTAGGTGACCAAATACTTATTTACCGAGGAATTTACCAATTAATTCTTTAAAAATCCTACAATGTGATTTTCTGGATTTTTTTTTCTCTCATTTTGTCTCTCATAGTTGAGGTATACCTATGATGAAAATTACAGGCCTCTCTCATCTTTTTAAGTGGGAGAACTTTGAGACAATTCGGTGGGTCAGAGAACCACACTAAATACGTTTTTGCCCCCACTGTATAAACTCGCAAACTGAGAAAAAATTTCGAATTGTGAGCTGTAAAACTACAGAATGCGAGAATAAGACTATGCAAGAAAGTCGCAACCGTGTCTGTGGCAGAAAAAAAAAACTGAGATTGGCCAGATGTAAAACCCGAATTACAGAAAAAAAAGTTCTGAATTGCAAGATGTAAACTCACAATTGTGAGATATATACTAGGGATGTTCATTTTAACCATTTAACCGACCGTAAGAATTTTGACCGATTAATACAATCAGTTAAACGGTTTAAAAACTCATTTAATTATTTATTTTTTCAGTAGGTTTATCAAAATATTTAAAAAGGTTTGATGCATGGTTAAATGAGCTCGCTTATTAAAAAATTTGTTTTTAGGGGGAAAAAACAAGTCGCGTATAAGTCGCATTTTATTATTTAATTCAGAAAAAGGTCTAATGCCAACACAAAATGTTTACAAACATTATAATAAACACTGTAAACATAGCTAGGCTATTTTAGTTCCCCTCACTCCACAACAAATCCTTTCAATTAACAGTATTTAGAAAAGAACAAGAATTAAAAATATAAGAAGCTACAGCAATATAAATGACAAGCCAAAACGAATTAATTTAAGCTAAAACCAAACTGAAACCAACGTTGGGTCTCTCATTCCACACAAAATCAAATGTTTTCGACATTCGCGAGGTAGGTGAATGGCAAATTATTATTTATTATGTACTTCACTCGCGTTCCAAAATCCACGTAAAACAAAATGTTTTGCATAAAATCACGGTGGTACTGTGATAACACTTAACCTTAACGGCTTAACAGATTTTACTACATATTTTTTACTAGGCCTACATATTTTTTTTACTACATATTTTTTTTCCATGTGTTTGACTGACTGTATTTTATTGTGATAATGAACAGCACTAGAGGCGGTTTAGCCAATCACAACACACTGGGCTAGCTAACCAATCAGAGGCCATCGCCTATTTCTGAGGGAGGGGCTTCATAAAAGCAGGAAATTGATCAGCGCGTTTCTCAGAGAAGGGACAGAGCGGTGTGAAATAAAGGTAAATTATGTGAAAAATAATGCGTTTTTTTAAAAACAAAGCATTAACACATGTTAGACTGCACCCCGTAATCACAATCAAGCCTAGAAAAAAAAAACACTGAACCACCCCTTTAACTCTGAATTCAGAGAAGAATGTCACAATTGTGAGTTTATATCTGCAATTCTGCCTTTTTTTCTCACAACTGCAAATTTAAACCTTTACCCCTTATTAACACACAACTGAAATAATCCACAAAGCACAAGACACACGATTAGAATCAGCCATTTCATATCATATCGATCCAGACCAAATAGGTAATCAAGGGATGACGCTCATTCAATAACACATGCTGCTTATTTAATATTATGGATATCTGCAAAAAAGAGAATCACTAGTTGTATAAAATGCACTTGAAAATGTCAATGTATTACAGTAAATGAATAAAACACACTGTACATTCACCCTAGGGCATTAGTTATTAAAAAAACGAAATTCAAATTACAGCAATGAGGTCCACTTTTCATTGCTGCAAGACAAAATGACATTACAGGAAACCCAGCCAGCCACATCCACCACAAAATCTGCCTCTATGCTGACAATGTTCTCTTTTTCTTGCAAAACCCTAATACATCATCCACATGGTTTGTAATCACATTAACATTTTCCCTCAGTTATCGGACTACAAATTGGAATTAATGCACAATTTAGCCACTAAATGCAAGATATGCTTTCTCTACATCAGCAGCATCACCACATATCTTTGAAAGCACATTTATTTTAATTTGTCCAACCAATATGATCCAATTTTGCACTCCTAAAAACAATGTTTTACATTTTATGATCATTTGTGTCTCCCTTATTAAATGCAATTACTGACAATCCCCAATCAACTATGTAGTAATTGTCCATCAGTGAGCTCATACACAATTTATTTACATGCATAAGCACATTATCTCTCTTGACTTCTCCCAATAAATAATAAAACACTGTTGTTAAATCTTTTGGTATTTATATTGAATATTTCATTGTCTCTTATGAAAAAAGAAGTACACTTTATACTTTTAAAAAGATTACTTGTTACAGAAATAATAGACTTAAATAGTGAATTGAATGTAATGTTTGCAGGCACTTATCTGCATGTTAAATGAAAAGATATTAGTTTAAATTGATATTAAATGCAATTAGCTGAATTTAAGAGTGCTTTTCTGATCTACTTAAGTAGGATTTAAGTGCACCTTTATATGCACTTTAATTTCATAATTCTTTTGCTTTTGAAATTATGGATTAACTAAGAAAACGAAACTTTGGTCATTTCTATTGAAACGTCTATGTCATGTATTTAAATATATTTATAATTACATGTTTGTAATGAAGAAGCTGTAATTCAACAATTAAAATATATTAAATGTTATTCAGAATAATACTACAGTTAAAATGATAAACAAATACTTTACATCTGCTTTAGTATGTTAAACACATAAACGTACTTTAAACCATGACAAAATATTATTAAAACAATGATTTAAAATGTACTTTAAAGTAAAAACATAATTTGACATTATTCAAGAGTGCACATTTTAAAAGTATGTTAAGAAACAGTCATAAAAGTGGCCTTTTATTTCATTAATAAAATGATTTTCACTATATTTTCTGCTAGAACAGTTTTTTTAACATAACTTTCGCTAAGATTTGAAGTACACTACAAGTGCACATTCAAAGTGCACTTCTTTTTTTCAAAAGGTATTATTAATAATGCTATACTAAACATCATTGTAATGATCGGCTTAAATTTACAGTAATTTAGAAAATGAACAATTTTATTGATTTACTGTTTTAGAATTTGAGACCTGACAAGCATCTTTTTTTTTTAAAGAGTTGATTGAAAAATGTCCGTTTGTAATATAAATGCAAAGACACATGTGATCAAGTGATCATTGATCTTTTTGTGGCTTTGTATCTCACATTACGGAAGTTAAACGCATTGTGATGCAGTTTTATGTTTATTATTTAGTCAGTGAAATCTCTGCGGCCGTTATCAACACACTGCCACGAGAAGAGATGTTTATTCACCTGAAATATGATTTCGACATCAAACGGCACCACTGCACATAACCTCATCCCCCAAAAAGATGATACAATGCTTTAATTACTGAAGATAGCGATGCTCATACTAATTCTGATACCCCAAATGAGTGAGTTTGTTTAAGTGGATTATAATGAGCCAAAGGCCTCGAGGACAAGCACATCTCACTCAGATTCTGTCAGCATGAAGAAGCAAACAGGATTTGTGCTCTCAAAGGCAATGCTGTCGATTTAGCGATTAGCATTAGCATAAGTCACCCCCTGGGCACACGCAGAAATTTAGAGTGGAGCGGCAATAGTCAAACTTTATTTTTCGGGTTGACTGAAATAGGATATTCGCAATTAGCGTCGGGTAAAGGATGCAGATACACGGGATGTAACATCCTGAGGGTTCTGGGTTAGCAGAGAGTTAATGGGAGTGATGGCGAGATTGTTTGCAGTCAGGTTGGCTACAGGCTGTGAACTGCATTATAATTTGCCATTTCACTCATTTGAATTGTTTTATCCTCATTTGGAAGTCTAAAACAGTTGGGTGAGCCTGAATCATTACTTTCATGCCAGTCAGAAACTGATTGAGGAAGAAAACTATATTTTTATTAACATCTAGAATACAAAGAATGACTTGTTTAATAAGAATGACTCTGTTCTTCTCAACCTCTTCAGAAAGAGATGTTCCTGTCCATTCAACAAATGAACTTAAACCCTAAGTGATTCTTAAACCCTAGTCTAAAAGCAACAACAACAAAAAAAACCACACCTAAAAAAAAACCTAAGATTTGTTTGATTAGTGTTGAAATTTATTAATTTAAAGGTACACCCTATCATTTTTATTTTTTTTTTTTATTTTTTAATTAAGTCCGTCAAGCTTACTCAGCCCAACGTGCACTGCAAACCCATATTACTTTTTTTCCTACAAAACACAAAAAGTGCATTTCTAAAGATAATTCTAGCCACAATTTCCCATACAATGAAAGTGAATAGGGACTAGAGCTTAACTACATTTTTCAGTTGCGTATGTTCACATATCTGTTTTGAAACAGTTTGTTTATGTGTCAGATAACTACTGCTCTGATTGCAAAAATAAATAGTTGTCAATCTGGTACTTTTTTTATTATATCCTACGTTCAAAGAATTAGGGTGGTAAGAGGAGAGAAAAAAGAAGATTTTTTTTATTCAGCAGTGATGCATTAATTTGATCATAAGTGACAGTAAAGACATATATAATGTTACAAAATATTTTTTTTTATTATTCATCAAAATAGCATGAAAAGTATAACTGTTTCCACAAAAACATGAAGCAGCACAACATTGATAATAATAATAATAAATATTTCTTGAGCAGTAAATCAGCATATTAGAATGTTTTCTGAAATATCATGTGAAATAAATTAAAAAATAAATATAATAAAAAAATATATCATTTATTAAAACGGAAATTAATGTGTAATGTTCTAAAAAAAATGCCCACCAGCCTTAAAGGGATAGTTCACCCAAAAATTTTAATTCTGTGATCATTTACTCACCCTCAAGTTGTCCCAAACCTGTATGACTTTATTACATACTATGAAAGTCAATTGGGACTGTCAACATTCTTCAAAATACCTTCTTTTGTGTTCATCAAAAGAAAGAAACACAACAATAACAACCTTGAAGGCTGCAGTTCCATGATGACGAATGTGCATTTTTGGTCTGAATCCTAGCCTTTTAACTATTGTTAATGTGAAACACTCTCTACTAGCACCAAATGAGACATCAGGTTTTATTTTTTCATGTATAATAAAACTTTGCCGTGTTTTTAAAGTCACCACCACATGCTATGACTCACTGATTTGGTTCAGGTGTTAATTGCATCTTTAGTAATGGCCACGTATTCTGACTCCAACCAACAGATTTACATTACATTAGCTCTCCTCTCAGAGCATCTGAGGCATCGTGTGCTGCTGAAAAGCTTTAATCCCTACAGCGGCGCCAGTATAATTCCTACAATCAAAGCACAACAAAAGATGACAAAAAAAACTTAAATTTATGAATACTTAATCATAGACACTGCTGTCCTCATGTCTACAGCAATTTCTTGTGTGGTTCCAGCAGTCGCTAGATGGATTAGGTCAGCCCACCACTTTTTCAGATGCTTTTTGTCACCTAAGAGGCCCATTTAATGTGATCTAATGCCCTGGGGTGGCCATGGGAACCTAATGGAGGAGAATTTATTGTCAATTCCTTGTCCTCTTCTAATATTTTTCCATGCTACTCAATGGTGCCCTAAACTACCACACTTATTCAGTCTGAAATTTTATCTGGTGGCACACTATAAAAAGTCCCTCTCCTGCCTTCCCTCGCTGTATAATTATCCAAAGACGAGCTACCTGCACATCACACAGCAAACTAACCTGCAAGTTAGATCCACAGAGACTACAGACTTGAGGTAGCCACACTAAAAAACTCAGAAAACGAGACTGAGCACTAGAGGTGTGCAGTATGACCAAAAACTTTGTTTTTATAAAGCGGTAATGGAATAAAATGATTGAAAATCGCATGTAAATAAGAAAATGTTAATTAGTCATAAAATTAAAACCAATTTAAAATAAAAATTTAATATTAACCAAAGTAAGGCTATTTTTAAATAAGCCAGTGAATTAAATGGTCATAACATCTGAAAACACACTAACATTCAGTGTATAATAAAATTAAATATTAAAATAATTAAAGAAAACTACATTACTGTTAAAAAAATAACAATTATAAATTATTCAAATATTATATGATAAAAACGATATAAATAGAACAAGGGTAAGGTCTAGACTGTTTAATATAAGCCAGGAGTGATTAAAGGGTCATAACAAATAATATTATGTATGTAAAATAAACAAGGTGGGAAAATTATAGAAAGTATGTATTTATAAAAATATTGTACATTTTAAATATTAAAATCTATATTTAGAGTGATCACAACAACTGAAACACAATTTGTTAGTATTCAATACAAATAACATACCAACACAAAAGATAAACTAAAAACACGTTATTTAAGTAAATTATCCAATAAAAAAAGAAAATTGACTAAAAATAAAAGTTTAAAATAATGATTAGATAATTTTGTTAAGTTAGTGAATTAAAGGGTATGAAAAATAAATTTAGTTAACATTAATAATACAATGGAATATTACAAACAATAAAAAATTATTATAAATTGTTTAAATATTATAGAAAGCAATATGAAATAAGAATAATATTGATGTATAAAGACAAATAAAAGAAAATCACTTTATAAAATCATCTTTAATAAAAAAACGAAAATATAGAAATAAATAAATAATGTCTATTTTAGATAAGCCAGTGAATTAAATGTTCATGAAAACTAAAACTCACAGCTTTCGAGATTTTTAACACCTGGCTGGCGCAAAACAGTAAAAACACCACAATAAAACACATAGGTACTTAATGCGTTTAAACTCAGATGCATTATGATTGAAACCATAGTAAAAGAAAAAACTGCATACACAATCCAGACCCCGCAGACATACAGTGGGTACGGGTAAAGTATTCAGACCCCCTTAAATTTTACACTCTTTGTTATATTGCAGCCATTTGCTAAAATCATTTAAGTTCATTTTTTTCCTCATTAATGTACACACAGCACCAAATATTGACAGAAAAACACAGAATTGTTGACATTTTTGAAGATTTATTAAAAAAGAAAAACTGAAATATCACAGGGTCCTAAGTATCAGACTTGGCTCAGTATTTAGTAGAAGCACCCTTTTGATCTAATACAACCATGAGCTTTTGGGAAAGAGGCAACAAGTTTTTCACACCTGGATTTGGATCTCTGCCATTCCTCCTTGCAGATCCTCTCCAGTTTTGTCAGGTTGGATGGTAAACGTTGGTGGACAGCCATTTTTAGGTCTCTCCAGAGAGACTCAATTGGGTTTAAGTCAGGGTTCTGGCTGGGCCATTCAAGAACAGTCACAGAGTTGTTGTGAAGCCACTCCTTCGTTATTTTAGCTGTGTGCTTAGGGTCATTGTCTTGTTGGAAGGTAAACCTTCGGCCCAGTTGAGGTCCTGAGCACTCTGGAGAGTTTTCGTCCAGGATATCCCTGTACTAATTCATCTTTCCCTCGATTGCAACCAGACGTCCTGTCCCTGCAGCTGAAAAACACCCCCACAGAATGATGCTGCCACCACCATGCTTCACATTTGGGACTGTATTGGACAGGTGATGAACAGTGCCTGGTTTTCTACACACATACCGCTTAGAATTAAGGCCAAAAAGTTCTAATCAGACCAGAGAATCTTATTTCTCAACATCTTGGAGTCCTCCATGCAGGCTTTCATGTGCCTTGCACTGAGGAGAGGCTTCCGTCGGCCACTCTGCCATAAAGCCCCGACTGGTGGAGGGCTGCAGTGATGTTGACTTTCTACAACTTTCTCCCATATCCCCACTGCATCTCTGGAGCTCAGCCACAGTGATCTTTGGGTTCTTCCTTACCTCTCTCACCAAGGCTCTTCTCACCCGATTGCCTCAGTTTGGCCGACGGCCAGCTCTAGGAAGGGTTCTGATAGTCCCAAACTTCTTCCATTTAAGGATTATGGAGGCCACTGTGCTCTTAGGAACCTTAAGTGCAGCAGAAATTTTTTTGTAACCTTGGCCAGATCTGTGCCTTGCCACAATTCTGTCTCTGAGCTCTTCAGGCAGTTCCTTTGACCTCATGATTCTCATTTGCTCTGACATGCACTGTGAGCTGTAAGGTCTTATATAGACAGGTGTGTGGCTTTCCTAATCAAGTCCAATCAGTATAATCAAACACAGCTGGACTCAAATGAAAGGTGTAGAACCATCTCAAGGATGATCAGAAGAAATGGACAGCACCGAGTTAAATATATGAGTGTCACAGCAATTAAGGGTCGAATACTTAGGCCATGTGATATTTCATTTTTTTTTTTAATAAATCTGCAAAAATGTCAACAATTCTGTGTTTTTCTGTCAATATGGGGTGCTGTGTGTACATTAATGAGGAAAAAAAATTAACTTAAATGATTTTAGCAAATGGCTGCAATATAACAAAGAGTGAAAAATTTAAGGGGGTCTGAATACTTTCCGTACCCACTGTATCTACCGCACTATAACTGTATAGCATCTCTACTGGCTGTCACGTTTGTACCATTGCACATTATACAGTACTTACAGCGCCATACCAAGCGCTGCATAAATGAAAGAGGACATGGAATAAGAGAGATGGAAAAAAACGTATATACGATGACCCTCTTATGTGAATCCCTGACTCAGGTTTGGAAGCCTAATGAGTCTCTTTCTTGGAGGAAATGGGATGAAGACACATCCCCCAGTCTCAGACAGAAGAAAGCGCTCTATGTGATTAGCGATTCCATGTAGAAGCACATCCTGCTTCGTTTTGATCAGATGCCTTTGGAAGCTGTGCAGAGAAAACAGCTGATGGTGAGTCTGTGAAATGCAGAATCAAGCCTGGGATGGAAATGAACCGGCCGCATTACTGCCAGCCAAGCGCACAGAATATGCCAGAACGCCGCTCGAGCTCAGTCAGACAGCTACCTGTGGTATTTGGCTGGCATTTACAAATGTAGCCTCTGGTTGAGCTAAAAAAAAAACAAATAAAAAAATAAAAGCAAAAGCAGGGGAATGCGAGCAGGAAATATGTGGCAATTAAAGGGGTCATATGATGCTGCTAAAAAGAACATTATTTTGTGTATTTGGTGTAATGAAATGTGTTTATGCGGTTTAAGGTTCAAAAAACACATTATTTTCCACATACTGTACATTATTGTTCCCTTTCAGTCGGTCACTCTCGACGTCACGTCGGAGGACTGACGAAATTGGGATCTCGCTTAGAGGGACCAATCTACTTCGAGTGTAAACTAAACGAGCCAATGCACATTGGCATGCGATTATTGCATCCAGCTGCTGCTGATCACAGCGTGAGTATAAGTAGGCAGCAGGTGCAGCGCCTATTCAGCTTTTCGCTTCGGCCACGCCCGAGGCGATCACATCGTTCGCTCCGGACTACTCTACGGAGAGAAGACTGAACGAGTTCAGCACGCTCTTGGAGAGCTCCTCGTGTTGGCGGACGGCGCTTCAGCGGTGGTGGTTTCCCGTGTCGAGTGGGTTGCACACATCAGGCTGCACTACCCCCTGTTCGTGTTGCAAATGATCATCTCCCCTGTGCGCCTCAGCACGCTAAAAGAGCTTTTTCCCCTAAAAGAGCAAATTCGGGTGCGTCTTTCTAAAGACGACGTTGCTTGGCAAACTTGACGTTGCGTCTTTGTAAAGACGATGTGGGTTCTTGCTATAGACAACGTATCACCCAGGGCGTTCTGGATGCGGTCGGTACCTGGCGCTGGGTGATGGTCACGATCGCTGCCTCTCGTGCCTGGGCATGAAGCATGCTGAGGTGGCGTTCGTGGATGAGTCATGTTCCCATTGTGGGAGATGACCATCTCGGAGGTGCGGACCGGACATCCGTTACCTGCAGGGGGGCAGAGTGCCCGTGCCACCGCCTAGATCTGGGGTTCCCTCTGGTGGCAGCCGGGGGGCGGGGGGGGGGCGTCCTTCTTCTAGCGGTGGGCGGACTGGTATTACGGTCACGGTGAGGAATTCCCCTCCGGGGATGCCCAAGCCCGCCGGCACTTCGAAACCAGCGGAGCTCTCAAAAAGAGCAGGCTGGACCCTCCCGGGGGGTACCACCTGTTTCTTACGAGGCTCCCCCCAACGATCGGATGTCTGTTGCAGCATCGGAGGGTGAGCCAGAACTTTCTGGAGAGGAAGATTCAGCTGCACTGCTCTCCTCCGGGACCGTAGCAATGCCTGGATCGGATCCAGAAATAATGGCTATGCTTTCCCAGGCCGCCGTAGGGGTAGGGCTCGAGTGAAGACTTTCACCGTGTCCCGAGCCCTCAAGGGTGCACGATTGGTTCCCGGGGCGGTCCGCGCTGTTTCTCAGCGCCCCGCCTCCGGTTAGTTTTGCTTTCTTCCGGAAGGCATGAGGAGTCAACAAGTCGTGGACGGAAATTTTAATGCCGGGGAATGATTGCCGGATCATAACCTCAACACACTCGATGGTGGGGCAGCTAGGGGGTTACATGGGTCCCCCCGGTGGAGCGGTCGGTTTGCGATGCAGTTGTGTCCTAATACCGTCTCCAACGGGCAGGGAGAACCGTGCCTCCTCTCCCGGGTCTGTAGGTACTCGTCTGGCCTGTTCGGCATTGCTTATATGGCCTGTGGAGAAGCTGTGTCCGCCTTACATGCTTCGGCGTTGTTGCAAGTGCACCAGTCCAAGGCACTGAGGGACTTGCACGAGTGTGGTCACGACCTGGAAGTTCAGAGAGCACTCCGCACCGCGGCGGACCTCGCGCCACGAGAGACGAAGGTTACGGCGCGGTCTCTGGGTAGTGAGATGTCCACTATGGTGGTCCGGGAGCACCAATTCTGGCTGTGACTGGCTGACATGCGCGAGACGGACAAGACACGATTCTTGAACGCCCCCGGGTCCCAGGCCGGCCTGTCGGCGACACAGTGGAGAACGGGTTTTTTTTTTTTGGCCCAGCGGTTCTCCACTGACCAAAGCAGACTGAGCCATCAGGTACATCCTGCCGGCGTGCAGCTGCTGCTGTCGACGAGGGCGGCCCCCCTGCCACCTCCAAATAAGAGCAAGAGCTCCTGCGGCCTCCAGCAAAGCTGTGCCGGGGAGCCGGTCGCAGGGCAGCCGCCCCACCCGTCCAAGCCCCCGCCAAACCTGGTGGCAAGCGAGCGAGCAAGAGGCCCGGAGACGGGCGACCTAGAGGTGGAGGGACGTGCTCTCAGGAGATGGTAAGCACACCACTCCATCCCCCGGAGGAGGGCCAGGTGGAGAATCTTTTTCAGAATCCAATATTTTGACCATTGGGAGTTGTTTTTTGGTACATTCCACTTGATCGACAAAGAGCAATTCCTCTATTTTTTGGGTCCCCAGAGGGGATGGGGGGTTGTGGACGACCTAGTGCGTATTATACTCACCCTCCTCTCTCGCCAGTGAGAAGCAGTGGGCGGATCGGGAGGACGAACCAACGGACTACCCACGCACCCCCTGCTCAAACGCAGGTCAGTGTTGCAAGCACTCAGACCCCGCCTCGGACCGGCAAAAAGACAACGCCCGACGGGCGAGGGAATCCGTGGTACCCTGCGTTTTTCACCCCGCTGCCCGCTAGCGGCCGTAACGACTGTGTTCGCTTGATGCACTTTTGAGCTGGAGTATGGGAGCCTGGCTAGAGCACCCAGCCCGGTCTGATGCTGTTGAACCGTCGGCTCGGCTATGCGGTTTCAGTTCGCCGGCGCCCTCCCAAAGTGCGGGGGCGTACATTTAGTCAGTGAAAGCAGCAGAGTACCCGGTCGTTGCGTGCAGAGAGTCGCACAAGTCTCTATGGCGGAAGGGAATGCGATTAGAGCCCAACGGTCAAGTCCTGCCGATATGAGGTCGGGGTTTTACAGTCCTTACTTTATTGTACCCAAGAAAGGTGGTGGGTTGAGACCTATCTTGGACCTGCGTGTCGTGAACCGGGCCCTTCACCGGCTACCGTTCAAGATGCTGACACAGGAACACATCTTCGGGTGCATCCGTCCCAAGATTGGTTTGCAGCGATCGACCTGAAGGATGCGTACTTTCATGTTTCGATCCTTCCGTGCCACAGGCCATTTCTGCGGTTTGTGTTCGAGGGGCGGGCATACCAGTACAAGGTCCTGCCCTTTGTGCTGTCCCTGTCGCCCCGTGTCTTTAATAAAGTTACGGAGGCAGCCCTTGTTCCTACGAGAGAGCAGGGCATTCGCATCCTAACTACCTCGACGATGGGCTCCTACTCGCCCAGTCTCAGGATCAGTTGCGCGAGCACAGGGACTTGGTGCTTTCACACATCAGCCTGTTGGGCCTTCAGGTCAACAGGGAAAAGAGCAAACTCTCCCAGACGCAGAGGATCTCTTTTCTCGGTATGGAGTTGGACTCGGTCGAACAGACAGAACGCCTCACGCAGGAACGTGCTCAGTCAGTGTTGAACTGATGGAATACATTCAAGAGCAGGATGGCGGTCACACTGAAATTGTTTCAGAGGCTCCTGGGGAATATGGCGGCCACGGCGGCAGTCACGACACTGGGGCTACTCCATATGAGACCGCTGCAGCACTAGCTCCATGGCCGAGTCCCTAGGTGGGCGTGGCAACGCGGCACTTTACAGGTCCTAGTGACACCGGCCTGCTGCCAAACCTTCAACACGGGGTCAGACCTTGCGTTCAATCGGGCAGGAAGTGCCCTGGAGCAGGTATCCAGGCTGCTGTGGTTGCACAGATGCCTAACCAACGGCAGCTGGGGGCCACGTACACGGAGCTTGGCAGTGTCAGGGGTTTGGACGGGGGGGCATCCGACAGTCGCAGCGCAATGCCGGACTGCACATGGCACATTGAAAACGTGCCGCCCGAGTTGCTGGCAGTGCCACCTTGCCTGAGCCGTCTAAAAGGGCGCTTACGCTAGGCAAGAGAATGTGTACTGGGTAAGCCACGGACAATACAGGCTGTTGCGTACATCAAACGACAAGGTGGTCTGCGCTCCCGTCGCTTATCGCAACTCGCCCGCCACCTCCTCCTCTGGAGACAGAAGCATCTGAGGTCGCTTCGTGCTGTTCACATTCCTGGGCTGCTCAACCGGGCAGCCGACGAGCTGTCCCGAGCTGTGCGCCCGGGAGAATGGCGACTCCATCCCCAGACGGTCCAGCTGGTTTGGGGACGTTTCGGAGCCGCTCAGGTAGACCTGTTTGCCTCTCCAGAAACCTCTCACTGCCAGTTGTTTTTCGCCCTGACCGAGGGAACACTCGGCAAGTATGCACTGGCACACAGCTGGCCGCGGAGCCTTCACAAGTATGCGTTTCCCCCAGTGAGACTTCTCGCACAGACACTGTGCAAAATCAGGGAGGACGAGGAGCAGGTCCTACTTGTGGCACCTTACTCACTCAGACCTGGTTCCCAGAACTAATGCTCCTCGCGACAGCCCCTCCCTGGCAGATTCCTCAGAGGAAGGATCTACTGACTCAGAGACAAGGCACCCTGTGGCACCCGCGTCCAGAACTCTGGAAACTTAATGTCTGGTCCCTGGACAGGGACGCGGAGGTTCTAGGTGGCCTAGTTGACACCATCACTTCAGCGAGAGCACCGTCTATGGGACACGCCTACGCTTTGAAGTGGAACCTGTTCGTTGAGTGGTGTTCTTCTCGCCGAGAAGACCCCCGAAGATGGCCGATCGGAGTTGTGCTGTCCTTCTTGCAGCAGGGGCTGGAGCGAAGGCTGTCTCCCTCCACCCTTAAAGTTCATGTCGCAATCGCTGCTAACCACGACCCCGTAGAAGGGAGGTCGTTGGGGAAGCATGACTTGGTCGTCAGATTCCTTAGGGGGGCGAGAAGGTTAAATCCTCCACGGCCCCCCTCTATACCCTCTTGAGACCTGACTCTATTGCTCACAGCACTACAGCAGGGACCATTTGAGCCTTTAAAGGGAGTGGAGCTGAAGTTCCTCTCAATGAAGACTTTGCTCCTGCTGGCATTGGCCTCTATCAAGAGGGTAGGGGACCTGCACGCATTTTCGGTCAACGATTCGTGCCTAGAGTTCGGACCAGCTGATTCCTAGGTGACCCTGAGACCCGGCTATGTGCCCAAGGTTCGCGCTACTCCCTTCAGGGATCAGGTGGTGAACCTCCAAGCGCTGCCCTCGGAGGAGGCAGACCCAGCCCTAGCTTTGCTCTGTCCCGTCCGAGCCTTAAGGTGCTACGTAGACCGGACGCAAAGCTTCAGGACCTCAGACCAGCTCTTTGTCTGTCACGGAGGCCGGCAGAAGGGGAATGCCGTCTCAAAGCAGAGGATGGCCCACTGGATAGTGGATGCCATCACCCTGGCTTATCAGGCAGAGGGCCAACGGTGCCCTGCTCACTCAGGTTGCGAGCTCACTCTACTAGAAGTGTTGTATCCTCCTGGGCGCTGGCTCGTGGCGCCTCGCTGACAGATATTTGTAGAACTGAGGGCTGGGCGACCCCCAACACGTTCGCTAGATTATATAGCCTTCGTGTGGAGCCGGTATCCTCCTGTGTTCTCACCTCAAAATGGGTAGAAGCACTGAGAGGCCCCGGCTTCGGGTCGGCTTGCAAAACCACTCCAGAGAGTCCATACAGTAGACCCTGTTGAGTTCCTCCGTCCCCTCGGCAGCCAGACGTGGCGGAGCGTCCGGTGCCAGGCCTTCACTCGCTGAATCCTCGAGAACCGGTAGAAGGCTGGGTTCCATTTGTAAGACCTAAGTGGATCCCATATGTTTTAAGTCCACGGTATAGCCTTGAGCCCATGTTTCCACGGCAGACTTCTGCCATTCCGAGAGGGTTCAATCACCTCCATTTTTTCCATATGCACCTAAGGGATGTCCATTTGTGTATTGTTTTTGAAACCTCCTTCGGGAAGGTTCGAGCGTCCGTAACGCCCCTGTTCCAAGTTAGAACGGGTACGTTTTCCTAGTGTTATCCAGTCTTACTCATTGGGTAGTGCCATTGCAGCAGTAGCTGGTCCTCTTGTGAAGAAGCCCTGGCCTACACCAAAAAATAGGGGCGCAGGTGGCTTCCACAGGACACTGGAAGGGGCAGTAGCTGGGGCCCTTTGGTAGGATCCCAATTTCGACGGTCCTCAGATAAACCCGTGACGCGAGACGAGGGACCCGACTTGAAAGGAACGTCTCGGTTAGTAAATGTAACCCGCGTTACTGAAGGGAGGGAACGGAGACGTCACGTCCCGTCGCCACAGCTCTTGTACCACCGCTGAGTGGCCGGGTCACTGGCTCGGCTCCGAAGCGAAAAGCTGAATTTGCGCTGCATCTGCTGCCTACTTATACGCACGCTGTGATCTGCAGCAGCTGGATGCAATAATCACATCACAATTTGCATTGGCTCGTTTAGTTTACATTCGAAGTAGATTGGTCCTCTAAGCGAGATCCCAATTTCATCAGTCATCCGACGTGACGTCTCCGTTCCACCTTCAGGGAACGAGGGTTACCATACATAAACGAGACGTTTCTCCGCTATGCCCGCCTTCTGAAAAACATCGATGTGTTACAAAACTCTCGGTCTGTGAAAAAAGTGAGGTCTGTGCTTGACCAAGGCCAGCTCTCCGTGTGGTGTGATTATCAAAACACAACTAAACACACAGCGCCCTTCACGGAAATGGGCCGGCTCCCGGCAAGGCTTCTTCTCCTGCGGAATTGCGCAGCAACAATACTACAGCGAGAATAAAAGTTACGCCTTCTTTCTTTGCGTGAAGTTTAGTCTGAGACGTGTTAGAACGAGCCGTCAGGTAGGTGTGGCTCTGAACTTTTATAAAGAAGAGATTATGTGGATGGCGACTGTAGTCTTTGCAACTTTACAGATCTTCTCTATGCACCAACAAAGCTTGTAACACTACAAAGAGAAAGGAAAATTTAAATCGCATCATATGACCACTTTAAAAAAAGCCGCCCAATCCCAAACAGCTCGGCTTATGTAAGACGTGCAGGGAAGACGACGGACTCATCAATCACAAACCTGTAAATTACCAACATGTTTTATGACTGTGCTTGAAATGAGCAATGCACGAGAAGAAAGAAACATGATCTTGGTATATTTCATCAAAAATCACTTTCATGTCAGAAGGATTTTCAGTGTGCAGCAGGCGTCAACAACCTTAGGCATTCTATTTATTTATTTACTTGCTTGGCACAAAAACAATGATAAACTTTCAATTAAATATTATATAATTTTCTGTAATTATGGTGGAATAATATTTGGCCTAAAATAATCATAATAATAATCTGAAAGAGTCAACATTTTGGGAGTTTTTTTTCTCTCTCTCTCTTGCAACAAATGGTCAGTGAAAAGTGCTTAATAAAATCTTAATACAATGTTAATTATCAAGCTCAGAAAGATCTGTTTTTCCATAAATGTATTTAATATATTTTCTATTAATATGAAGTTTGAGTTATTGCATGTTAAATTTTTTCTTTTGCAAAAAAAATGGTCATTGAAAAACTTTTAATACAATTCTACTTGTCAGCATCCGGAACAGCTATTTAACTGTCTATAAATATGTTTGAGTTGTTTTAAAATAAAATTGTATTTATTATTATTTTATAAAGACATTTTATGTCATTGTGTTTCTGTGTATTTTATTTTAGAGTAAACAGAAGCAGGACTTTGTAGTATGCAAAAGCATGTTTTTTTTCTTTCAATACAATTTTCACATTACAGATATTTTTTCTAAATAACCATTCAATTGTGTCAAAATTAACTGGACAGAATTAATACAATTTAAAAATGACTAAAGAAACAGGGAAACAAAAATGTAGCTAAAATTAAGTTGAGGCTGGCTAGTTTGGGACTAAATGTTGTTTGATAGTTACTGATCATTAAAAAAAACAATACTGCATTTGTTGAGTGAATTTAATTGCTGGATACAATCGAGAAGTCAAGACCTCTACCACGAAACAAACCAAATTCACCAAAAACAGATAAAATCAGGCATTTAAACTAGCTAATTTACATGCTATTTTAATCTTATGTTAGATAACAGTTTACCTCACATATCTAATACTCACGACAACAAAAACATGACTCTAATGTGTCAAAAAAAGGGAATGGAAAACCAATTTGTACCCCATCCACAAAAAGTGGCAAATGGAAAATATATTAGCTTTCCCAACAGTATATGCATCCTCTGCCTCCCTACTTCCTATGGCTAAAACCAGCCCATCTGTCATGGGCAAGAGGAAGCCTGTCAATCTTCCCCCATGAGCAGTTGGCCTTAGATGAATCACCTCCGGGCTTTGGGAGCATCCGTCACCCCTGCAAACGCAACACACAGATTCACAAACACACACTCGGAGATAAACTCCAGCTATAAAATCCTGGGAGGGAATTAAGATTTTATCTGGGGCCAATCAGAAGCTCGGTTGTCAAAGGATGTGAACGTTGCTCCGAACGCTTCGCCGTAATGAAATCGACGGAGTAAAGGAACAAGATGAAAACTGCCAGAGCCAATCAGCGTTTTCAAAGTGTGAGTGAAATGCGCTCGCCTTGAGGGATAGGCTGAGATGTCACACAACAACCGGCCCGTAAAGTCTTGTTATCTGTTTGTTGCATAGCCTGCTAATAATCCTACTTTATTAGCAATGTTTCTTAAGCAGGCATTCGTTTATAAGCCTTATTCTGCAGTATAGTAGCAAAATATCTGTAATATCTGTTTTTTTACATTAAAACTAGATTCTAGTAAGTAACCAGAACAAAGAGCTTAATCAGACAAAAGTGGAAATGATGCACATGCAAGTAATGGTCATTAAAAAATATTTTATCTTAATTTAATAACCCATATTGATAAATTATAGTCTATATTGTTTAATTAAATAAAAATGCTCTTGTTTATTTACCCAAGAAATATTAAAATATTTGAGTTGATAAGTTCATTTTTAATTAGTTCCATGTACATTTACTATATATACCTATAATATATATATAAGTAATAGGGGTGCTCCTATTGATCGGCTACCGGTCACTATCGGCCGATAATCACGTTGGGATGTTTGATCGGCGGTCTCTAAAAGGCCGATCTCAAAAAAACGATCTCAAGCTGATGACGCGCTTGCTGTGAGAGGTTTGGCATGACATGCAACGGCACCGTCTCAGTCTCTGTACGGTGCGGGTGAATTAATTATAATGCTGAAGGTGAGGTACCCACCTTCATATTTCTTCATTAAATAACTTATACAGTCATTTGAAAACTTTTCTGGGGGGGGGGGGGGGGGGGGGGGGGGGGTGGAGAGGGGGGGGGGGAAGAACGGATACTTTCACAAACAGGAGTGAATCACCGTGCGCGGTCTCTCTCAAAATGCTCAAATGGCTTCAAATCACATCACGTCTGTCCATAAGCGAGCTGCACGCTGCACAGTTTACCCGGAGGGGGGGGGGGGGGGAAATTGCACTTCGCAACAGTCGAGGCAGTGTAGCATAGTCACTAAAGTTTATAAATTGCATTTCTGTGTTTAAACCATTCACCCGCACACTCGCAGCACACACACATAATGGCAGGTTCACATTACTCCTTTTGCAGTGCGTATTTTTCCACGCTCATGTTAACGGATTAAAGCGTTCACTGCACACGGTTGCGGTCTGGCAGTGCGTTCAGGAGCGGTGCATCTGCTGCAGTGCAGGGATAGTTTCCGCTCCGAGTCTATTTTTGCTGCGCTGCAAGCGCTGAATTAAAGTAACAGCGCATTGTTTGCGGTAAATATGAACATGGATTGACACGAAAATGTAGTGATTATACCATAAATGCATATAATGAAAGCCTACTGTGTTTTACAGTCAACATATAGGCTATGGCTTTTTGGCTAGGTTTAAAGTGAAAGAGCACTTTTAGATAAACAAGGTAATATTAGATGGCACTCGTGGAGGTAGGAAAGTTCTTTATGAACCACAGGATTGTTGTAATAAAGAATTAAATGCAAAAGAAAGGCAGTAGAGCTGACTGTTTCTGTCAATGGTAAGGTTTAATTGAGAATGTTTGTGATAATGTAAGAAAAGTAATTTAAACATTTTACCAATAGCTTGAGAAACTTAATAAATAAATCTAGAAGTAAATGCAAAAGTAAAAAGCACTGAATAATGTGTTGCTTATATTTATTGTGTTTAAACATGTCTGTGAAAGATTGTATTACTGTACTGTGTAAAAAAAAAAAGAATTGCAATGCTGAAAAAAACATTTTCAGTGACAATGTTTTGATTTGAAATAAAAATAATGGATAAATGTTGTGTTTGTAGTAAACAGCCACTGATCAGTTGCAGACACAGTCAATTGCTGCGTCTGTACCACTCGCGTACACCCATGGACTGTATCCCCTGCAAACGGAGTGTGTGTGAACCTGGCGTAAGGCCGCCTCACATACAGTTCATAAAATCAGGCTTGTGCTGTGTGCAAGCTATTGTGCAACAATTGCACGATTGTCAAAACAAAAATGTAGTGCATGATCAAATATTTAGGTGAGATAAATATATATTTTTGAAAAATGTCAAAAAAATTCCCCCCTCCAACCCTCAAATTAAAAAATCCCCTCTCACAAAAATGAAATTTAGGCCCTGAATAAATGTCTAAAATTCCTGATTGGAGTATTACTATAAATAATTCTACATGATAGAAATAAGGCTTTAAAAAGATCAGTATCGGTAGATATTGCTTTCTGTGATCGGCCTCAAAAATACTGATCGGAGCACCCCTAATATATGAAGGTCAAGTAAATTTTTTTTATTATATTTTCTGTATAGCGCCATATCACAACAGAAGTAATTTAAAGTTACCTTTCCTATAGAACAGGTATATACCTTGCTCTTTTATTAAGCAAACTAAATAGCCTTATGTTATTTATCTTATTTACACGACGGCATGTAATTTCGGTCTCTACGTTATGGTCGCGCTCTCTGCATCACGCACAGCGGAGTTCCGCCCGATGCGCGTGCTCACACACACACACACACACAAGGGCCACTCCCCTAGGTATTTGTAAATATTAATCAGCAAAACGATCTATTTCAATATGAATTCTGCGTTTCTCTGTGTTAATGAATGGCGCAGACGTGCGGTTTTGTGTGGTACTCGTACTGAAACGCTCGTGACGCTTCTGGTGATATTAACCTCTGCCGTCTCTCTAATGAGGACATAAATACATGAACAACATCTCCAGAACTGCTCTGAGAGTCACTTCTTGAGCGTTTGACCGTTTCTTTTGAGTAAAACTATCATCATGTCATACACACACAGAAATCTAAAAGGTATTCACGGCAACCCGTCAAAATAAAATTTCGGTTTAACTTGAGGGCATTGGCAGAAATATATTACTATTGTTGAGTAGAATGTACGTAACAGACTGCTACTACTAAAATTATTAAAACCTTATTTTTAAGGAATAAACACAATATTTCTTCAATGTTTTAATTGCAATATTAAATGACCTTTATTTTCCAAAAAATACAATTTGTTTAATTTTCATTACTTAAAAAATAGAGTTAAATTATGTTTTTAGCCTTAAAACAAATGTAAATACACAATTTCTGAGCAAAAAATCATAAGGCTATTGTAAGAATAAATTAAACTTGTTTTATGCTTTCAAATAATTAGACATGCTAAAACAGAATTTGGTTACAATAAAACATAAGGTGGAAAAATAAAACATTTCATAGGCCCTAAACATGTAATATTTGTTAAACATTTTTCATAACTTGATGTTAAATTGTTTACGCTTTCAGGATTTTATTATTCGACAGCTTTTTTGATGAATAAAATGTAATTTACCATTAAAAAGGAGTACGAAAAAAACGGAAGATTTTTTTTTAATTGGATAGAGTTATTATTTAATCACGTGATATAAGTCTAAGGCCCTTCTTAAGCCGTACGGCTGACTCTATCTATAGCTGCGGCCTTTAGGCATCAAACTAATGTGCTGTTGAACAAAATGCAAATGCCATCAATTAGCATGGTTGTAAACATTCGCCACACTCACAAACAATAAATACATTTCTAATCAATGCTTAATTAACCACAAACACCCCTGGATGGAACATATGAATCACGCTGCAGTGCAACGTTCCTCAATGAAACAGCCCCTCCTAACTTCACTTTCATGAGTGTTTGCAGGACTGTTAGGAGAGGTGGAGGTGTAGCTGCTCTATTTAAAGATGTCTATCAATGCAAGCAAGTGTCATTTGGTCAGTACTTGTCTTTTGAATATCTAGGGATTGTGTTGAAAGGTGCTCCACGCATTCTGTTTATCATTATTTACAGGCCTCCAAAATACTCTCCAGCCTTTGTTGAAGAGTTCACAGAAATGCTATCAATGATTTCCTCAGAGTTTGACTTTTGCTATTGCAGGGGATTTTAATGTTCACATAGATAATGCAGAAAACAAAACTACAAAATCAATTATAACTGTTTTAAATTACTTTGACCTGATTCCGCATGTGCCATAACCCACACACAATCGGGGACATACGCTAGATTTACTCATCAGTAGAGGTCTAAACATTTCATTCATTGTTATTAAGGACGTAGCACTATCTGATCATTTCTGTATTTTCTTTGATATATTGATCTCTGTTACCACTGAATCTAGATCTGTCTCTGTCAGAAAGAGATGCATTAACTAAAACACTAGTGTGCTATTTATGGAGGCTATATCTTTAACACCAAGCATTTCTGCAGACTCTGTTATTCTTCTCCTTGATTCCTTTAACTCAAAGTTAAGAATGTTATTGATGACATTGCTTCTTTGAAAGTCAGCAGGAAGACTGGCAGACAGAAATCAGCTTGGAGAAAATCAACAGCAGTTCAGAGTATGAAAATACAATGCAGAAAAGCTGAGCGGATGTGGCGGAAGACGAAACTTGAAATACACTATAGCATATATAAAGACAGCCTTCGTACTTTCAATGTGGAACTAGGCAAAGCTAGACAGTCATTCTTCTCAAACCTTATAAACAGTAACTTAAACAACACTCGCACTCTTTTTGCTACTGTTGAGAGACTGACAAACCCCCCAAATCAGATTGCCAGTGAAATGCTCTCTGACAGCAAATACAATGAGTTTGCCTCCTTGTTTTCTGAGAAGATCATTAATATCAGGAAGGCTATTAGCACATCCCCAAGTTATGCAGAGGTTAGACATATTCGACCACAATATCAAAAAGAAGATACTATGTCTGCTTTTGAAGAAATTGATAGCAAAATTTTGGAAGAAATAGTACAGCACCTTAAATCGTCAACATGCTATCTTGACACACTTCCCACATATTTTTTCAAAAGGGTGCTTAACTGTTTGGAAGCAGATCTCTCAGAAGTGGTGAACGCCTCACTTCTTTATGGGACTTTTCCAAACTCCCTGAAAAATGCAGTTGTTAAACCCCTTCTAAAAAAAGAGCAATCTTGATAACACCATACTAAGCAACTATAGACCAATATCAAATCTTCCTTTTCTAGGAAAGATTATTGAAAAGGTAGTCATTAATCAGCTGAACAAATACTTAAACACAAATGGATACCTGGACAATTTCAATCTTTTTTCGTACCGCATCACAGCACATGAACAGCACTCATAAATAAAATGATATTCGCTTCAGCACTTCTGAATCTGGCAAAATATCAGTGCTGGTACTACTAGATCTCAGTGCTGCGTTTGATACTGTCGATCATAACATACTACTAGAGAGACTGGAAAACTTGGTTGGGCTTTCTGGCATGGTAATTAAATGGTTCAGGTCATACTTAGTAGGGAGAGGTTATTATGTGAGTATAGCAGAGCATAAGTCTAAGTGGACTTAGTGGAGTCCCACAAGGTTCAATTCTTGCACCGCTCTTGTTTAGGCTTTATATGCTCCTTCTAAGTCAAATAATGAGAAAGAACCATATCGCCTATCACAGCTATGCAGATGATTCCCAGATTTACCTAGCCTTATCTCCATATGACTACAGCCCCATTGACTCCCTCTGCCATTGCATTGATGAAATTAACAACTGGATTAACAGTTGGATTTGCCAGAACTTTCTTCAGTTAAACAATGAAAAAACTGTAGTCATTGCATTTGGAAACAAAGATGAAGTTCTCAAGGTGAATGCATACCTTGACTCTAGGGGTCTAACAACTAAAAATCAAGTCAGGAATCTTGGTGTGATTCTGGAGACAGACCTTAGTTTCAGTAGTCATGTCAAAGCTGTAACTAAATCAGCATACTATCATCTCAAAAACATTGCAAGAATTAGAGGTTTTGTTTCCAGTCAAGACTTGGAGAAACTTGTTCATGCCTTTATCACCAGCAGGGTGGACTATTGTAATGGTCTCCTCATCGGCCTTCCCAAGAAGACCATTAGACTGCTGCAGCTTATCCAGAACACTGCTGCCAGGATTCTTACTAGAACCAGAAAATCTGAGCATATGCTATCTGTGCTAAAACATTAGTCACATTTAAATGCAGACTCAAAACTCATCTGTTTAGCTGTGCATTTATTGAATGAGCACTGTGCGATGTCCGAACTGATTGCAATATATTATATGTATAATCGTCTTCTAAATTCATTTAAAAACCTCTTAAATTCAATTTTTTTTTTTTTTAATAATTTCAAAGTTTTGTAATTCCTTGTTTATTGTTGTGATTATGTTTTTATTTTATTTTATTTATGTAATCCCTTTGAATTTAACCATTAGGCGTTATGAAATTGTCTATACACAGAAACTTGCCTGGCCTTGCATTGACCTAACTGTAACAAAATTACCAAAAAAACTTCCATCTAACAGTAAAAAGTTACTAAAATTAAAACTGAAAATATAAAAATAAATGCTTATTTAAAATATTAATAAATACTATAATCGTATATAAACAATACTAAAATAATATCCACTAAATGTTTATAGCCAGATGCAAACTCGCATATTTATTTTTTCATTGCATGAAGCATTAAGAAGAAGTGGAAGTTAGGAGAAAATCAAGGCAGTGCAAGTAAGAGCCAGCACATTTTTGTATCCCCACATATTTAAAAGCATCATCTTAAACTCACTAAGGTGCTGTCATCACTTGAATGATATAGAAACCACAAAACCCTGGGGTCCCTCCGAAAGGCAAATTCCATTTGCTAGACATGACTTTCAGAGAATTCACCTCAGAAATACTCAGCGAGAGTGTCTTTTCAACAAACGTGCTGACTTCAAAATAAAGCACCACAACATTCAGGAACGGCTCACCTCACGGTGCGCAGGCGCCCTCTTGAACCTAAAACATGACCGCGCAAAAGATCTTTTCTGGTGCAGGTCCAAAAAAATAAAGCTTTGCTTCATCCAACAAGCAGCTAACAATGTTTGGCACTTTAACGGTTCTCCCCGTGCAGCGTTTACAGATTTTCTGGCTCTCTCGTACGTAATCAGACACTTTTCTATGGGCCCAGCTGGGAGAGTTGCATGAATGTCTGGATGTCCAAAAGCAGAAGTACTGTTTGTTGTAGATGTGTCTCATTATCTTTGGCCATGGCTGGTGCTGGTGTAACAGAGCCCCCTGGTGTGGTAATTGCTGGACTCCAGCCGTAACGTTCCGAGCCATATGCTCCCACGCTTCGCTGCAGCTGCCACAACTACCTAGTGTCCAGCTGAGACTATCAAACCGTGGTTTAAGACAACAGTGCTTTCAGCCCACCTCCAGACAGCAGAGAAGAGCTGGAAGCTTAAAAGGAGATGATAAGTCTATTTACTTCAATGGCTTTGCTTTCCATATGCAATCATATATGATGTACAGTTTATTACAGGATGTGTTTGTCCAGCGCACCAGAAAAGTTGTCCATGTTTTCCAGGGACAGTGTTTTGGAGCTGTTCTCAAAAATGTCCGTGAGTTCAAAACAGCACCCAAAGAAAAATACCCCTTAAAGACTGAGAAGTGAAGCCTACAGGTTACTGCAAATTTTGTGGTGTTTGTTTTGACCAACAGAGAACGCTGCACAGTCTAACAGCTTGAATCTGTGTTATTGTTTACCTTCCTTTGGTAATAACTTGCTTACAGTAGTTTTTGCTGGTGTACAATTATCCTGGTTTAGTTCAGCTTTAGCATTAGCATATAAGGGCTGCACGATAAATCGCATGCGATATTTAATGCACATCTTGTCAGTAAAGCCGGTTCTGTAATCAGCAGTAAGTCTCCATCACGGCGCTTTCACATGGAGCAGCATCTACTTTCATATATGATCGTGGTTTTGCACGGCTTGTCAGTGAACAATGGCTCTGTGTAGTAAATGCTCCTTCATGTGAAAGCACACACGTGGAGATTTACAGCTGATTACAGAAGATGCGCATTAAATATCGCATGCGATTTATCGTACAGCCCTAATGCTAATAGATACAATTATCTTAGATAACTCTTTAGTTTAGGTTTAGCTTTAGCATTTGTCAATTATGTAAATTCTAATTCATATTAGTTTTTTTTATATAAGCTAATATACTATTTTCTTCCAACAATATTGTATGCCAAAAACAGTACGTCAAAATAGTAGTGTAGGCCTATCCAAGTTCATAGTATTAGAAAAATGGTCTTTCATACTGCTCTCATTCAACTCCCCATTTTCATAACTTTTGTAATAGTCACAAAGTAAGTTTCAAATCAAGTATGCGATTTTGCATGCAACTTCAATTTATTCGTTAGTTCAGCATTAGATTTAACATAATAGTTTTATATCCTATATTATATTTACAATTCTCTTGGTTTCATTATTTAGTTTAGCTTTATCATTAGCAAATAATTTACAGTTGTACAGTTCTTTTATTCTTTAGTTTAGCATTAGCATATTGATTTATATTTGCTATTGTACAATTCTTTTATTCTTTAGTTTAGCTTTAGCATTAGCACATTAGCTTATGCCAGCTATGTAAAATTCTCCAGGTTTATTCTTTAGTTAGCATTAACACTAGCTTTATATGTCAATATACAATTATCTTGGTTGATTCTGTAGTTTAACTTTACCATTAACATATTAACTTATGTACCAATTATGTAGCTACAACTCTGTTTATTCTTTAGTTTAGCTTATTAGCATATTAGTTTATATATGCTAACATACAATTATGTTTATTCGTTAGTTTAGCTTTATCATTAGCATATATATGCCAATTATATAAAATTCTCTCAACTTAGTCTTTGTTCAGCTTTAACATTAACATGTTAGTTCTCTCAGTTTGTGTTTTAAATTTAACATCAGCATATAGGTCAAGGTCAAGGTCAAGATTATTTATATAGCCCTTTAAAACAACATAAATGCTGACCAAAGTGCTGCACAACATACAATAATATATAACATCTTAATAAAATACAATTAAATAACTAATAAAATAAATAAAAAGAAAACAGAACAAAAATTAATAAAGTTAAAACAAAACAAAACATCACCATGCAAAATAAAAAAAATGAAAACTAAAATATTATCAAATTAAGCATATGCCTGAAAAAAAAATGTTTTAAGAGACGATTTAAATGTGGATGGAGTAGGGGATAGTCTAATAGACAATGGTAGGGAATTCCAGAGCTTTGGACCAAGAACTGAGAAAGCCCTGTCACCTTTGGATTTAAGTCGAGATTTTGGAACATTTAATAACATCTGGGTGGAAGATCTAAGTGTTCTCTCAGGAGAGTAGGAATGGAGAAGATCTGAAATATAAGTAGGGGCAAGACCATGAAGTGATTTAAATACAAATACTAAAACCTTAAAATCAACTCTGAACTGAACAGGTAACCAATGAAGTGACACTAACACAAGTGTGATATTTTCTCTCTTTTTTGTCCCTGTTAAAAAATGAGCCGCGGCGTTCTGTACTAGTTGCAAGCGCGAGAGCGAGGACTGATTTATTCCAGCGTATAGAACGTTACAATAGTCCAACCTGGTTGAGATGAATGTAAAATAACGGTCTCCAAATCACTAAAGCTCAGAATATTTTTAAGCTTGCGAAGTCCCCTAAGCTGCAGAAAACTGGCTCTAACTACAGAATTGATTTGTTTGTCAAATTTTAACTCGGGGTCAAGGGTAACTCCCAGATTTTTAACTTTAAAAATCCGCGAGGATGTTTTCTCGAAGGGGGCCCAGGGTAGAACTTAGCTTATTTAAAAGGTGTGAAGGGCCAAACAACATAACTTCAGTATTTTTCTGATTTAGTTGAAGGAAATTATTGTCCATCCAAACCTTAATGTCCTTTAAAATCAGGTACTGATTCAGTGTCCTCTCTGCTAGATTGTTTTTTTTCCTCCCCCCACCCTTCTTAAAAGGAAAATGAGACTGGATCATCGGCATAAATATGATATGAAACTTTATGGGACTCAAAAATTAAGAGAGATGAGGGAGTAAATATAAGAAAATAAGACTGGACCAAAATGAGCCCTGGGGCACCCCAGAAGTGACGGGAACTGAGCTTGATGAAAATTCTCTATGGAACACGGAAAATATATGGGATAGCATGTACAATTCTCAGGGTTTTTTTATCACTTGGGTTTAGTACAGGTGTTCATGCTTTGTTTTTGATGCATGCTAACTTAAAGGGATAGTTCACCCAAAAATTCAAATTCTGTCATTAATTACTTACCCTCATGTCGTTCCAAACTCGTAAGACCTTCGTTCATCTTCGGAACACAAATTAAGATATTTTTGAAGAAATGTGAGAGCTCTCAGACCCTGCATAGACAGCAAAATGTTCCCAGGTACAGAAACGTAGTAAGGACATCGGTAAAACTGTCCATGTGACATCAGTGGTGCAACTTCAATTTTACGAAGCTACGAGAATACTTTTTTGTACAGAAAGAAAACAAAAACAACATAATTTATTCAACAATTCTTCTCCCCCGAGTTACGTCTTCCGCCATTTTGGAGAGTTCCCCAAGTACGTAATCGACGTAATCAGTGTTGTTTACGTTCGGGGGGGAAAGTGCACGCATGAAAGTAATCTGCGTAATCAGCGTTGTTTACGCTTAGGGGAAAATGTGCGTATGCATTGTGATACTTCTAAACTGCAGAGAGGTAAAAAAAAAAAAACTCTGGGGAGAAGAATTGTTGATTAAAGTCATTATTTTTGTTTTCTTTGTGCACAAAAAGTATTCTTGTAGCATCACAAAATTCAAGTTGAGCCACTGATGTCACATGGACTGTTTTACCGATGTCAGAGTGCTCTCCGAATTCATCATTTAGCACAGCCATCAAAAATACGTTGTAACACTTCACTTGCCTGAAGAGAACTGAGAAGGAGACAACCTGAAGGCTGCATGACTCAACGTAAAGTAGGCCACTCTGTCTAAGTGACTGTTCCACTCGGTCAAACAAATAATTTCTTGTTCAGCAAACTTCTGGTCCTCAGCATCGGCAATTATTTTGACTGACGTGGTTGTTGCTATTACGGTGCTCTGACAATGGAGCTAGTGGTGGAAAGTGTGTCGTCAGCACATGGAAGAAACTGTGGTTTCACCAAGCTGATAAAAATCACTGATATTTACTGAGCTTCCATCAAAAATGTCAAATTTAGAGAGCTGTACTTGCCCCATAAAATGCAAGAATATCAGTGATATTCTCAGTGAATTAAAAAAACTTTGCAAAGGTCTATCTCATTGTAAGAGGCAGCAGCAGTAATGAGATAAGGAAGAGGTTTGGATAAGTGTTTCCTACCCACAGTGCACTGGAGCGTGTGAATGTAAGAGTATTGCCCACATGGCCGCGGGCAAGACAAGAAAATCCGACATTATATGTGGTAAATTATATGTTCCGTTTCAGAAACCACCCATCAATTTTTAAAAAGGGAGGCCAAAATACTTCCTGTGGTCAACAGCAGGTCAGCCAAGGTGCCCCCACTCCCTGGTACAGGCACAATGCCAGAGATCCACTTCTACCTCATTCAGCCTCTGAGCTGGAATTTTCCCAACTGCACTGTGCGATTTAAGTGCTATTGATTTGATGTCTATTACTACAAATGATGTCTATAAAATGTCTATATTTACACATTCCATTTAGTGGACTGTTCATTAACTCTTTTTTATAGTAGGTTAAGCTGTTTTTGTCTACTGACCTTAAATCATGTAAGGTGTTGTCAAGTTGAGTGAATTATTGCTGTGTTCACGCCATATCGTAATTACAAGATTCCAACTTGTAAAAAGCGTTCAAGTCGTCGTAGAACTCATTAATACAACTTGTAAACTGGGAACTTTCTGAGAGCTTCTGATGTACCACATCGACCACCTGACGGCCCCGCGATTTCAATTTAGGAGTTGATTGTGTTGCCACAGAAACACATAATTCTGAGTCTGAGGATGTGAACAGCTCCAAGGAGAGCCTCTTGTGTTGTCATCTCGAAATTGACATGGCGTGAATGCAACATATGATACCATTTAGCGTAACTTCTACAATTCTGCAGACACGTTTTACTCTTGGTGAACTAGGAGGGAGATTAAAGTATGTCTACATATTACAAAAAGTTTGCAAGGGGTTTATAAAATGTGCATTGTAATGTTTTGCTTATTTTTGCACTGATATGCAGTCATCGTATACTGACACCTAGTGGTGTGGATGTAGCCTCACGGAAAAACAAACACATTTAAATGTCCATGCCATTATAGAAATTCAATATTCGTCTTCAGTCATCATTTATTGCATGAGTCAAGCATTCAATAACATGGCAGTTACACATCTGCTCATGTGATTACAAAATGGCCGCCTCCATAAGGTGACCTGCTCCATGTAAAATGAGTACTGAATTACTGAAGTATTTATTAATAACTGTTTTCATAAATTCAAAGTTTCACTGAGGTGTCAGAGCATGGTGATACATTTATGATGGGGAAAAAAGGATCACAAAATGGTCACCCCATGAGGTGACCTGCTCCATGAAAAATAAAACCGCTTTAATTAGGCTACACAATTGACTGAGTCAAATCGGTTTGTATGAGCATTTATTAATTTAGCAAGAATTTTCTTACTATATTACACTGAATTAAAAAAGGTAGGTCACATAGAATTTTTCAACCAGGGAGTTACATATACCTCCTTCATTCATTATAAAAAGTGGCCCATTAAATCATGCATACGAACATGTTTCATCAATGGCAGTGTGAGCTTTATGGGAAGTCTTGCCTAAGGCTTTCTAAATCAGGCAGTTTGAAGATCCAATTAATTATCACTTTGCAATAACAGCTGCCCTTCACACGCTACAAAAAAAAAGTGTGGCCGCATATTGCACCTCTGCATCACACCAGTTATTTTTAACTTCAAAAAGCTCTGCCGTGGAAAGCTATTGCACTTTAATCAAAACCTGTCATTCATTTTAAACACATTTCACTTGCTTATCAGCATGAGAAAGCAAAAAGTGTGTTAAAGGTGTTAGTGAAGTACTTATTAATAACTGTGTCTTCACAAATGCAAAGTTGCACTGGGGTGTCAGAGCACGGTTATACATTTAAGATGGGAAAGCGCTGGAGGGAAATAAAGGCTGGGTTTTTATGATGCTTCAGCCAAATTCTTCTGTTAGACTTTATGTAATGTGTTTTAATTGTAGTTTTGGCCATGAATGTTGAAAGTGCAACAGCTTTCCATGGCAGAGCTTTTTAAAATTAAAAATAACTGGTGCGATTATATCCATTCATATATACACTAAACAAAATTATAAACGCAACACTTTTGTTTTTGCCCCCATTTTTCATGAGCTGAACTCAAAGATCTAAGACTTTTTCTATGTAAAAAAGGCTATTTCTCTAAATATTGTTTCACAAATCTGTCAAATCTGTGTTCATGTGGAGCACTTCTCTTTGCCGAGATAATCATCCACCCACAGTTGTGGATAATCAAGCTGCGATTAGACAGCTATGATTATGCATAGGGTGCTTGGTTGGCCACTAAAGCACTCTACAATGTGCAGTTTTACTTAGGGGGGTCAGGGGGGGGGGTGACTCACCATTTGCCTCACGCAGTGCAACACATCTCTTTCGCATTGAGTTGATCAGGTTGTTGATTTTGGCCTGTGGAATGTTGGTCCACTCCTTTTCAATGGCTGTGTGAAGTTGCTGGATATTGGCAGGAACTGGAACACGCTGTCGTATACGCCGATCCAGAGCATCCCAAACATGCTCAATTGTTGACATGTCCAGTGAGTATGCTGGCCATGCAAGAACTGGGATGTTTTCAGCTTCCAGGAATTGTGTACAGATCCTTGCAACATGGGGCCGTGCATTATCATGCTGCAACATGAGGTGATGGTCGTGGAAGAATGGCACAACAATGGTCCTCAGGATCTCTTCACGGTATCTCTGTGCATTCAAAATACCATCAATAAAATGCACCTGTGTTCATTGTCCATAACATAAGCCTGCCCATACCATAACCCCACAGCCACCAAGGGCCACTCGATCCACAACGTTGACATCAGCAAACCGCTCACCCACACGACGCCATACACGCTGTCTGCCATCTGCCCTGTACAGTGAAAACCGGGATTCATCCGTGAAGAGAACACCTCTCCAAAGTGCCAGACACCATCGAATGTGAGCATTTGCCCACTCAAGTCGGTTACGACGACAAACTGCAGTCAGGTCGAGACCCCGATGAGGACGACGAGCATGCAGATGAGCTTCCCTGAGACGGCTTCTGACAGTTTGTGCAGAAAATCTTTGGTTATGCAAACCGATTGTTGCAGCAACTGGCTGGTGGTGGCTGGTCTCAGACGATCTTGGAGGTTTAGATGCTGGATGTGGAGGTCCTGGGCAAGTGTGGTTACACGTGGTCTGCGGTTGAGAGGCCGGTTGAATGTATTGCCAAATTCTCTGAAACGCCTTTGGAGAAGGCTTATGGTAGAGAAATTAACATTCAATTCACGGGCAACAGCTCTGGTGGACATTCCTGCAGTCAGCATGACAATTGCACGCTCCCTCAAAACTTGCGACATCTGTGGCATTGTGCTGTGTGATAAAACTGCACATTTTAGAGTAGCCTTTTATTGTGGCCAGCCTAAGGCACACCTGTGCAATAATCATGCTGTCTAATCAGCATCTTGATATGCCACACCTGTGAGGTGGATGGATTATCTCAGCAAAGCAGAGAAGTGCCCTCTAACACAGATTTAGACAGATTTGTGTACAATATTTGAGAGAAATAGGCCTTTGTGTACATAGAAAAAGTCTTAGAACTTTGAGTTCAGCTCATGAAATTTGGTGGCCCCCGAAAACAAAAGGTTGCGTTATTACTTTGTCAGTTGTAAGATATATATATTTTATTAAGTGCAATAGTTTCCATGTCAGACTCTATATGTAAGTTTGATGGTTGAGGATTGCCGCAAGGCAAAGACATTGTAGTGACATACAGGAGGTCAGTACAGTAAGTGTGAGACTGATCTATTGATGCACAAACAGGACCAGGTAGGAGCGCTTTGAAGAACAGATCATACATTGTATTTAGGGCACAGACATATTTCGTACATTCATGTTGTTTCCACAACACAATCAGGATAATATGTGATTGTAGGTAGGTTCTGTATTTTATTAGTATTCTGAATGGAGCCGCTGTACGGTAGTACTGTATAAGGCAATCAGCCTCAAGGTGGTGGTTAGGGTTTTGTGCATCTCCATGTGTCCTGTTCTGTATCGCAACTTGACGTGTTAAGGGTACACATTAATATACACTATTGAATTCTGAAAGTTTTTTTAAATGTGGCTTGGTGGCACAAATGTATAAATTACATGAGCGTCTTATATCTTGGGTTCTTGGTGCATTTGGTGCTCCCCAAGTGTCCTTTTTGAAAAGATAATCTAAATTGATCTGAAAAAAAGCTTCAGATAAATACAGTTTGTGGAATCACCTTCAAACTTCGGTTTACTTCGCTGGATATGTAAATAATGAACAAATTATAACTATCACGATCCGGGTCATGAATTCCAATCATTGACTCGCGCACTACAACACTGTTGCACATCACTCCGGACTACATATCACATAGTCATTGCACTCAGCACGGATTGCACACAGCTGTTTACACTGATTGCACCCAGCTGTTTCATATCACTCCCTCACTATTTAACACTCACTCTGTTTCCTTCCCTCTGCCGAGTATTGTCTAGCGATTATCACTCTCCTAGCGATAGCTACTCTACAGAGCCCTAGGTCGTTTTTCCCAGCCCTAGCCTTAGCCTTAGCCTTAGCCCTAGCTGTTTTCTCGGTTCTTGATATCGAGTATTGGTTAGCTTAGCGCTCCATTAGCGATAGCGACACTACAGTCCCTCATAGTTCCTAGTCATTAGCCTTAGCCTTATCCTTAGCCTTAGCCTAGTTTTGCCTAGCCTTGTCTGTCTCCTTCGGTTTTGATCTTCACCTGTTTTCCTGGACTTCTCCCTTTATCCTTGCCCCTGTGACTCTGTCTGCCTATCGTCGACCAACGCTAGCCCTGTGACTATTCTTGTGTCTTGCCCGCCATATTCCTGGTTGCCACTGATTACCCTGCCTGTCTGATGACCATGTCTCTGTATTCTCCAAATAAAGCTTTGCATATGGAACCGCACGTCTCACGTCTCGTCAGCCCCGTTACAATAACGTGTTAAACAAGATAAATGGTATATGCTTAATTTCATTAAAAGTGTGTGATAATCACGATATCGCACAAAAAGCATGTGATTAATCCAATTTTTAAAAAAATTCTATTGAAAGACCTAGTTAAAATCGGTAAAAAAATGTTTTACAGTCGTTCAAAGGCACTGCACTATCATTGCAATGAAGTTTGGTTTACACATAAAAGTGATTTTTAGTCACACCAAAATCATGTTAACACATTGTTAACATCCTGTGGCTACATACTGAAATTTTAATTTTATCGATATTTTATTGATATTAATGTTATTTTAACGTTCATGAATTTGCGCCATTCATTTCCACTGTAAATGCTTTTTTTTTTAAAGTGGAAAAGTGGAAGTAAAAAGTGGATTTTTTTTATGACAATCAGCATTATGTCACAAATGCTGTCAATTAACTTGTATTGAACCCAGAAAATATTTAATTAAACATTTTGAATGTTGGTATTGCAATATAAAGTAATGGAATATAATTAGCACAAAGTCATCTCAACCCTTTGTGGTTGGATATTCGACCTCAGCTCTTTCCTTGTGAACTGCTCTGGTTACCTCTGCATAGTCTCCCGTTGGCTCTGCGTTATACCCCAGATACGTGATAACTGTTAGCGGTCAGCCTGGGTGAACTCACAGACGCCTACACTTAATGATGAGGAATGGACTCTGAGTTTTTCTTTCCTGATAAGACCTGAATCCACCTCATAAGATGAGCCGAATATATTATTTATATATATATATGTATATATAGATATATATATATAATATATATAATATATGTCAGTTTCAGGAACGCAAGCAAGGACCTGCATCACGTGCGGTAAACGCGTAACTAAAACTCTGTATTAGAGATTAATTAAACTCGCCTTGGCTGTCACATTTTTAATAACGTGTTTGCAAGGATAGTCCCAAGATATTCGTGGCCATATGACCTTAAGATGCTAATGGAGAGGAGAGTAATGTTGTAAGACTGGCCGACGGGCAAGAAACTATGAACTCTGTGCGATCACGAGTCACTTGCTTTTCCAGGCCATTTCTCTTTTAGCAGACCTTACACTGTAAAATGGGACAGATCGGTCTGAATTCTCAGGCTTACTTATGGACTTAAAACTAAAGTTTTCGGAATCTGTGGAAAACCTTAAGAAGCCTGCCTTGAGATATAGGTTACATAAAAGGCTTTTCCTATTCAGTCACATTTGAATTTAGAGGTCATCCAGTTTTAAAAATCTGCTAGTTACACTATATGCTACATGGAAAAAGCGAACTTGCTACATATAAGCTACATACTTATGTTTGTATGCATGATATATTATAAATGCTATCATTTGTTCAAATGTCTGTTTATTTAAAACCAAAATATCCAAAGGTATACACATTTTATTGCCATTTGCTAAGTGAGTCTTTTCAAAGAACTGATTCAAAACAATCATTCACTCCTGAATCGTATAGCGTACACATCAAGCAAATATTGTCAAGCAAACGTAATGCTGTAGCTTGACACAGGACTAACCAGATATTTACCAAATAAATTAGATTTGCTACCAAGCTAATTTATTTAAAAAAAATAGTGACTCCATTACCTTGCTACTATTGCTGTGCCACTTTTAGTAACAATCATGTCAATCACGGCTTATAACGTTGGACAAGGTTTCTTGCACAAAAGAATCATAATTTAGTTTTACACACCACTTTTTTTTCCACACACTGCTACTATTAAAGATGCAAAAAAACATAGACTTCCATTAAAAAGGGACTGAAGCTTTATTTAGAGACCGGCAGGTCACTAAGCAACCAACCTTAGCAACGCCCTGGTAACACTAACATCATGGCAATGACTTTTACATGGAAAAAGTCTACTAGTAACAGACTACTCATTTGAGAAGAAGTGAAGGCGTGAGCAGAGAACCAGATAAAGCACAACATTCACTGTGGTATGTATGAATTTCTAATGGTGTCCACTTGATTTTTCAAAGGGTCAGCGTGAGGCACACACACAAACTAAAGCTATAGATCTGATATCTCTAGATCTGATAAGTCGTGGACATGGCAGGCTGCATGTTGAGTGTGATATGTCTCGGGGGCGAAGTCGGGATCAAACACCTTGGAATTTAATGTGAAGAACTAAAAGAGACCTCACCACACACATACACGTTCAAGCTGCCACAAGCATACCAATTCTTTATAGTGCAAACAAGACATACAGGGACCTATAAAGTAACTGGGCCCTTTTGGAGATGTAAATCACACCTATAAATGTATGCAATTGCATTCAATAACACAGCATCAACATATGTCATTTTGTCGATCACTTTTCACCAAGTTTTTTGTGGAAGTGCTTGTGTTATATTATTGTGCTATATTTAAAATAAATGTCCCTTTATTATATTATATTACATTACAACCACTTCTTAATTTTGCAGGAATGCCTGGATAACAAACAACGCTCACAAAATTAAGATGTGTAGTCATGCGTTGGTCTGCAGCCCTAAGACAGATGCTGACCTATTACCACATTACACTTATTATGCAGATCTATTCACCTGACACTAAGCAGACTGCAAGGACAACTTCCCATTTGCATAAACACACAAAAAAATAAAATAAATAAACAACTGACCTTTCCCTCATAGTGCCACGATTTTGCTAAAGCAGACAAAATTCTGACTCTCAGATTTAAAGGGACAATGACAAATGGTTAAAAGCATTAAATGTCAATTGATAATGAAGTTGCTTAAGTACACTCAGCTTAGCATGTGGCAAAACATCTCTAATGACTTTTGAAAAATATGACAGAATGAGTGATAAAACCGCTCTGTTCCAAAATCTAGGGAGTTGATTTGCTGTCTACGGCCTACACAGATAAATGACTACTAAGACTGCATCCTAACTGCAATGGAACCTCATAAATAACTGATTTGGAACACTACCTAGACAGAATTTTACCAGGGCCCTTGATACCAAAAGTATTTTCCATTCATTTTTCCCATAAAGATTTTAAAAGAGTCTTTTTTAATGCATTATAAGTCATGACTCAAACCACCCAGCTGTGAGGTGAACCACAACATTACAAACTCTGATTTTGGTTGAGGCAAAATAAATAAAAAAATAAAAAAACATAAATAAAAACATACTGTCAAGATAGGACAAAAAGACAAGGGTAAGATGTGTACTTAATTGACGTAGTGAGGCCAAAGAACAAAATCCCATGAAGCATGCGAATAAAATAAATTAGAACTGATGGAGAAATATAATATTCTTCTCAAAGTGTGATTACCCTATGTTAAAACATAGTTGTTAGTTATACATATACCTACTGTAATACTATAATATTTATATATAGTATGTAACGAGCTCTTTGCATGATTTGGCTGGCTGTGACCTCTGCACTTTAGTGTTTTAGCACAAAATTCCACTTATAAAAATGATCATTTTAAAAATAAGTTGAATTAATTCAAACAGATTGACAAAACAGCTTCAACAAAAGAATTCACCATTGATTAACAACTCAGGGCTCACAACAGATCTGTCTTTAAAGGTTTGTAAGCTATTGTTAAAAATCAGTTTTCCTATGGCGGAAATGAAGTTTTTACTTCTGGAACTGGAAGAGTTTGATGTTGCATGTAGCATAGCATTTAACAGCACAAGACTCCAACAAGCATGAAATGTGTATACAACACAATTTACACACAAATATTGTGTAAAATAGTCAACTATTTAACAATACAGAATAAAACAGATCTAAATATATATTAATATATTTACACTTTTTTTTACCACTACATTTCACCCAATGCATTCTGGGATTACTGCCTTTTCTGAAAGATACAGTACATGCAGTGTACACTTATAAAAATACATCAAATAAATAATAATCATGCGAGGAGAACCTTAAAAGGCTGTCTAGGTAGGTAGTTACTAGTTTTGTGAATGAGCAGACTGTGAGTATGCTTGCTGATATAGTTTAATGCGACAAACATCTCCTACACTGGTATCATATTAGTTCCTCCTTGTGCATATTACTGGAGTATGAAGTATGCAGGACTGTTCATTTCCTCTTAAGGAAAGCAGGATGTCTGTCATGACTCGTGATCACTGTTCGCCTCAGCTGCAAGGACAAAAAGCATCAGGAGTGATGAGAAGCATAAAACAGACTATGTTCTTTAAAATTTTAGAATTTCAGACCTCATTTGTGCTCGGCTAATCCCTCATTCACACGCTATTCTCCATAAGCAAACACTTCAGATAATTCACTTCCCATCAGGATGTATTCTCTCCAAATCAAACCAGACATGGCAGGAGAGGAGAGACTCTTGCTGTATATTACAGAATGGAGGATCCGCTGAAGTACTGCTGTATTGTTTGGGGAGTAACTTAACTACATTTCAGTATATTTTATATCAAGCCATCTATATCTTCTGATGGAAGTGGATAGGAAAAAAAAATATTGTACCCTATTCTGTCACCCAGAGGTTGCTCTGTCATACCTCAGGAGAATTAATGGAGCTCGCAGGCAATGTTTCTTTTTTTTTTCCTTCATAAGTTTCTTTTAAAACTTCTTAGAAGATATAAAAATAAACACAAAACAGATTAATGTGGAAAGCAGAGCGCAGAAAATTTTGGTCTTGGAAGAATCTGATAAAAAATTATTTTGAAATAAGTTCTGATAAAACAAAACCAAGTGTTTTAGGATGCTTTTCTTTTAGAAGGAAGGATATTTAGGCAAAAGTCTGCATTAGCTCTCCATTTGATTGAAAAACATCGGATTTTGAATTTTTATTTCCTGCAAGTGTAGCAAATCAGCTCATGGGAAATATGAATAATTAACCATAACTAGTTATAATTAACTATTCATATTTTAGATCCACTGTAGATATTTAGCTGACCACTCAGGGTCAACCGTCTTGTCAATTCTAAGAACGTTAATTTCCTGGTTAAAGGAAATAACTTTCTTACTGTACAATTCTATAAGTTTGTAACGTAAATCTGCATGATTATTGACTCCGGTTATGAGTAAACAATGAACACGTCAAGTGTGATACAAGTAAGGTTTTATTAACTACATAAACACTTAAACTAGTCAACATACATACATAAAACACATTTAAGCTGGTCTAACATACACATACACACACACACACATACAGTTGGTATAGGAAAGGGTTAAAGTTTAGCACTAAAGAAAGAGACATAAGGAATGACATTTATGGAACCATTTTGCATATTCAGCAGATCTAAAACCTGAGGGAAAACGTCAGATTCTTAGTTCAAACAAACCTTGTAAAAAGGTGTAACTGATACTTAATGCATCAATTAAATCGACTAAGTTTGATACTTGCGTATGTCTGAAAAAGATTCCTGATGCAATCTTAAGGCCCCAAGATCTTGCTGAAGTTGGTTGATGAGGAAGAACCAGTTTTGAGTCAGAGAATCATGATTGAAATGGAAAGGACAAGGCCGGAGCCTGGCACGAGCTTTGGTATCCTGGAGCGTTTTTCTCACATCTTCATCTTAGCATCTCCCTGAACCACCGACTGGGTGGGTCACATGGAGTGTGGTCTTTTAAAGTCTGCAGAGATTCACGCCTCTCAAGATTGGTTCGTCCAATGAGGAAGGCTGAAATCCCAAGCGGGAGGTTGAAAATACTGGGGATTTTTATGACCCTTTTGTGAAAGCATGGTAATTTGCATAGTAATTCGCTGGAGTGTTGAGGCACGAATTAGTACAGATTTTTAGAACATCAATATGTTGCATAGGTAGCAGCATATAATATACACACTTGTTTCGATCATAAGAAGGCGAATTCATAGATACTAGACATGAAATAGGTGAGGTTATATTAACTAGTGGTCTATGATAACATGAATAAAACAGCATACACTACAACAGACAATATACAAGACAGTAATGGTATACACAATGACCAAAGGATATGGGTATTCAATCAAAGAAAGGTTTTCCTATGAATAATTAGAGAACAGTCCATTTCTCGGGGCATTGTGTGTCTTTCTCATGAGTAAAACGAGGGAGTTTCTCCCCTACATTCCTTTTAGGCAATAAAACCAGTGATATCATGATTAGTTGTCATGGTGATCAAGGTGGGGGATGGTGTTCCAGCGAAGCCCTGGCATCCAGTCTATTGAATGAGGGGACTGTGACGATTTGTTAATCTAATGAATAATTGATTTGTTAAATCAAATAAAAATTAGTGTGTCAGATTGGTCGAGACGCTACATATTCCCCCCCTTTCGAGCGTTGTTGTCCGTAGAATAGACAACAACGAGCGATGTCAAGGTGCAGAACAATCGAACACACACCTGCCACTCACAGCTGGGAGACAGTGGTGGCTCTTTGGCTGTTGGTGCCGTGGTGGATGCTGTCTGGTGGTGTGCTGTGGTGATGTAGGCTGTTGCAAGGTGTGGGTCCTCGAGCTTATGCAGCAGGTGTCGAGGCTGTGTCACCTGTCATCCTGAAGTGAGTTAGTCCGGGTAGGATGTTTTTGTTGATGCTGTTAGCCAGTAGGCTATCTGTGGTACCCACGATGTGGAACAGCCGGGTTAGACTCTCACTGGTGAGAGTGCAGGTGGTTCCAGGGATTGCAGGTAATTGTTATGGAGATTTTGTAGCGTGCAGAGAGTTTCAGACCGACCTAGTGATGATGGCAGGAGAGCAACAGGTGGTTGTTAGCCCTCTGCTTTGCTCAACATCACTAGAAATCCGATGTTCGCGGTGTCGCTTGGCTCTTGTGGCGGCAACGACTTGAGCTTGCCTGAGTTGTGTTGGTAGAGCTTTCGCTGTGGGGCATGTGGGCCCGCTGCTCAATCCAAAGTTGTCTGGCTGCTTCTGGGGGTGTCGACCGGTTTCAAGGGATGCTCCTCCCTTGGAGGGGCCTGATGCTGTGTTGCAGCAGGCAAGGAGTCAGAGGTTTGTTCTTCTCAGTACTCCTTAGTTGAGTTTGTTCAAGGAGCTCTTTTGCGAGTATCAGCAGCTCCTGTAACCCAGAAGTAAGCGTGTCCAGCTGTCCTTGTGTAGCCACCGTTCAGCACCCGTGTGGAGGAGGAAGTTGTGGTGGACTGCTGTTGGACATAACGTGGTGTTTGCAGGATGAGGACGCCATTTCCCAGTGGTTGGTCTGGAACCTGGGTCTGTTGCAATGGTGATGGCTCTGTCCTCTTCTGGCTAGGGGCTTTCTGTAGAAGGGTTTTGCATTGTGGCAATGCTGGGTGCCTTCTGGTGCCCGCTTTGGATTCTAAGTTGTGAAATTCTGAATCAGTGGGGTCTTACAAACACCTTTAGTGGAGGCCTTGCTGCTTGTTAAAGGACTTCTGTGTCAGGTTACGCAGCTGTTGATTTGGCATTGTGCGGCAGGCCCTAATGCCCAGATGACTTCTTGCAGCTGGTGTCCTCCGCCATCACAGGGTAATTGTGAGCTTTGGAGTAAGTTTGTCAAAGTCTGTGGTAGTAAGCATGGGGAGTTTCACGCCGGCCATGCTTGGTGTCTGGGGCAGCGATCAGACCGTGTTCAGACTCTGGGTCTGAGAGTATTTAGGTTGACAGATGTGTTGTCTCTGGCCAGCTCGTTGGGGTCTGTGGGGTCACACGGTGTGTGTGTCTGCAGTGATCCTCTGGAAAGGTCCTTGCCCCACCCCCTTGTGGCTGCTGATTGGTGACGTGTGAACAGTGGCTCTCGCCCCCCCTCGCAGGTTCAGACTCTTGGATGAGGGGGTGGGCCTGCTGGCCAGGGAAAGTTCTGTTTCGTGTTTCCCTGTCTATTCACCTTGTGGTCTGCAAGCATATTCCAGTTCATTTGTGACACTGAATTCACCTCGTTGCGTAGCTGCGGTTAGCCTGGAAAAGGTTTTTTTTTTTTTTTTGCAGCTGCAGGGGTTTTCGGGGGGCTGACTTGTGAAGTGTCAAGCAGGAGGCTTTGGCTCCCTTTCCCCCCCTTCGTAGCTGTGCACAGACGTGGAGGGCTTGCACTGCTGGCGACATGATGTTCAACCGGCTGTCTTTTGCTTAAGTCTATGAGCAGTCGGTAGGACTGTTTAAATTCTTTATGAACCAAGTCAAGCTCCTTTCTAATTGCTGAGTCAGGGTTGGACCTCAGCTCTGTCTGTATGCAGGTGGCCTTGTAAGGCCTATGATGTGGTGTCTCTCTCATTTAGTTCACATATGTTGTTTTAAGAGTGACTTAGTGTGAAACAGTTCTCTTTACAAGTCCTGTCTGATGGCTTTTTCCAACGGCGCTTGGTGTCTAGCAGCTGTTAGAGCCTCCTGAAGACTGGTGATTTCCTTCTGTCGCACCATTCTGCGAGGTTCTTTGCATCCGTTCTGTGCTTTCTCTCGGTGAGCAGGTGTCAGTTCTCTGCAGAAATTCTGTGACTTGCAGTTTCAGCTCAAATACCTCCTGTCTGAGGCCCTTGAGGGTGTGGGCTGAGGAGAGGATGATGCTGGTCAAGTGATCGCTTATGTCGCAGTCTCGCTGTTCATTTCTTTGCCATGGCAGGTCGTTGGCTGTTTTGAGCTGAATGATGTCCATTACAGTGCTCTACTGAGTGTCCATGTGGTCCTGGTGAGCTGGCAGGGCTGGTTGTCTGTGGAATGTCTGCGACATACTTGCACACTTGTGGGAACACCAGAGAGATAGAGACACAAGGCAAATGCAGGTACGTACAGAGTTGTTAAACTATCTCTAAGGGGAACGGTTGTGTAGGCCGTGTAAGGTATGACTAGTTGGTGGGAGGCAGCTAGTGAGGTAGGTTGCTATGTTTTTGTGTTCGTGAACACATAGAGAGAGTTTGAGTAACTTTGTTGATGGTGCTGTAAGCAGGGGTCAGCTGATGACCGGCTTTGATACTACTGATGCGTTCACGGGTTTGGTCACTTGACGAAAACGGAAAAAAATAGAATGAACTCACCATAAAAAAAAAAAAAAAAAAAAAACAAATTTTACCTATTTTAGTTGTTTGCTAAGAGATATGGCTAAGCAGGTTTCACTTGTGTGTGATGCTGCAATAGACTTCATAACCCTAGGGTTAGGCTGTTAGCTAAACTAGCAGGGACCCACCAAATACCTCGTCAAAAGAAAAAGAAACAGTGGGAATTGTTCCTATTTCTATCTTGCCCTACATTGTGTTGAATGGTAGCTGCCATTCAATGTATTAGGCCTGGCACTGAGTCGTGAGGAGAAGTAGAGAGGAAACAGGGATTATGCTACTAATAACCTGTATAAATCGCTAAGGAAACAACAGTTGCTCGAAATACTGTAATTTCCTACCCAAAAACGACGATGGTGATGGTGAAATAACTAAAATAAGGTAAAAAAAAAAAACACAACAAAACAAAAAAAAAAAAAAAAAAAAAAAAAGGGGTCCTAAGAGCTGTAGGAAATTAAAAGGGGAAAGTAAATAAACAAAATAAAAATAAAAATAAAAATGGAATAAAATAAAAAATAAATAAAAATTTGATTTAATTTAAATCTCAAATTTAATACAAATCAAAATAGCTGAATTGGTACATTTGTGCTAAAAAAATGTAAAAAAATGCAATAAAATTAAAAAGAGGTAGAATAAAGTCAGAACAAAACAAACATAAACAATTAAACAAGTTAAAACCCAGGATGTGTGATGGCTATCAACAGGAAGGGACACCAGATGTGCGGGAGAGCGAGGGAGAGAGAGAGGGAGAGAGAGGTGTGGTTAGAAATTTACACTTTACACGCCTATCTAAGCGTTTAATCAGATGCTAACAGCTAGCAGTTGAAGGAAAGGGCTTAGCTTAAGAGTTAGCGTCAGTTACACGCAATTCTTTGTTTACACAAAGGTCTGTGAAGTTGGTGCTGTTGTCAGATTAACCGGAAGAGTCTGATCACACTTCCGGGGTCACGTGTTGCTAGGAGACCAGTGCAAGCTCACAACAGGTGCAGGTGGAGCAGACTTGCACTGATGTGAGCATGCATGGGAAACTCGTGCATGTCCCGTACAAATTCATTCATTAATCAAAACATCACATTCACTTCACAGGCAATGGTGGTTTCGTAGTTAGCTACGCTAGAATAACCATTAATTTTACGTAAATGTTTCAAAAGAGCGAGTCATAATGAAATACAATGAAACGTAACACATAATAAGGCCTTAAATAAATGAAATGAGGAGTATAGCTCAGATCACCTACACAGTGCTGAAAAGGGGATTTCTTCGCCCAAGATCAAACCGATTCATTCTGGTACCATTTATAAGAGCTGCTAATCCCGAGATTTCGTCGACAGAAAATAGACTTATGCTCCACTAACAACAGAGATTAGGATTTCTTCGCTAAAATCAGGTTAGTTTCTTATCGTACGATTTAAACACATTATAGCACTGAAAACTTCTTACTGCTCGTAGGAAGGTACATTCAAACTATAATATTATCTGGTTTTGATCAGGAACTGGTAAGCGCATGGAGAAGAAGTTACTAACTTATGAAACAGAAACATAAGGTTGATTATTGGGTTGCTGCCAGCAATGTTTACAAACGACTCCCCGCGCTAAATTAATGCTCTTACTGCCAAAGTAGGGAAACGATGTTTGCTGGTAGCAGGCTGGTCACAATGTTTCTGGGGGTCACATCATGCGCTGCTGCAGGGATGCTTGGAAGGGACCCCCTCCTCTCTGTGGTTGCTGGAGGTATTATGGGTCTGTCTGCTGAGTTGTTAAGCAGAAAGTGCTGGCTCCCCCTTTCGTAGCTTCGTGCACCTGAGGGAGTTTTCCACTGCTGAGTGAGGATGCAGGAGTAAGGTGTCTCTCCCACTGTGTTTCCTTTTGCAGCCTACAAGAGTACCTGAGTTCTCTTTGGACCATGTCAAGTTGGTCTTGAGTGTTGTTCAGCTGCTGGAACAGAGTCTCAATTCTGGCAACTTTGTCTAAGAGCTAAGAATTTGCTGCTTTAATAGTAATTTTGTGTGGGTGTTTCCTTTCCAGGTCCTTTCTGGCTACCTTTTCCAGGTGCTCTTGCTGTTCAGCAGCTGTCAGAGCCTTTTTAAATCTATTGATTTCCTCCTGTAACTCCATTTTGCTGGGGTCCTTGTGGGCTACCGCTGTGATCTGTTGCTTGAGATCATTAACATCCTGTTTCAGACCCATGAGGTTGTTGGCCACGGAGGGTGATGACCTTGGCGAGCTTTTGTAGCCACAACTCTCGCCCGAGTCCTGAGTCTGAGGCCCACCCCTCTCCGCGTCCAGCCGCTTTAGGCTCAGTAGGTGGTCGTCGGCCCTGAGTAGGGGGTGTTCCTCACAACGCCTGACCAGCCCTCTTTGGTCTGCATTCTGGTCAGTTAGTCTGAGCATCTGCAACATTTCGACACACTTGTGTTGAGAGTAAGGGCTACAGACTACTACAAGATCAAAACAGAGTGTGAATGATAAAATAGTTTTGGGTCAGCATATGTATTGCTGAAAAGGGCGTAAACAGGATTTTGATTGATGATTTAAGACTACTGTCAAATTATTGTAAAATTATCACTCAGAATTTGCTGACGGTTACCCAAACAAGCTTAATCTCTGAGGTATGAAGGAGGAAAAAGGGAAAAGAAGAAGGAAAAGGAGAGCATTTCTATTCAGATTATGATGATTATTTTTGAAAATAAACAAATCAAAAAAAGAAATGTCTCTGGTTCCTTTTTAGGTTCAGAGAGAACAACAAGGGGGCATAACATGTAAATGGATATAAAATTAGCTGACTTCTATTATTAAAAAAGGGTAATCAATCTGATATTAGGAACAAACAGTAGCACTCGTGATTAACTGATTTGAGTTGGGCAACACACCATGTCTGGTCACAACTGCTGCGTGTTCAGCTCCCATGCCTAGACCATACCATGTGTGTGCCCCACCCTCCGTAGCGCGTTATTCACTGTGCCACTAAAAACACCAAATAACTTAATGATTCATCTCTAGATAGACAGTTAAAATGTATTTAAATTTAGATTTAATTAACTAGTAAATAAGCAATAGCATTCAGGAAGGATACATATAAGATAGTTAAATTCGCTGAGATGAATTGAAGATTGAGAAACATAGAAAAAGAAGAAAAAGAAGGAAGAGAAATGGAAAAATCAGAAACGAGGGATTAGGTTAAATTCAAATTGCTTCCCACTGCACAAAGTGCTGTATTTAAGAGCTTCATTTAAGAGTGTTAACCCCTAATTGGTAAAGCTATTTGAGTAGCTTAGCCTAAAATGAAACTATGCTAAGTCGTGTTAGCTTAGCTGCTTCAAATGGTTTGTTTACAAACATGGCGTGTTGTGCTATGTGACGTTAGCACTTCCTGTGAAAAGTTGTTGTCACGGTAACCAATGCATGCCAGAGTAATTAACGCAGTTTAATGTCTGTCTATGTAAAACAGTCATAGTTTTAGAACGTGGTACTTTCAACCTTCAAGACTTGTTGCATTACATTACCACTTCGGTGAGTGCTTCTCTAATGCAAAAATAAACTTCTTGCACTTGTTTAAAGAAAAACAAAACGGGTTTACTGTAAGTTAAAAACTGGTTTAAACATACATGCAGTCATGTGTGCCTCACACATGAATACTAAAATACAGTATTACACCTTTAAATTCACTCAGCGAGTGAAACACATAATGACCACCAGGTTGCTCGGCTTATATATTTACAGTCAAAGTGTAGATGAATTGCTTCAATCTAATTATAAACTATAAGGCCTTTATGCTGTTGAAAGAGGAGCAACGCTCACATCTACACTGATATAACTGTACTGAGATTTCTTCAAAGAAACAATTTAAACAATAATGCAATTTTGTAATTTCTTCACTAAAGCATATTACATTAAGGTACAGTTTGGACATGCCGCTGAGCTGAGATTCAGACTTACGCTTTGTCAAGACAGATTTATGCTCTTTTTACTTTTTAGACTGAAATTTTTTTAGGGTTTCATTGCTAAAATCAGATTAACCTTCCCCATTGATACTCTATTGTAAGCAGGAATTACTATTTTATAAGATATTTCTCACAACTTGTTATAATAGCGATTTGTACCAATCAAACCCCCACTCTATCTGATCGCAACAAGCCAGCAAATATTTTGTGTTTTCTTGAAACAACAGGGCATCCCTGAGGTCACGTCCTAATTTGAACCTGGGCTATCAAAGCACAACTTCCATTGATGGTTTTATATAGTTGCCAGTGTTTTAAACTCATAACTTTCGTTTTATCATGCCCGCATTCTGCACCAAAATCTGTAATGAATCAGCTCATGTGAAATATGAATAATTAATCATAACTATTTATAATTAATTATGAATATTTAGATTCGCTGTAGATATTTACTTGACCTCTCTGGGTCAACTGTCTGTCAATTCTTAGAATGTTAATTTGCTGGTTAAGGGAAATAATTTCTTACTGTACAATTCTATAGTTTGTAACGTAAATCTGCAATGATTATTGACTCCGGTTATGAGCAAGCAATGAACACGTCAAGTCTGATACAAGTAAGGTTTTATTAACTAAACACTTAAACTAGTCCAACATACAACATAAACACATTAAGCCGGTCTAACATACACATACACACACACGCATACAGTTGGTATAGGAATGGGTTAAAGTTTAGCACTAAAGAAAGTGACATAAGGAATGACATTTATGGAACATTTTGCATATTCAGCAGATCTAAAACCTGACGGAAAACGTCAGATTCTTAGTTCAAAAAAACCTTGTAAAAAGGTGTAACTGATACTTAAATGCATCAATTAATAAGACTAAGTTTGATACTTGCGTATGTCTGAAAAAAGATTCCTGATGCAATTCTAAGGCCCCAAGATCTTGCTGAAGTTGGTTGATGAGAAAGAGCTAGTATGAGTCAGAATCACTTGATGAATGAAAGGACTAGGCCGGAGCCTGGCACGAGCTTGGGTATCCTGGAGCGTTTCTCACATCTACATCTTAGCATCTGACCGAACCACCGACAGGGGCGGGTCACAAGGAGTGTGGCCTTTAAAGCCTGCAGAGATTCACGCCTCTCAAGATTGGCTTGTCCAATGAGAAAGGCTGAAATTTCAAGCGGGAGGTTGGAAATACTGGGGGTTTTTATGACTCTTTGTCTGTAAGCCTGGTATTTTGCATATGTAATTCGCTGGAGTGTTGAGGCACGAATTAGTACAGATTCTTAGAACATCAATATGTTGCATAGGTATCAGCATATAATATACACACTTGTTTCGATCATAAGAAGGCGAATTCATAAATACTAGACATGAAATAGGTGAGGTTATATTAACTAGTGGTCTATGATAACATGAATAAAACAGCATACACTACAACAGACAATATACAAGACAGTAATGGTATACACAATGACCAAAGGCTATGGGTATTCAATCAAAGAAAGGTTATCCTATGAATTAATTAGAGAACAGTCAATTTCTCTGGGCATTATGTGTCCTTCTTATGAGGAAAATGAGGGAGTTTCTCCCCTACATTCCTTTTAGGCCATAAAACCAGTGATATCATGTTTAGTTGTCATGGTGATCAAGGTGGGTGATGGTGTTCAGCCGAAGCCCTGGCACTCAGTCTATTGAATGAGGGGACTGTGACGATTTGTTAATCTAATGAATAATTGATTTGTTAAATCAAATAAAAATTAGTGTGTCAGATTGGTAGAGACGCTACACAAGTAAAGATAAACTAATTGCAGAAATCATCCTTTTTAACTATTATTGTTTTATTAGGAAACGAACAGGTTTGTTATCCTAGTTACATATTTATTTTAGTTATATCTTATTATAGCTATATATATATATATAATTATAATACTCTATATATATTATTGATATATAAGATTACTATTATATATTTATATATATAATGATATGAAGCACCCAAACAGGAGCTAATTCCATAAATCTGATAATACTGTAAATGCAAATGGATATATAAGTAAACCAAAATAGATAGCGTGGTCTGTCTGAATACTAATTGAAGTAAATCAAAATATATATTTATAAATCAGAATATATAAATGTAAACCAGAATATAAAGATACAAATCTGAATATATAAATGCAACTCAGAATATATAGTTGTAAGTCTGAATATAAAAATGTAAATCATGAATATATAGTTATAATTCTGAAAATATAATTGTAAATCAAAATATACATTTAAAAATCCTGAATATATAAATGCAAATCTGAACTATATATTCTCACATATCAATGTAATTATAACTTTATTATCAGGCATGCCAATATTAATTTTTTTAATGAAAACAGAATGCCTGTACATCCTGTATACACGTATCAGTCCAGATATTGTACTATAGTAAGTGCATATCACTTATCTAAACCAAACGTAATATTTTCCCTCTACTTGAAAAAAGGCTGGTGGTACTATAAAATCCTCAGTCAGTGACAGTGTTAATACCTAGCTGAAACATAATCTGTTTACAAGTACTTGATTTTATTGCAGCAGCATGTGATAGACAGTAATAATTACAATAATTAATATAGTACAATATCTCCATTGATACTTACACAGGATGTTTAGGCATACTGTTTTCAAGCAATAAGAACTTACATTTACAAGAATGCACACACACAACATTTTTATTCAAATTTGTATTCTCTCTTTTTTATGATTATAATATTTAGATTTTTTTTTTATTGATGCGGAAATTTCACATTTAATGGAGTGTAAGATTCTGTTAACTGACAAGTAGTCATTGGTTTCTGGCATTTCTTCCCAGATGCAAAGTTAAGGAACTTGAATAATTCAATCAGATATTGCCATCCAAGCAAAAACTAAACGATCCATCAGAGAAGCTAACCTAAGGTATAACCTTACCTATACATTTTTAGTGTATTTCTGAACTGACCAGCACCTCTATTGACAACTTTAGCAAAAAAGTAGGAGCATTGGATCTGCCTGCAGTGTCTTATCTGAAAATGGCAGTAACTTGCAAGAATGTGGGAGCTCAATCGACTGCATCCACTCGTGGGATCCTTTTCATACATATGGATGCTCAACCACATTTTGCGAGTGGAGTGATCGATTGAAGCATGTGAGTGTGAGTGGAAGAGGGGTCGGGGTAATGATTCACATGCCACCCGTCAATGAGGGTGAGTTTTATTCAGCTGTTGTCATATGTTTGAGTGTGCTTGACTGATTAGAGGCGAGAGCTCTCATTACTGGGGCCTCTGGGGACACTGGGGAGATCACTGTGGGACTGTAATTAATTTAATCATTAATTGTAATAAATAATTGACTGTAATAATTAATTTGGCATCCTAATCCAGACATTACACTGAAGGAGTTTGACACATTACAAAAGTACTTAACAACACTATCAGATTTATACAGTAATGCTTTAAAAAGGCATTTCAGATTACTTTAGATAATAGATGAGAGATACACATTAAAGGAGTAGTTCACCCAAAAACAAAAATTTGCTGAAAATTGACTCACTCTCAGGCCATCCAAAATGTAATTGCGTTTGTTTCTTAATTAGAGCAGATTTGGAGAAAATTGGCATTACATCACTTGCTCACCAGTGTATCCTCTGCAGTGAATGGGTGCCGTCAGAATGAGAGTCCAAACAGCTGATAAAAACATCACAATCATCCACAAAACTCCAGTCCATCAGTTAACGTATTGTGCAATGAAAAGTGCTTGTTTGTAAGAAACAAAATCATTAAGGTGTTTGAACTTTAAACCATCACAACCACGACACAGCCAGAAATACGACAGATCATATAATCCCAGTGAAAATACGCTTCCTCCAGTGAAAAAGTCCATCTCCTGTTCTCCTGTCACAACAAAATCCACCGACATAATTGTTTTGGACCGTTTTTATGATTCAGGAGAGACAAGTTTTTCACTGGAGAAAGCAATATTATGGACCGAGGACTCTTATTGTAGTGGAAGCTGAAAATGTCTTGAATGATGAATTTGTTTATTACAAACACATAGCTTTTTGCTTCATAAGACGTTAATTGTTGCACTGGAGTCATGTGGATTACTTGTGGATTACTGTGATGTTTTTATCAGCTGTTTGGACACTCATTCTGACGGCACCCATTCACTGCAGAGCATCCATTGGTGAGCAAGTGATGTAATGCTACACTTCTCCAAATCTGTTCACATGAAGAAACAAACTCATCTACATCTTGGATGGCCTGTGGGTGAATATAATTTCAGCACATTTCCATTTTTTGGGGTGAACTATTACATTCATATAAAGAAACTGCATAATAACCAGGAATAAGTGATGAATTCGTGACTAAACAGACTATTTAAACATACCAGTTCATGCCGATCCTGTCAACGCTGAAACGCAGCCAGAATGGATCCATTTAAAATCCATCACAGTTCTTGAGCGCAGAATGTCCCAGCAGACAAACTCCCAATTCTGGGTCTTATTTTCATTTCATTCATATCTACTGCTGGTTTCTATTCTAAAAAAAAAATGCGGCCCCACCAAAATGACCAATTCCTCTAAAACACTAAATGATCAATAATTCCTATTAAATCACAAGTGCACGTGTTAAATAATAAGACAGCAGTAATAAAGCAGCAGCACCTCATGAACAGCCAAAATTGCCAGAAATAATGACTGTATTAAAACAGGTTTCCCTAAACACCCCACTGCAGTGCTCGAGACTGTGAATTAAATTGCAAGCGTGATAAAATAAACAAAAAATTCTGATTTTAAATAACTTCAAATCTAGTATAATTGTAATGTTGAATTGGTTATAACTGTATTATTAATTTTCTAAAAAATAACCACCTTCAACTGTAAAGCACTGGATTCATCAGGGTACTTCACATAATATTAGAACTATAGAGAATATTAGATCTCATTTATACACAAATGAAACATTGAAATGGTTCTTGTTAAAATCACTGAGGTAAAAATAACTTTTGAGGATTACTTTGGGACAATAAGGCATGATTCATAGGGTGATTCATTCTTAATAATGTGTTCTCTAATGAACGGTTTAGTTGTTTAGACATCATGTAGAAGTCTTTTCAATAGTGACCTGAAATAACAAGGTCTGCCGGCGGGAACTATATTGGTTTGGCTGAGCTGAGAGATTTACAAGTCAATTCCCACAAAAGATTTAGCGAATTATTTAATATGGATATGACAACAAAAGCTAGATATACTTTGAACAAATCTGCATATTCATATCATCGAAGAGGCTTGACATTTAGTGCATAATAGGCTTGATAATATGCAGGTAAACAATCTAAAAAAAGACCAATTAGCAAAAGCCTTTGCTGTTTTATTAACCCTCTTATTGCGGTTTCCTAAATATTTAATGTTCCTCAGTTTGCAGCATTACATTATGTGGCACTAATTCACAGGTTGTTTACTCACTCATGTATCATTCACGAGGCTACAGGCACATATACTGAAAATACAAGAAAGTTTCACTTAAAGGTGTGAAAAAGTATGCAATCTATTACATTTGAACACTTTGTGTAGAGAGAACTATAAGTAAGTCATTTAAAGGTTCAATAAAGAAAGTAACAATTTTTATTAATTTTTGTAATTAAATGATGCTGGTTCCAACTCTAAAAATTAAATGAAAATTTAAAAAGAGAGAGAGAGAGAAAAAAATACTAAAATAGTCATATTGGCTGTGGAAGCCTATTTCTACCATGGAATATAAAAAGTGACTTTTAAAAAAACACAATTCTGACTTTTTTTATTTGCAAATTCAGATTTGCAAAATATAACTGCACAATTGAAAGAAACTCACAATTACAAGATAGAAACTCAGAACTGCAAGATTGCAATTACTTCTGTGGTGGAAACAAACAAAAAACAGAATTGCAAGCCTCCGAAATAGGCTCATCTACAATGCAAGCCTGGATTTATGGCAATTTACAATACTTGTCTCCATCATTTGATGAATAACTGATGCTGTGATCATCTAAATCTAAATTAAATTGTGCTTACCGCCTGGTCTCTGCACACAGTATCACTATGACATTAATTGCACCAAATAGCAATGAGTTTTGAATACAGCGCAATCTATAATGAGCCTAATAAGATGGAAGTTGTTGGGCTGAAATACCGCAGCATTTAGTGAATTCTCCCCTCAGCGTTCTTCCTGTCCTACCCTTAAATTCATGAGAACTTGATGCAACCAGTGTGAAAACTCTATATGATAATTTCCTATATGTTTGCAACAGTTCGCAAACCCCAAATTTGCTAAGATATTACTTTCAAAGTGGCCTTTTTCTAGCTTATTTCTCTGCGGAGGTTCATAACTGCTGTTGATTAGCCCAATTACTGTGGTGTAATCAGCAATTTGATGATGTGGATGTTTCCAGCACACTGCAGAATCTTACATACGTGCCGTTTGGGGCTGAGAGCAGAGCGGAGCAGAGGCCTGAAACACCCATAGTCTGCAGTTTAGCAAATCTACAAGCTGGAGATAGACCTAGATAGACCCTATTGCAAGAATCAAGAATAGCACACAAAACAGGCATATAAATAGCATCTGAATGTGTTTTTTCACTCGTCCAGGTGCAAAAGGTGGTATCATTCATGGATGTTTATGTAGCACTCTGAGCCAATTTAATGATTCCAGTTCTGATTCTTCTTAATTAAACAGTTTCTTAACACACCTTTATTAAGGGACTCTTTGAAGGACGCATATTTAAAAAAAGAAAGGCAATTCCATTGCCCAAATGATTTAAAATATGATACATTAAAAAAAAAAAAAAAAAACTTGCAAAAGTTGTTTAGAGGCAGTATAAATACAATTCAGTAATTGAATATTTTCGATTCAATAAAAAGCAGCATCTCAAAAGTAATTTGTTTAATAAATCGAAATACACTTACTGAACTGTATTTTTGTGATTTACCAAAAAGAAATAGCTTGTAGCAGGGCCGTCCTTAGCTGACGCGGGGCCGTTTGCAATTGTGCGAGGTTCGCAATCGAGTTCCTGGGGGGTGGGGGGGGGGCAGGGTTCCCCCTAGTCCGTTCGCGGATTGGCATTCATGGGGGGGAAGTGGGGTCCCCCTCGGTCTGTTCGCTGCGGGGCACGGTGCGACCGCACCAGTTGGACCCCCCTAAGGATGGCCCTGGATTGTAGATTCAATTGTCGATTTATTGGACTACACTGATTGCACTGTATGTTTTTGATGCACTAAAAAGAACCGACTTGTACAAATCATTGTTTTGGGAATCAGACTACAACATACACTGTATCATTCGCACTGTAGATTCATCTGTAATGTTATAGTAAATTCTGAGAATTTTTGTAAAGTATGTTTTGCACTATGCATTCAGTTGCAATGCTACAGTGAATTCTCAATATTTTCGTTCAATATGTAGATTCAGTTGCAATGTTACTGTGAATTCGGAGCATTTTCATACAATGTTTTGCTCTGTAGATTCAGTTGTGATGTTACAGCGAATTCTGAGCATTTTCATACAATATGCAGTATTGCAATAATGCACCTGGTTCCAAACAAGATTTTTGGTTACTAATCGTACTAATTATGTAACTTGCTGATTTCAGCACAAGAACACGCATAGTCCCAAACATTTCACAACATCAGCATACATGGAAAAGTAAGTGATTTTTAAATCTACTTACATCTACTCTAATATAATCAAATGTTTCTTATTTATGTGTTGATTGCCAAATAATCCTAATCGGAATACATGGCTACTTTTGAATGGGCTGCCAATGGAAAAACAACCTTGACCCCGAACATTACTACTGTATCTTATAAAAAAATCTCATCCGCTGCTGCCGTTGCTCGCATACAGTATGACAATCCAAATGCTGCATATGCAAGAAACATGAAGCCCTCTTTTTAAGCTTCACTCACTATGACCTAATTTCCTGTCTTGTGCTAAAATATATGCCCTCAGGTGGTCTGACCCCACTCATATCTCTTCACTGAGTCAATACAGGGCTACAGTCACACCAGTGCACCCATCACATTTCATCTCAGTATAAGAGAGTTGGCGTAGGAGGCTGGCATGAAAACACAGATGTTTTTTTCACAGCCTCGGCTACAGGAAAGAATGAATATCTTCCCTCCTTCATTTCTCTGACTGTGCTAAGGCTGTGTATTGATTAAGACTGCAATGCGACGCTTCACCTAATCTAATGCCATAATGGGGACCTGGAGGTGGCAATCATACCCTGAATGCCAAACAAATCAAGCCGATTTACACACATGCACATCCGCATTCATACTTCATTCATGGTTCATTCTACAAACTGATTACTTTGTTTTTAAAGCAACATGTATTTACAGGTTTTTAATTTTTTTTAGACAAATCAAATTGACCTCTGTCTGAAATGGCACTTTTCAGCTAATTTATTTTGTGAAAAAGCAGTTCTTTTATTTCATTATTCATTCATATCATTCAAGTATGAAGCAATTCTTCAGAGTAAATTATTAGTGAAATCATTAAATCTTAAATTGAAAAACACATTTGCACACATGCACATCTGCATTCATTCATCATTGATTCTACAAACTGATCACTTTGCTTTTAAAACAACATGTACTGTATATGCAGGTTTTTCTTTTTTCTTGAGACAATACGTAAATGTGTTTCCTAAATAAAATTGTACTTTCAGCTAATTTATTCTGAGAGAAAGCAGTTATTTTATTGCATTATTTATTTATTCAGATCATTCATGTATGAAGCAATTCCTTTAGGGCACCTTATCAGTAAAATCATTATTTTTTTAAACTGGAAAAAATACACATTCACACATTCATGGTTCATTCCTGATCCTTTTGTTATTAAAATAGCATGTATCTACAGGTTTTAATTTTTCTTAAGTCAAATCAAATTTGTTTTGAACTGTAATCGCACTTTTCAGCCAATTTATTCTGTAAGAAAGTATTTATTTTATTGTATTATTTATTTATTCATACAGATCATTCATGTATGAAGCTATCGCTTCAAGGCACCTTATTGGTAAAAATTATTTCTTGAGTTGAGAAATGCACATTTACACACATACATCTGCATTCAGGGTTTATTCTACAAACTGGTCACTTTGTTTTTAAAGCAACATGTATTTACAGGTTTTTTTCTTTAGACAATTAATTTACTCATATGCATTTCTTGGTGAATTGTGCTTTGAGCTTATGTAGTCTTATTTATTTTGTTTGCATTATTTATTTATTCAAATCATTCATGTGTAAAGCAACTGCTTTAGGGTACCTTACTAGTAAAGCCATTAAGTCTTGAATTCAAATGAAACAAACAAAATCTAATAAAATGAAAAAAATATAAACATTAAAACTAACAAAATTAGATTTAAACTATGCAATTGCAAAAAAGGACAAGACACTACAAAAGTGGGTAGCTTTTGAATGATTAAATCTCAGTGCTGGTAAACAAAGAGAGCAAACAAGTAAATCCAAACAGCATCCCACATTTCACAATCCAATAAAATGTCTTCACTTAAAGCAATTTGTTATTTTTCTAAAAACCCCCCACCCAACCCAACATACCTCTGTCTGTTCTACCGTGATCTCAGGTGCGTAGCGGTCACATTGTTTCAAGTCTTACATCGGCATTACATGCTAAATGGATGAGACGGGAATTACCTCTGCCCCGACGCGGTCTGCAACTGGTGACCAATAAAATCATTATCTGAACCGGACTGTGATGTCTCCTTTATTCTTCCCCTTCATGAAATATGCATGAAAATATTTTTCACTGTGGATGAGCTGCTAAAATATACATTCAGTCATTGTGACTGTCTGAATTATTCTTAACTTCCCATTTACCTGACTGTGATAAAGTACTTCATCGCTGAGCTCAATTGCTGTTTGGACAATTGTTTAAGTGTAGGGGATACAGAATCCATCTTAACATCATCTACATTTTTATTTTGAGATGACTTCATGTGATATTAAGCAGTGCAGAAGGCCATACTATGTCATTTGTGTGGCGGTTTTACATTTCTTGCACCAAACAGTCGCAATTTAGAGTTACGTGACCACATTAGCAAAGATTTGGCACAATTATGGGCAAAAAAAAGTCCATTGTCTGTTTTCAGTAGTGTAGCGATGTATAAACTACAGTTCACACAGAAGTCACTTCAAACTAAGTAGCTTTCTGCTCAATTGACCAACAAATGACCATGACTCTGTAACTGTGTAGATTCTTATTTAAATCACTTTATTTTGACTGCGAAAATTCATCAAACAGCAGTAAATGTGACCACATCTTCAGAAATAAACTAGTTGTTTGTGGTACTACTGTACCTTTAAGACTATGCAAATGACCTTTGTCATGATTGGCTAAACTCTTCGCTTGTAAAACAAATCATAAATTCAACTTATAAACAGCAGATCAAAACAACATTTAAGTAACCAAAAAGTCACCCAGAATGCACCAATTAGAAGCTAGCAAAAAGAAGTCACGCTTACTACAGGATGTTAGCATTGCAACATAAGGAAATCATTAGCAAAAGCATTATCACTTCATTATAAACATTTATCGACACTTCACAAATAGAGTAAAAACCATTAGCGTTTTGTTTAAAATACGTTTAAGACTGTTAGCTAGCTATGCTAGCAGCAGCAAAAAATAATTGGGTTGCACAAAATGAACCTCATCTCACTACTTCCTGACAGAATTTCTTTAAAAAGTCAATGTGTAATCTACATGATGCATCTACTTCACGTTCTCTTACTAAGCTAATTGCTAACCTTGAGCTACATTAAATTCAAGGCAGAAACAAACTTGATGACTTCTAATCACATCCTGTTTTAAGACTTCCAGACGCATATCACTTTCAAATGTCCAGTCTCTGCAGATCAATGAGAGGCAGGAGCAGAGGAAAGAGAAAAGACGCTACGACGAAATTTCAGAGTAGGCTAATCCAATTACATATTTCTGTTGTCAGGGACGCTCTAAAATTTCATCAAACAGCAAAAGGAATCAAGCATCTACTGCCTCAGCTTAAATTGATCTGTGAACGCTGTGTACAAAGAAACTATTTTTTTTTTTAAATCCACAATCGATATCTGATTTAAATGACTGATGCTCAGGCTAAGGAACAATGCAGTAGCCAGACAACAAGCGCAATAATATACATTACAAATTAGATACAACTTTTTTTGTATCTCACAAATTTTTTTTATTTCTTCAGATAAACACGACACCCATTATTTGATCCAATTACAAGCCAGCTATATTTAGTATCTGTAACATATACTCAATTATTAATGAGACATGAAACATAAGATAACCCAGTGGCAGTATTTTTGAGACTCAAAAGGAGAAAATCAGCATAAACATAACAAGCAACTTAATCTGTTTAGGAGAATCCAGAAAAATATTTCATCTACAGATCCAGTGATTCAACACTATTGGAGATGCTTCTGAAAAGTCACATTTCTATTCACGTCCATATAATAATAATCAGCGGTTCCTGTTTAGTGCTCAAGAGACCCAGATGATTATTGATTAGCCCTCAAAACAGATTCAATTACAGGCTACTAAAAGTCAGCACAGCAGCCAAAAAGTGTGTGCAAGTGAATTCCTTCTGAGAACGCATTTGAATCACTCCATGAGATTCAAGAAGCTACCATTTCCTTATTTTTTATGTTTATAGCAGTGGGACATGGACAGCAGAGTGAAAACGATGATAAATGCAAATTATAAAATGTAACTAGCCATATAATCATGCATAGTTAAATTGAGCAAAGTATGCTTATAAACCATTAAAAAAATGTGAAGACTCTATGCCTACATCCTACGTCATTCGCTGGAACACCACTCTCTCGTGAACGCGCGTACGACAGTTACCGGAAGCTAGAGATTATGTTTTATAAAGTTTTAAATATCGATATTCTTCGTACACAAACGCATCACTTCGCTTCAGAAGGCCTTTATTAACCCCCCGGAGCCACGTGGAGCACTTTTTATGATGGACTACTCACTGCTGTGTGTGTGCACTTGGATGGGTTAAATGCAGAGCACAAATTCAGAGTATGGGTCACCACCTCACATCACTTTCACTTTATTTTGCTTCAAAATCTTACCCCCATTCACTGCCATTATAAAGCTCGGAAGAGCCAGAATATTTTTTTTATATAACTCTGATTGTATATTCGTCTGAAAGAAGAAAGAAACGGTTATTTTGGTGCAAATTCATCCCTCACTTTAAGACTACACTATATCAAGCAGATGCCAACATGACCAAACCTATGCAAAGTTCAAGAAAATACACCCTAGACTACATTAATTATGGATTCCAACTGCTTCTGTGGGTCCTGAAGCAAAGCCACCGAACTAACATAGGCAGAAATTATCTTAAACAGGCGTAGGTTGCGATCCAATCAAACTTAGCTATTTTAGTACGCATTTACTCTCACTTCTTTAAGACTACAACAAATCAAGCAGAGGCCAACAGGGCAGGTTGCATGACATACCCTCAACCATCATCAAAGCTATGCAAAGTTCTAGAAAATACACCCTGTACAACATTAAATAAGAATTATGTCAGGTTCTGTGGGTCCTGAAGCAAAGTCACGACTTATAGTGTAGCATAGACTGGAATTACCTTAAACAGGCGTAGGATGTTGGCCACCATGATGGAGACGGAGCTTGCAGCCGCGCCTATCACGCCAATAATCTTGTCCGGCTTGGCAAAGATGGGCTGCTCGCCACTAGCGCATCGCACATCAGTAGAATCACGCTCGATGAGCGCCTGCACAAAGGTAAGCGACTGTTCCAGGGCGTAGGTGTCGCGCGAGCAGGTGTCTAATATACGCGCCCCCAGGGTCACGTTGGGCAGCAGGTCTGGGTCTTTATTGATGAGGTCGAGGGCGAAGAGCATGGCCTCTAACCGATGAATACCCTTCTCCTTCTTCAGTTCCCCGCAAGGGGCGCCATGTTCACCCCTAGAATGCACCGGGAAGAGACCTCCCAGGATGATATCACCGTCCAGTCGTATAGAGTGGGCATTTTCGGGAGCAGGGGGCGTCAGTGTATCCGTACGCTGGCTGACAGATCCGGCCATCCCTGTCAGCAGAAGAAGACAGCCATACCATTCAAAGGCAATCACCATTGCGGCATAAGGTGGATCCAGACACACAAGCAGCAGTGGGGATGCGGTTACAAAGGTGGGAAGCCAGCAGGGACGGAGCACAATAACCGAACAGGGTCATCAGTGCCCCTCACTGGAGCATCTGCGTACCGGATAATGGAATCTGACGACAAGGAGACCATTGGATTCCCCTGGAAGTTTTGGGGGGGCAAACGAGGAAGGGCGCGGCACAAATGAGATGATGGAATATGAGGCAATCACATAGTTGTTAGCTCCTCAATACCAGAGGTCACAGACCATTAGAACCCTATGTGAGGGGGAACAGCAGAGGAATATGCCTTCATCAGCAAAGATTGGGCACATTATTTATCAGAACACACATATGCACTGCACAGCAGGGAGGCTCTAAGTGTGAAAAATGGAGAGCGATCGGTGTATTTGTGTATCTGTTAAACACATCTGATCTGACAATCGACTTTTAAAACATGCATGTGTTTATGCATAAATATGCATGCATAATTAGCCTGTCTAACACTTTAGTTTTGAATATCTTTATACAACAAGTGAGCCAATTTGCTTTACATATGCTGGGTGGAATCGATCCCAGTCTAGAGCAGTAGAAGACACAATAAGTTAAAAAAAACAATGCAGAATAAGTTTATGATTCCTTCACTGATGAAAATCTTAAAGGGACAGTTCATTTACTGACCCCCATGTCATTGCAAATGCATTCATTTCTTCCATGGACCACAAATGGAGATGGCTGGAGACTGTCAGTCTCAGTCAGATGTCACATTCAATGCATCTTTTTTTCCATACCATGAATGTGAATGTGACTGAAAGGGTCTCTTTTTGTGCTCCACAGAAGAAAAGAAGTCATGCAGGTTTGATATAACATTAAGGTGAGTAAATGATGACAGAATATCCATTTTCTGCAAACTGGCCCTCTAAGTAGCCTACCTCTATGGTAAAAAGTATGGCAATACATTCAACTCTATCAAATATCATTTTAATTATTGCTGTTATAACTAATAAATGTGAACGAATAGAGCAAACGGTCAACACCGTTGCATAAGAACTCATTAAATCATAGTATAAAATGTGGTCAGTTTCCCTTTCAGGAATGAAGAAACAGCTTTGCGCATACTGTTGCAAAAAAAAAAAAAACTTTAAAATATTTGAACTGGCAGAAAAATATCCTCTCATCTCTAATAATTGCTATAGATTAAATGCAATCAGCATTACTACGAAACATTTCATCAGACCATAGTTGCACCCGAATAGCATTGCAACATTTAAGCAAACAGAAAACACCATATTATAGACCAGCACAACTCACTCTGTCGCTTTTGCGAATATAAAGAAATAACATTTTGAATGCGTTCATACCTGCAGGTGCCTGCGCTGTGCTCGTGCGCTGATCGCTGCTGCTGCTTTGATGCTGCAGCGCATCATTTCTCGCGCAAATACTCCCACTCCGTTATGATTGGTCTGACAATTTGGACGCTTTCTGCGCCCCGAGCCGCTTCAAGATAAAGTGAAATCAATCAACTGCGAACCACGCATTGGAAGTGTTAAGAAATACCAAAAAGAAAAGAGTTTATTATTTAGAAGCTCCTTAAAGTCTATGACATTCAAGTTACGATCACTTATTCTTTATGAGTCGAAAAGGTGCGCGCGATGCTATATGATAGTGTCGTTGGAAGAAATATGTGTTACTGTTCAGATAAATGCAAAACTGTACGTAGAAATATCAGTTCAGTGTGGCTTGACAGCTGGTTTGAAGAGATCAAGCCGTCTAACAGTCACTGCTGTGAATTATCCCACTGCGCCATCTAGTGTGAACACTATGGACTTACACGGAGCATTCCTGCATGCAGTCACTCTGCAGTATTGTTACAAATAAAACTATTGCAAATCAACAAAAGTAATAGAATAATAAAAAAGATAAATATAAGAATAAAACGAAAATTAGAAATGCTGCCTTGACAACTAACTGAAATAGGCTAATTTGATGCACTGAAATTATGTTGTACTAAAATTGAAGTACTAAAACTATAACTGAAAAATAAATGAAAGCTAAAGCAGGAATTTAATGTGATTTCAATCTTAACAAATGTTTCATATTTTATATAGTAGGCCTATGTTAAGACATAGTTTGATTTTTATACTGGGAGGTTAAGCCTAGAGGCCTGCAGGCAACATCTAAAAAATTATTAAATAATAAACAAACCTACCCCTGAAAAATATACACTGGAGCGTAAAGCGTGACCTCAGCAATGAAACTGCACTGCATAGTAGGAATGACTAGCATCTAACGGAAAGTGGGTTTTGACAGCAATAAAGCACAATAAATCCTCTCCAGTGCAAGTCACTTATTCAAGTTTAATATAATTTCTAGGCTAGCCTATATAATTTCTGTATGTCAGATTCACTACAGATTCCGAAGGGATAGTTCGCTCAATAATGAAAATTCTGTCATTAATTACTCACCCTCATGTCGTTCCAAACCTGTAAGACCTTCGTTCATCTTCGGAACACAAATTGAGATATTTTTGATGAAATGTGAGAGCTCTCAGACCCTGCATAGACAGCAACGCAACTGAAGCGTTCCCAGGTCCAGAAACGTAGAAAGGACATCGGTAAAACAGTCCATGTGATATCAGTGGCTCAACTTCAGTTTTGCAAAGCTACTAGAATACTTTCTGAACCAAAGAAAACAAAAATAACAATTTATTCAACAATTCTTCTCCCTCCATTTTAGAGTATCAAAAAACATACGCACGCTTTCCCCTAAGCATAAACAATGCTGATTAGCAGATTACATTCATGCGCGCACCTCATCAAAAATATCTTAATTTGTGTTCCCGAAGATGAACGAAGGTCTAAGGGTTTGGAACGACACGAGGGTGAGTAATTAATGACAGAATTTTCATTTTGGGGTGAACTATCCCTTTAAGTGAATGTTAATGGATTTGATGTGTGTGTGTGTAGACACAGACAGACAGATAGATAGGAAGGATATAATATACAAAAGTTGACAAAGAATGTGTTTGTTATCTTTATTTTAAACAAAAAAGCCTACTGCAAGCAAGGATATACCAGGATTTTGCAAATAAAAAGGAGTGTGCATCATCAGAATGGATCTAGGTTTTGGCGTTTGGATAAAGCCCTATTGTACACATAAACAAAGAGTTTAATCAAAGCATTCTGCATGCACCCCAACTAAAAGAAATTGTACTTGCAATTTACTTGCTCAAAAGCTTCATTATAACTATTTATACTTGAAAGCAACGATGAAAGCCATCTACTAACACTTGAAAATGATTTTCTCATTAGCTTAAGTTATTAGTAGACTACCAAACTAAACAAATACAGTAGTAGTCTATTTCATTTTAGTCACAGTTGCAACCTTTCGTTAAAGACAAACACAAAGTTTAAGCGGTTTAAAAAAAGAAATATCTGGGCTCTCAATTAAGACACATCCTGAGCAGCTTAACATGTAGGCTTCGACTTAAAGGGTAGAAGAAATATAAGTACATTTCTAACAAATTAGCAGCATTTCAATCCATAGTTGATTAGAGAGGTGAATACATGGCAGGAAAATATGAAGCAGAGTTACATTAACTTATCTACTTATGAGTATTTAACATTAGTTAGACATGCTGTATGTATACAGAGCAACCTCCTATGTCTGTCCATTGTCCATTTATAAAACATTCTTTGTGTATTTTTAAACTGTCGGAGAGAATACAAAAAATAGTGGTATAATCCGTTTACAAATTAATCAAAATTCATTTTGAGAGTTGTTTTTTGTTAACAGCAGTAATCAGTCAAACTCATTCAAAATCAATTAAAGACCAATCACCTTTTAGAGGGTGCATACCATTTCTTTTACAACGGCGCCCTCCTGTGTAAAAAGCTGGAACAACAATTTTGGTGCACTTCGGGGGGGGGGGTTTTTCTCATTCAACCCCTTTATGAAAAGGTTATCCTCTTTTTTCTACCCACAAGTCTGTCCATATCCCTTCCTCTTCTTTCACATGGAGATAAACTCATCCATGGAGTCCAGTGCAAATGTGCTACGTATTCAGTCAGAGAAGAATTGTCTAAATGGACAGAAAGAAAGAGAAAGTCAGAGAGAATAAAACACCATTCATCATTAAATATATACCATACTGTAGTCAATAACAGGAATGATTTAAAGTAAAAAGTATGTGTACTTTCTATAAGTTTGAATATGTAAAAGGGATAGTTGGTTCTAACGTCATGTTCAAAACCTGTATGACTTCATTTCCTTCTACATTCTTCAAACAATTGTCCTTTATTGTGATTACAGGTTTGGAATAACAAGAGTGTGAGCAAATATAGCAATTTTTTACTTGTAGGTGAACTATCACTTTAAGGAAATGGGCATTTACAAAAATTCTCAAGCATCACTATTCTGTGGGCAAAACCACTGGAGGCTGCTAGAAGTGTAAATGGTCAGGCCAAAACATGTAAAAGTTCACCGCATCTACATATCTATTACAGAAAGCAGACGATGGGGAATCCCTCTCAGATACTGATTTTCTGTAGCCATGAATTTAAATTAGAGAGTAATTTCTAATACAGTGACTTTGTCTGAGCATGTGATGAGAAAAATAAGCACTAGCTTGGATAACAAAACGAATAATTGAAACCAAATGTGACCAATTTGGATACCTAGAAACCAAGTTTAAGAAATGAAACTAAATCTTTACATTTTTTGAAGAAAATGTCAGTATTGCTTGCCAATGCAAAACCTGCCGCAGCAATGCTAGGGTGAATTTGAGTGGTTGCTTACTGGCCAAACTTAGTCTTAATACTTTGGTTTAAAGCAGAGCTCCTCAAATGCAACTCTGGAGAGGGCACATGCACTGCAGGGTTTAGCGCCAACCCTATTCAATGACACCCGAGCAAGCTAATAAAGTTACTAGAAGATTACAGGTAGGGGAGTTTGATCAGGGTTTGAGCTTAACTCTGCATAGCAGTGGCCCTCCAGTGCCGGATTTGAAGAGGTTTTAAATCAAACCTCCAACCATAAATATGAGGAACCGTAATAGTGATGCTTGCCTAAGAAAGCACCTCTAATAAAGACAAACACTATGTCCTACCGTCTTGGAAACAAAATTTTGTGAAATGGCTGAATGTTTGATTCTGTAGAGCATCTCATCCATTATAGTCTGGAGGAATGCTGCAAGCATATTAAGGCATGCAAGCTCACATAAGTTTGAAATGTTGCATCCAATTATAAGGGATTGTACCTTCATAGACATAGTCCAGTCTTTCAAGATCACTATTTTTGGAACACTAAGTAGTGCTTTCTTAGGAGTACTTAAGATAGCTGGATAAAATATTTACAAAGTATTATACGGTGTTATTTATAGGCTGTGGTGCTCTGTAACTTGTTAGCAACAGCATTTTGATTTAGATTTTTACATTTTCGTGAGATAATGTGAGTGGTGCTTCACAGTACAAAACTCACCGACCATTACGCCAAGGCAGAGGTATCCCATCTTGCTCCTGGAGGGCCGCTATCCTGCAGAGTTTAGCTCCAGTCCTAATTAAACTTACCTGAACCAACTGATCAAGGTCTTCAGGATTACTAGAAACTTCCAAGCAAGTGTGTTGGGGCAGGATGAAGCTAAACTCTGCAAGACATTGGCCCTCCAGGAGTGGGATTGGACACCCCTGTTCTAAGGTGCACTGGGTGGTTGCCAGGTTGTTGCTTTGCCGTTGCTAGGGTGTTCTGGGTGCTTAATGTGGACTTGCTAAGTGGCTACGTACTTGTCCAAGTCAACCACAACCTCAAGTCTGTATGATACGCTGGTCCCTAGGTATGGCTCGGGTCCCTTTTTCAATACAAGTCTAAGGGAATTTTTCCCGCCTTTTTTATAAGCCTAATTGCTTTAAAAAGTAATAACACAGCACATAGCAACACACAATGTGGGGTACCATTAATGTCCATAACGCGAAGAGAGTTACAAGTTACAACCAAAAGTTTAATGCTTAGGGTTAGGGGATTAAGGCTCGCCTTAGCAAGCACGATAATTATCTTAAGATGCTTTTTGAATGACATAACAGAGGAGCAACCTACCAAATGAGGGCCTTTGATCGAGTGCTTCTTCCTTGTAATTTGTCCCCACTTGCGATGGCAGTCCTGTGTCTCCGCCTGTGTGTCTCAAGGTAGACCTTTTTGGCAAATGCCCGGCCACACATATCGCATGCGTGAAGGGAAAAGTTTTTCGTTACCCTAACCTCCGTGCAGGTCTCCTGGCTTCTGGTGATGGGTGGCCCTTTGATAACATTATGACTGCGAGTGACATGGGGGTTCTTGGATGCTTGAAGGTTCTTGTCTTGTCTATTTGGTGTAAGCGGAGATTCGAGTTTGCCTGTGTTAAGTGACGATAGAGCTGAATGCTTTCGAGTGTTTGGAGATGTTGGGGATTCTTGTTTCTTTGCTTTGGAAGATACAAGAGGATCGTGTTGACAGCTTTTAGGAGAAGCTGGAGGGTCTAGCGTTTTATGCTTCCCACTACCCTCTTCATTTGTTTTCTTGTTTGCACTGGTGAAGACTGCATCAGCTGGTTTCTTGACTGCCTGGTTCTCCAAGGCAGGCATAACCTTAGCCAGATAGCGTGATGACTTCTTATGCACCACTGTGATATGGCGGATGACGTCGCGCTTCCGGCGTGACTCGTATCTGCAAATGGGGCATCGGTAAAACTTGATGTAGATGCTGTCGTTCCCATCGGTATGCAGTTCGGCAATGTGCTTGCCCAGGTTCTGACTGGTACTGAACTGACGTTTACACAACCAGCAGTAGATCCTTTTAAAGTCAAAACTCACACCGTGGTTTCCATCATCTTCTGAAGCTTTCGAGATAGACTCTTTCTTTGGGTAAACCTTATCTCTTCTCTCGTGCTTCAATTTGGCCTTCTGAGAGCGGTTTTCTAGAATGGGCATCTTATGGACGATTCGCATGTGCCGCCTAAGCATTAGTTGAGAGCTGTACTTGCGTTTGCACAGCTTGCAGCGACAATTTGTCAGGTTGTACTGTGTCTTATCTTGCTTCAGAGGAGAGATTGGTGCTTTCGCTGGTGAAGGAGGACGAGTGTCAAGTAAAAGAGGCTGGCCTGGTCTTGTGGCAATGTCCGGTGTGATCAAATCCCGCTTCAAACCACGGTGGACCTCGTCAAAGTGGCGACGAACATTGGCCTTGGTGGCAAAGGCCTTTTTGCACACTGGGCAACTCTTCCCAGAAGAAGGTGGCGGTTTAACAGGATGCTTGCCCTTCACCATAGACAGCAGGCTGGTAGGCAATGTGCGCGTCTCTGTAAATTTGCGTAACTCCTCCATCCTCTGCCAGTGCATCTTCCGGCAGTGGCGTCGTACACTGCGTCTGGAGCTGAAGTCTTTTCCACAGAGGCAGCAAGAGATCCTCATCTCCTTTACCTCAGAGGCGGCACTCTCCTCTTCTTCTTCCTCTCCTTCTACCGGCTCAATCTTTATTTGCTCTTCGCAGCTCTGACCTTCTTTAGCAGGTGGTTCTTCAGGTTCCGTTTCCATCTCCTCTTCAAAATCTGACTGTTGGACCTTTTTGGGTGCCAAAATAGATTTGTGGCGATTTTTCTTCTCAGGTACCAGGATCATAGTCTGGGGTGTATGGGTGGGGTTTTCCGGCATGTCCTGAATTTCCACCGGTGCCACTTGTTGGAACACTGCATTGGGGTTGGTCTCAATGGCCTCCAGCTGAATGACATGTTTTTCTTGGTCTTTCTGTGGATAAATGGCTTGAAGAAGTTCTTTGATAGCTTGACTCTGCCCACCTTGTGATGGCTCTGCAGAAAGTAATAGCATCACAAAATAATAATCTTATTAATAGCACTATTATATTCATAGGCCCAACTGAGTACAAATTTGAACTGCAGAAAAATGTGTTGTGCTTGTCCATGCAAAACCCGCTGTCACAAAGCTATGGTGTTGTGGGTAGTTTCCAGGGTATTGCTAAGAAGTTACTAGGCCACTGATAGGTAGTTACTTGGGTGTTCTACTTTTCTTCTTCTGTGCAACATATTTTGAAAAATGTCACTGTTTTTTTGTCCATACAGTGAGAGACAATACGGTTTAATATGTTTTCGGACCACAAATGACTTCGAACAGTTGAAACATTCTTCAAAATATCTTCCTTTTGTGTTCTGCAGGAAAAATAAACCCTTGCAGGCTTCGAACAACAACAAGGTAAGCAAAGACAGAATTTTCATTTATATACCTGAAGTCTAGGTTCCATTGTTCACCAGGAAAAATTTATGTCTGATCACTTTAATAGTCAGAGTGCTTAAATGGATATACAAACCATCTGATTGAGGTTGTCGGGAAAAGCAGTAGAGCTCCTTGTGAGTGACAAGATTTGGTAGACCACGGAACAGACTTCGACAGATTTTGCACTCAAATATGGTGTCAACCTCCTTCAGCAGCATGTGTTTGAGGTGAGCTGTACCTGCAATAACAGCACATATTGAAAGCAAGCAGTTATCATTAGGAAATAATGAAACACATTACTTTGTCTTTTGGCATAGCATTTCGCTTTGAGTAAGAACAGAAAACGCCTCGACGCTGACAAAATTTCATACCTGGTGAAGAAAAGAAGTCTACATGAAATGTATTTACTGAATGATCAAAGTTCTGGGATTAAAGTACCTGAGCGAAAACACTCAATGATTTGATGAATTCCTGACTTGGAGGTCTGGAGCTGCTGCTGAAGCAGGGGTGGATCACCGGGCTCAACTGAATGAACTAAAACAGAAAACAACACTTTAGATTATGCTTTATGTAAAACAATTTTCACATGAATCTCCACCATTCTTAAGTTCCACGATTCGGGTATGAGGACAGCAAATGGTTTCAATCTGCTGTGTAAGATAAGGGGTAAAAGTAGGGAGAGCAACCCCATGGTAGCTGGTCAAACAGAAAGGGGACTGCCAAGCCATGCAAATACTGACCCTCCTGCACAGCCTGAACTCCACTTCCTCCATCACAAAGAGGACACCGTGTCTCCTTTTGGCTTCACACCCCAAGAACTTCACAATTCCAACCGGGATGCATTTCTATCTTTCATTTACATTTTAATTAAAGCCACACTACTCTAACTCTACTCTTTGCTCACCTACACGTGATACCAACTTTACTGCATGACAGCAGGATGGATTACACACATACAGACCCTGGATATAATAACTATAGGAATGAACTCAATGCTTGAATAATTGCATTTTGAATGTGATTAATGCAAATGTACAAAAAAAATTAGAATTATAATGTAAAGGCATTTGAATCTTGAGGAAATCTTTTACGGGGAAAAAAAAAACTTAAAACTGAAAATCAAGTTCCTATTTTTACAAAAATAATTGTATATAATTCCAATGAATAAGCAAATAAATAAAGCACTCATCACTAATACATAACAGCAATGAATCTATGTATGGCATTCTTGCCTTAAGGCTTTCAAATAAACCAGCAGTGTAAAAAAAAAACTTTGTCTAGATGAAACTACTCAGTGTTTTAGTTATCAGAGACATGTCCAACAAAGACGGGAGGGAAGTGAGGCCAGAACCGTGGCCAGGAAAAATAAAATAGTAGATCCATTTCCCCATGGACACGACACAGGCATCTTTTGGTTTGCAACACTCCATCATTCTTTTGGACACCTGCAAGACTCTATCATTGTTCCTTCAGGCAACTCTATACTACCCTGATAAGTAGTGATCTCAACTTTCTGTTATTTTCTTTCCATGGACATCTACCAACTGATTTGCACCTGGTAAAACCGTTTAATCTAAGGGGACTTCTGAGGATGTGTAAGTTACACCTTCTCATCTGACACCAGGTGGCTGAAAGTTAAGGAGCATTTTACTATGATAATATGTGAGAATATTACACATTCATTTCAAATGAAACGGGCTATTTAAATATTTGTGTTTTTTCCCATTAGTGGGGAAATTTTACTATAATACATTATTTTGTCAAAGTGGAAAGTAGAAAAGTTTGTAAATGCTGGTTTAAATTAAAGAAAATGGTACACTTATAGACAACATTTGCTTCTAGAATATTCAACATTTTTTTAAACACCACAAATAGCCATTTATTCATTTATTTCCACTTGTGTTTACACCACAAAGCTAAAACAATACAATTGCGATTGTCCAACATTATAAACCAAGTCGCCACAAGACATTTCATTTAAATCGAACTACACTGATAGTTCTCTGCAATAAATGCGTAGAGAAGGCATAAATCTTGATTTCACAAAGCCCGTGGGTTGGCAACTACCTGATTATGAAAAGGTATCAGCAAGAGTAGATAACAGCATCGGATTATCAAAATACATCCAAACCATGAAAGTCAACATGAAACCAGCCTTTTCAACTCATTTTACTTCTGTAATGGGATGTATTTCTGAGTGCAACAGGATATTCAACAAGAAAAATAATGTAGGCAGGAGTCGATTTTATCCATTTGGAATTGATTGGATATTGAAAAGTGGGCGTTGCATACCAAAATTCAGCCAAAAATAAGAGCGATTTGTAACATCAGCCTAAAAGGAAAGATGTTTTTTCCACTTTGGATCAATTTGCACTGACAAATCATGCACAATAAGACTATAAATGTGGATTTAAAAAGGAAAAAGGGTCAGTTTTGATTTCATGTTGACTTTAAGGTGCCGAGTTCCTACCTGGATTTTTGCCACAAGGCTCTTGAGGGGTTTCTGTTGTTTGGCAACAGCAGGCCTGAAGTGTCTCAGTCTGGCAGCATTTGTCACTAGTCCGGCTTCCCTGATCTTCGCTGTTAGTAGCCTCCATCTCAGAGGCCTGTTTTATGAACTTAAAAGACAAATCACAAAGTTAATCAGTGAAGCCGTTTCTTCTCAATGCTTTTGACGGAGGAATGATTTCATTCCCACATGCCTCCCGAAATGGCAACAAGTTCTCCATCAGCACAAGTAGAAATTCAAATATTGTATTCACAGAACTAGAAATATTTGCTAGTAATAAGTCTACAATGGTCGTTTATGCAGGTGTTGATAAAGACAAACAGACATTACTGTCGTTGTGATGACCGTGTGATGATGAAGACCTTTCACCGCACATTTACCAAGGAAATAAATGTCAAGATGAGGCATAACTGCTATGTGCTAAAAAGGACAAAACAATATGAACGATGGAAATGTCCGTCATGCATCAAATATAATTGCCCAAATGTAATGGAAAGGAGAATGTGAGACAACATGACAAACTGAGATTGCATCACAGCAGTTTTAACTATTAATGTATTGGACCTTTTACAAAATCCTGTCGACATGAAATGTTGAAATGTTAATCAAATTAGTATAACTATAAAATGTAGATTACTCCCAAAAAGCACATGTACATCTGCAAGGCGCATGTTAAAGATCGCTTCATCCGGAAACCATCCATTGTGTACAAACATCTGATAGATCTGTTCCGTTTTACATACATTCTAAATCATAAACATCTTAAAGAAATTTTCTAAACGTCTATTTAACATCTGACAGGAAATGTCCTATAGACGTATTGCAGATGAGCAGACGCTCTATAAAAAAAATACATCTTGCAGATGTAAATGCAGACGTCAAATAGACGTCTCCGTGATGTACGTGTGCTATCAGGGCTGTGACTTTCACAAAACTCTTTAGATTCCAACAAGCAAAAACAGACAACTACACACATATCTGAGTGGAAATAAGCAAATAATCTTCATTTACTTACAAAAAAAGCACAATGGTCACTATAGCTTGTGCCAAAATACCATATTAACTTACTATAGTTAGTGTCACTACAGTAAAACTGGTTTAAAAAAAAATCACTAAATACTACAAATAACATGAACGTATTTTACATATTGTGCAACAGATTGTAGCTTTACATTTATATACATTAACATTTCATTTTAATATTTTATTTCTTTTAATTTTTTTAGCTTTTGCATTCATTGAAATAGCATTGTGGTGTGACAAGTGCTTGACTTTTCTTGTCAACTATCTCTACAGACGTAACTGTAAGCAGCAGTTGTGGTATTTGGGCGGAAACTGAAGTTACCATGGTAAAAGGTTTTCACTGATGTGCTTCGGTGTGTGCCGTTGTTTTAATGGAACCCGTTTGCTGATAAAAGCGCAAATGAAATCTATAAAACGTTGCGTTGTGATTGTGAAGGACATACACCTGACCGCGCTGCCAGTGTCCTGCCCAAACATTCAAGAGGCAGGAAGTAGCGAGCGGTGCACGAAAGAGCACGTGTCCGTGGCCAACCGTACAAATGAACATAATTATGCTTCACAATAACCGCCTTCGTGCTTTTATATGACGCAAATCAGCTGATGGCAGGCGAATGTGTTCGAGACGAGTCCTACTGTGGTTGGCAAATCAGTAAGTCGCGTGTACATCTTACTATCCGTGTGGACTCGTGCCTGAACAAGTAACGTTACTCTGCAAACTTCATAACAATTGAAGAAATACCAATAACACTAAAACGTGAATTCTGCGTGTGACTGCGACGACTTGAAATGACCATCACCACCCAAAAGCATCAGAGACATTTGGCCACGTGACCCGGAAAAATAATAATTTAAAATAATAGACACACGATCTGTGCCGGTCCCTCTTGAAGCTTTCGGATTAAACGCGTTATAGCCATTCAAATCATTATTAAATGATGTTTTAGACAATAATACACTACAATCTAGATCGTACGGTTGTTTAGAATTGCGTGGTCAAGCGAGCACATTCACCAGACAAAAACATCATCATTTTACATCACGCTTTTACAAATAGATCCATTAACATGTAGTTAAAATAATAAATTCGCACTTTTAGAGTACATAAATGTAACCTAACTTCTTTAAAAACACACTCACAATCACGAGTCCCCATCAAAACACACTGGGACCACAAGGGGCCAAATGTGAAAGAACAACGTAAAAAGTTGATACCCAAATCCAGCAGTGACAGTCTCCAAATTGAAGCGAATATACCCCACTGGGACGTCTGGATGACAAGGATAGACATATTAACACACGTTCGCACGTTTGACTGACTTATGATGGAAAATTGTGGATGCATGTGTGCGGGAACGCGCGAAGCCATCGGCAGCACGAGCATCACCAAGTCCACAGTTGCTAAAAAGAGGCATGTGTGACCACAAAAGAGAGACTATCCCTCAGATAACACCGAAGACCGTGCGTTTGCGTTATTCGTGGCGATTTGCGTGGTTCTGAAACCTGTTGGAAAAGCAATGGTTTGCGTTCTCCCCTATGCGCAATCTAGACACGTCGTGGCGCATACACCGTTCATTTAGCCAAACTGTTTTAAAATGTAAGCGCAGGTTATATCGCCGGGTTTTTTCGGATATTCAGGCTATTTAGCGTTTTCGTGAAGCAATTTGCATCGCTCCATTATTCTGTAAATCTCTTTTACACGGTTACATTGTCAGGCCAAATCTCCTCTATTGCGGACCACAATGGGCCAGATTAACTTGATGGAGAAGGAGAGCCCTTGTGCGGAATGGAGCTTTAAAGCGGCATAAGAAGGACTGATGCTTACCAGGGAGTGAGTGCGGCGTAAAGGCGGGCTGACGCGAGAGCCTGATACAAAAGACGACGTTGCCACTAACTTGCAGTGCTTTCCGAACCCAAACCCAACAAAATATGAAATCGCGTCCACAAAGAGGCACAAACCGAACACATTCGAGAGGATTTGCGCGATCACAGGGCACGTCCGAATGATAAAGTGCTGCGCTTTGCGGCGCTGTGCCATCTTCCCGAAGCCGCTTTGGCGCACAGGTCTGGTGACCCTTCCGCCTTTACGCGTCCTCTCCTCTTCGGTGTTTTGTTATTAAGTGCCATATTCACTCTCAAGTAGGCCCGTGGACTTGCTCTATCTCTGCGGACAGTCGTGGCGAGTCCGAATCAACTCTCGCTCTAATTTAGGCGCTCGGAACAAGTGCGTTTTCCCCGCTTGCACAGCCAGCACGAACGGTGACGCCATTTTCTGTTAAGAACAACCACGCTCGCGCAGGATAGGAAACGACACTGGTCCGCTGTACGATTCCGGGCCCGAGTGGGCAACTCCCGCGGTCGAAATCAGCCGAGATGTGTTCGCAGAGTTCTTACCTTTAGGAAAAACAACGCAGGCTTTCGAGTTAAGATGGTCGGACGCGGTCCGGAGGTAGTTCCTCTCGCTTCTCGCGCTGACGCTGCCCTCTCGGAAGCTGTCTTTGTGCAGCGCGAGGACCTCTCGGCGGAGAAGCGGCTGTTGCGTAAAGGTGCAATGGATGTTCAAGACCACCGAAATGTGGCACCCGATGTTGTCGCCGGGTTGGTGCTTCACATCTGACCCCCCACAACCCGTGCCACTAATTGAGGAAATTAACGAGCCGTTTTTATTTCGCACACCCAAATGAAACCGTTGCGAATGCACCGATTCCAAATCCAAATTTAAGCCAAACTAGTCTTTCTTTTGGCGATTAAGACGGCGAGGCAATTTATGGAAAATATAAAAAAGTCTTTACACAGATATCTTTCCCAAATCAAATGATAATGATATTTTAACTATATTTGAATAAATTTATTAGGGATTCTTTAATTACAGAAACTTTTTACTACTTGAAATCTTGAAAAACTTCTTCAAAGTATGTTTGTTAAAAATGTATAACGTCCTGGAATAAAGTCAGGCCTTGATCAACCTTCAAGCATATTTTGTTGGTGTGGATTTTTGATATTGTTGTGATGGTAATGACATTTTTCAGTTTTTGTCGAAAAATCGAATAAAAGTTGGACTTGCTGAAGTGAGTTAGCAGCTAATTCACTTTGGATCTTTGAATGAGTAAGCAAATTGATTGTTTCTGAATTAAAATACTGAAATATTCATCAGTTTTGGTGAAGATGCCTAAATCTACTCTCAAATATTTTTGTAAAAGTTGAAAATTAAGGACATTTCTGTTCTTCAAAATTTCTGTCACTTATTATTTACATCATAACCCAGTTTATTTTTCGGTTCCTTGATAATTACATCTAGCCTACATATAAATTTAAGTTAAGTAGGCCTATATGTTTTTAAGAAAAAGCATAAAGAAGGGAAGTTATGATGTCTGGGTAAGAAACATGTCTGAAATAGAGAAACTGTAGCAAATGTAGCATTTCAACGATCTTAAAAAATAGGAAAAATTAAAGAAGCACAATACAGTATACACTTTAACTTTAAAGTAGGTATAATTCTATTTTAATCTGTTTTTTTAATATTATTATTATTATTACTATTACAACCCATCCTAGAGGACAGAATAATATTCCTAACTGAAGAATCACCTTTATAGGTTTCATTATTAATAATGTATTGCCATGACAGTTTGCAATTTTAGCATTTACAAAAATTAAGTCAGAAACATAACATAGCAGTGGCCTACTCAATGTAACACTGTAAAAAGTAACACTGAAAGCGAGCACACCTACAAGTGTTCCCAAACTTCAACTGTTGCCACCAGAATTAGCATGTCATTGTTCTTCCCATTGAACTGTTAATGTAAGCAGTTCTCTGTCACTCTCTCCACTGCGCAGCTGCATTTTATAAATGTAATTACTAACAGGTTTGTTTGGGCAAACTAGTGTCCAATGATAAATGTAGCCTAGTTGAAAGTATCAAACCAAGCGGCATCTGCAAAGAAATACTGCTTATCACTAACTTCACTTTTACTAATATATTTTCAATTTAACCACCAAGTGATTTTTAATGGATTCATGAAATCAGTTCAGATAGGTGTAGTTCATCAACATGATCCACACTCTCAAAAATAAATGGATTGAAAAGTGTGTATCCGCAGCAATGCCATTGAAGAAGCATGTTTGGTTCCCCGTGCACAGAACCTGTCAGTGAACAGTTTTTAAAAGAAAATGTTTTGCTTCTTAGTGTGAAGAACATTTTAATAATCTAAAGAACAACATTTTCCACTATAAAGAACCTGTTGTGCAATGAAAAGGTTTCATGGATTTTAAAGGTTCTTCACTGAACCAGGTAACAATAAAGAACCTTATTTTTTAGGAGTGCGCTGATGTCAACAACAACAAAGTGTCACAATACTTTTTATCTTTACTTTGCACCGCATATTTGTTGATTTATCATTTTAAATCGACCCACACATTTTGTTCGTTAAAAAAAAAAAATTATAATAATACAATAAATGTGGCTTATTTTAACATTTTATATAATGGTCACATCTCATTTTAGATTCTCAGTAAAACTGAGAAAATGCCGGAGTTTGTGGCTTACGCAGCCAATCTGATTATCAGAAATATCTTGACCATGGTATTTATGACTGAACTATAAGGTAAAGCAACAGACAACTTATTTCACAGCAGTTAATCATTTTCAGATCAGTTCTGTACATTTAAGTACATTCATTCACTACATTCAGTGCACTTTCAGTACATTTATCTGCAGGCAGGAATGTCATGTGACATATACTTATTAATTTTCTAATTGTATAGACACACAGAATGTTGTTTTTGGGGTGAATGTCACCTTCACTTGTACATACTGTTAGGAGTACAGATTTTCCTTGTCCATCAGTATCCATAGTTTTAACATTACCCCTAGACAACAAGGGGCCATAACAATTTGTTTTGTATTGCATGTAGTAATCACCTATTAAAAATGTTTAAAGGGGTCATATGATGCGATTTCAATTTTTCCTTTCTCTTTGAGAGTGTTACAAGCTCTTGTTGCTTAAAGAAGATCTGTAAAGTTGCAAAGACTAAAGTCTCAAATCCAAAAAAATATTCTTAATAAAAGTTAAGAGTCAACCAAGCCTAACTAAAACGGCTCGTTCTAACACACCCAAACATGTCTACGTCACGATGTGGGAATATCTGCATAACGCCGCCCAAATGTTCACGCAAAGAAAGAAGGCGTAACTTTTATTCTCACTGTAGTATTGATGTTGCCGCCGCCATGTTGTGAAGGCGCTGTGCTTTGTTGTGAAAGCGAAACTACTTTGTTTGGCCTTCCAAAAGAGGACGATATCCTCTTCGTCATGCCTGGAGCTGATCTGTGCTGGTCACTGAGGAAATACATCAACTTTGCGCTGTCGATCGCCGGATCGGCTTTCACCGTGGACGAAGCAGAGTCCAGCCCAGGGTCGTCACATGTGGTTGCCGCAAGACCGCCCGCCTCCGCTCACTCTAGGCCTCCGGCCTACGCTCACTCTAGCCCGCCATGTGTTTCGTTGTGAAAGCGAAATACTATGTTGGAATTAGATTTTGAATTGCCACTGATGATTCAAACGCGAGTTTTTGGCAGTGTAGAATAGCGCTTGTTGTTTGTCATTTCTCCGATCACAAATGCGACATGGTTTTATGTTTACGCGGCGTGATGCAACGCATAAAAAGACAGTATAATCAGTAATTATGTTCCCACTGGATGCAACAAATGCCTCGTTTATAATGGGTTTTAATGTTTTTGTCTCATCACTCCGACTGGACACGGCATCACAGTATGGTAAGGGGCGTAACATTTCCGTAACATGCTTGAGGTATTCGGCCAATCACAACGCACTGGACAGCTGGCCAATCACAGCACACCTCGATTTTCAAACCGATGAGCTTTGTAAAAATCGACGTGTCTCAGAAAGGTGGGGCATAGAGGAGAAACAATAATGTACAGTTTGTGGAAAATAATGTGTTTTTTTTCTTTTACCTTAAACCGCATAAACACATTTCATTACACCAAATACACAAAATAATGTTCTTTTTAGCGGTTTTAACATCAAACACTTGCAGAGCTCAGTAAAAATAAAATCCATGTTCATAATGTATGAAATAAGTCAAAAGGTCAGTGAGTGGGTAAAATTTATATTTGCATCAAGAGCTTTAGCTGCTCCTAAATTAAATAATGAACACTTTCATATGTGAGGTCATAGTTACAACTCGCTCAAACTGTAGTATTGAGGCTGCCATGAATTATTCAGCATCACTGCATTAATATGGAGGCCTACTGTGTGTTACAAAATGTATTTCTGCTTTGTTGATTTGTTTACATTTTAATTTTATTTCTGCTGTTTTCTGGTATTTTGATATTGTTAGACACAATTTTCCTCTTACAAATAAGAAATAAGTTGAATAACTGTTAAATAAATACATATATAATTATTAAAATATATTTATTGGCAAATAATAAACATGTAAAAATACCTTTAGAATGCTGTATTTCATGGACTCTCACATAAAACACTTTTATTTTTGTGTCATGGTGTGGAAAACGTTTAGCATTTTTACACTTTCATTAAAACATGATTATTAAGTCATGTTGGTTGGTCTTCATATAGGCGATTTAAGGTGAAAATTCACCCAAAAATGAAAACTGACATCTTATTGACTTCCATAGTAGAAAATATAATAGGAAAGTAAAGGAGTACCATCAAATTTTTGTTACCAACATTCTTCAAAATATAACAGAAGAAATTAATTCATACAGGTTTGGAACAACTTGAGGCTGACTAATGACAGATTTTTCATTTCTGGGTGAACTGTCCCTTTAAGGTTTAACTCTAGGGACATTTGGTCTTCACAAAGTTGGCAAAATCTGACCCACACGCATAGGAAGTTTTAAAACTGAAATGGCAAGACTTTTATGAAATGGTGAGATGTGTGAAGATTTTCAGTTTGCATTAGGTACTTGTTTTAAATCATTTATTTATAGCTGCATACATATGTACTGTTTTCATATAAATAGTTATAAAAGCAGTTTTAAAGATACTTAGGACAAAGATGCTGAGTTCTCCTGTTGCTGGAATGTTGCTGTACGTCCGACAAGCCCTTCTGTCCTAAACAGAGAATTAGAGAGGTCTGGATAAACTATGAACAAAATGCACAGACTCTAATCTGTCCTATTAAAGGGTATCAAAACATTAAAGACATAACATACTGCTGATACAATCAAACATACAAAATAATACATGGACATACTGAATGCATTAGGTATTAGGTCTGAATTCAGAGTCTTTGACTCTTCAGATGATGCCATATCACTCAAGCGGTGGTTATACTTACGCTTCTGTTATGAATGTCTCTTGTAATATTCTGTCATCACTGGCTGCTTCTGGGAACTCATTGAAATTCTTGATGCCAAGTGTCTTCAGTGCTGTTGGAAAGCCATGTTGTGCATATACAGAGTCATACCATTAGTATAATTCTTATACTCATGAATTGTAAACAAAACAATTTAAGTTTACATGGAAGTATTCAGGGAAATGGACTGTTAAAGACACAGTGCATTCAGGTCAATCTTAGGGTCAGTTGTTTCCCCATGACTTACTACTTATACAATAAACGGGATACTGAACTTAGTCACATTATGAATAGGAATAGTTCACCCAAAAATTTAAATTTGCTGAAAATTCAGTAACCTCGGTCCATCCAAGACGTAGCATGGTTGGGTTTCAATCAGACACAGATTGGTGAAATTAGCATACAGCACTGTTTCACAATGGATCCTCTGCAGTGAATGGGTGCCGTCAGAATCCAGCTAAATACATAATATTGCTTTCTCCAGTGAAAAGTCGTCTGAATCAGGAGAGAAATATGCACAGATCAAGTACTGTTCACAAGCAAAAACAGTTCTAAACAAATATGTCAATGGATTTTGATGTGAGAGGAGAACAGAATTTCTTTATAGAGGAAGCGTTATTATTGATTGTGGATTGGACGTTTGGCCAGAAGCAACAGTTTCAAAGTTAAAATGCCTTAATGATGGACTATTTCTTAGAAATAAGACTGCTTAAACTCTCATTCTGACCCCCCCCACGGCCAAACCTTCAACTGCAAGACGCGAACTCCCCTGGTGAGCAAGTGACGGCACATGAGAAAATTCGCCAAATCTGTTCTGATGAAGAAACAAACTCATCTTAACTCTTACTTACTGAAGAAAATAATCCACCAATGTGCAAGTCCCTATATGATGCCATTACATATCAACAGGCTACATGTAGAATACATTTTTAGCTCATTTTTAAATGGAAATATCATGTTTTTACTGCCTGTAGTGATTAGGTAGAGCTTATTTACGCATGCACCACTCTATAAACATTTAATTTAAGAAAGATAAAAACTTTAATAAAATCTGTTTTAAAAAAATCTTTACATTTTCAAACTCTCAATTTCACATTTATGCTGGTTAAGGTAACGTTAAATACGGCAGTTTACAGACTAAAGTAATCTACCAAATCTACTACGAGACGCGTCAAAAGTTTCACCTGGTCTGTAGAAGAGCATACTAGATAAAGTATCCATCAGCTCAACAATTTTGTGTTTCTCCAGGTATTCTGCCTCTAGCTCCCGCGGCGTTGACATCTTGCCCACTGCTTCACTGTCCGCCTGCAAGTTTATCACTGTTGCTATGATACCGCACATGCGCAGTAGAGGTGGCAAAAGTCAGTGCCCTGCCTGTAGCAAGAGTGATTTTATTAATTATCATGAATGATTAATGATGTCTTAATAAAAGTGAAGCTGTAATAAAGGAAATCGTTGTAGAAGAAATAAGCAAATTATTTTTGCATTCACCTCAATTTAATACCAAGTTACTTTTACCAGAATAGTTCGACCAAAATGTAGGCCTACTCGCCCTCATGTTATTCCTAAACTGAAATTATTTATTTTGCGGATCACAGAGGGAGAGGTTAGACATAATGACAGCTTCAGGCATCATTTCGTATATGGGATAAAAGATGCAATGAAAGTGAATGATGACTGAAGATCTCTGGTCTTGCTCCTATGGTTATTAAGGGACATCTCCCTTAGAGGTAGAGTTCTTCTGTCGAAAGCAGAAGGGATTTCTAGACTAACCTATGTTGCTTTATCTATACATTTAGACAATCTAAACTATCAATACCATTGATCTGATTTTATTTCATTTTCTGTGGAAGAATCGTGTGCACTACATTAATAAATCTGTTGTTATTAATTCACTTAAAAATGGTGGCCTTGATTTTCTAGATTTCTCCTGGCAGGCAGGAATGTCATGTGACATATACTTATTAATTTTCTAATTGTATAGACACACAGAATGTTGTTTTTGGGGTGAATGTCACCTTCACTTGTACATACTGTATGTGTACCAGATTTTCCTTGTCCATCCAGTATCCAAATAGTTTTAACATTACCCCTAGACAACAAGGGGCCATAACAATTTGTTTTGTATTGCATGTAGTAATCACCTATTAAAAATGTTTAAAGGGGTCATATGATGCGATTTCAATTTTTCCTTTCTCTTTGGAGTGTTACAAGCTCTTGGTGCATAAAGAAGATCTGTAAAGTTGCAAAGACTAAAGTCTCAAATCCAAAGAGATATTCTTATTAAAAATTCAGAGTCAACCACGCCTACCTAAAACGGCTCGTTCTAACACGCCCCCACATGTCTACCTCACTATGTGGGAAGATTTGTATAACGCCGCCCAAATGTTCACGCAAAGAAAGAAGGCGTAACTTTTATTCTCACTGTAGTATTGTTGCCGCCGCCGCCATGTCATGAAGGCGCTGTGTGTTTCCTTGTGAAAGCGAAACTACTTTGTTTGGTCTTCCAAAAAAGGACACGATTATCTGCTTCGGTCATTGACTGGAGCTGAAGTCAGTGCTGGTTGCTGAGGAAAATTACAAACTTTGGGCCCCCTTTTCTTTTTTGGCTGTCGATCGCACGGATCGGCTTTCACCGTGGACGAAGCGGAGTCCAGCCCGGGGTCGTCACATGTGGTTGCCGCAAGCCCGACGGACGCACCTTCGTCGAATCCGCCGGCCGCGCCGTTCTCAAGCCCACCGCCTCTGCTCACTCTAGGCCCCGGCCTCTGCGCACTCTAGGCCGCCGTGTGTGACGCTGCGAAAGCGAAAATCCTTTGTTTGGCCTTCCAAAAGAGGACACGACTAGAAATCAGTGGTTAAGTTGTAATTTACCACACGGTTCCAGAACAGTTCAACCCAAATATTCAGATATGTGTGCAGCACATTTTATGGAGGTTTGTTTCCTGATTCTGGTAGAGTAGACTACAAATGCCGGCTGTTCTGACTCACAGCCTGTAAGTACGTTTTTATATTTAAAGAAATTACCAAATGACGATTCAAACGCGAGTTTTGAGCAGTGTAGAGTAGCACTTGTTGTTTGTCATTTCTCTGATTACAAATGCAAGCATGGTTTTATGTTTACGCGGTGCGATGCAACACAACGCGTAAAAAGACAGTATAAGTCATTATAATCAGTAATTATGTCCCCACTGGATGCAACGAATGCCTCGTTTGTAATGGGTTTTAATGTTTTTGTCTCGTCGCTCCGGCCAGACAGGGCACCACAATATGGTAAGGGGAGTAACATTTCCGTCACACGTTTTGAGGTATTCGGCCAATCACAACGAATTGGATAACTGGCCAATCAGAGCACACCTCGAATTTCAGACCGATGAGCTTTGTAAAAATTGACACGTTTCAAAAAGTAGGGCATAGAGGAGAAACAATAATGTACAGTATGTGGAAAAATAATTGTTTTTTTTTTACCTTAAACCGCATAAACACATTTCATTACACCAAATACACAAAATAATGTTCTTTTTAGCAACATCATATGACCCTTTAATGAAATTGATTGGGTAAGTGTTTGGTTATTACCTCAAAAAGTGTTTTGTTGACACCAAGGGGAAAGAGAGTATTAAGGATAATACACAAATTCTACCCAGTTAAACATTTACTTAGTAAGTTTAAGAAAGATATTGGTGTTAGCTGCTCTTTTTGCTCTTTGCATTTGGAAACAGTACCCCACATTTTCTGGCATTGTAGACATGTGAAAAAGTTATGGTATGATGTATCTGTTTATTAAGAAAAGGGTACTCTTTACTTTTGTTTTGCATTTTGAAAATGTAATTTTTGGATTTCTAAAGTATGATAACTTTTTGTAATTAATCTGTTAATTTAATTTTATTAGTCAAATTTCACATTCATAAGTGTAAGTTTTCTAACAAAAAGCCTCTTTTCTCAAAGAATTTGAAAAGTACTTTTCTACTATTCTAGTAATAATGGAAAAGCTATAAAGACTGTTCATCTGTGTAATATCTTCAAACTCTTTGAATGACACAAAGGTCTTGTATCTCTGTGAATGTATGCTTTGCTTTTTTATTATTATTATTATTGTGTGTTTTTTACTCCCATGGTTCCAAAGTATATGTTGTATTGTTATCTAAAGCAATAAAAAATCTCTCTTTTTGCTCCGTTTGAGTGAACTTCCGGTCTAATCCTCTTCAATCTCATTATGTCTCTTGAAACTGATGGAAAATGGAAACTGAAGTCAACCGTGATATATGGTCCTGTTTAGTGAATTGTGTTACTGGCACGCAATTTACATTATATTTACATAACTAAATATTATATATTACTTTATTTCAAAATGAAAACACATTTAATTCATGAAATTAAATACAATAGCCAGCAAGAAATTAACAGCTGAAATCTAAAATGTTCTTTAAGAAATGCTTGAGAGTTCTACAAACTGTATGTAATATGAGCAAATATCCTTTTTTATTTTTTGCATGGAATGGTTCTTTTAATTCCCACGCACATTAAAATTCATCTTTATAAACCAAATCCCATTAGTATTCCACTGCTTGCGGGAAAAAAAGTTTCTGAGTATCAGTTGCTTTATTTAACCGCTAGAGAGAACTGTTTCTTGCGTACTGTATGGGTATGAGTCGTTCTAATGGCAGGAGATTGTAAAGGAGAAGTACACAAAGCTTTATATAATCACTTATATTCACCTGTAACCAAGTTTTACAATTTTTGCATGCTTTATGTTATGCATTTTCAGGGTGTAAGAGGCGAAGGGTGGGAACAAACACTCACACGGTAAATAATAGATTAAAAAAAATTTAATTAAAATTTTAGTTAATTAATATTAATGAGAATTTACATACAAAGCTGTGTATAAAATCAATGCACATTTAAAACAACAACAACATTATTGCTAAACCATTTCATACAATAAGTCACTTTTTAAAATATGTAGCAAAATAAGATATGAGAAGAGAGTTTGCTTCAATGATAAATTATGTTTTTGTTGATTTTTTAACAGGGGAAACAGTTAACATGCAGTTAACAGTTTAACAGCTAATAACAGTTAACTTTAACAGAAGAAAACATGCATATATACATACAAAATATATACATCCGTACATGCATAATAGATCTGCCGCTTACAATCATAATTATTACATCAATGATCTTTTTCAGCTAACAGAGATGTCTTTACTGTTGTTCCTTACAGAAATTAAAGTCATACAAATCTTTAATCCAATGGAAAACAGTCTAACTGACATATTGTGTCATGTACGTGATATTTTCCTAATAGAGTAAGCATTTTGATTGTATTGCCCAACTGGCATCACAATCCCTAAACTATTGTATCAGATATTCGAAAACAACTGATGAAATTAAGACCACATTTTTTTAGTATAAATTTAATAGGAGAAATAAAATACGTGTAAAACTGTTTCTGACTTCTGTTTTTGACGATGTGAACTTTCTTCTGGTCGAGTCACAAGCTGGATGAGTGACATCATCAGGCAGCGACGCTTTCCGTACTGCGCATGCGTACATTTCCGAGTCCTTGGGCACAGCGAACGCTGTAGGTGAAGCGGCGTACGGTCAAAATGCAGACCTGGAACCATCTATACCGCACACTCGCTACGGTAATGACTGTTTATTTGGAACAGGACAGTATACTTATATGGTATATCCATACTCCGTTGTACACAGAAATGCAATGTTGTTACTGCGTAGGCCCAACATACTCGCATGCCATCGTGCACAGTTGTCATCCCATAAACACGAACGAAGCAGTTTAACCAAGAGTTTACAATACATACTTAGCCACACGAATTTACTTGTGTGTATATTATATATAATTTATTAATAGTGCTAATGCATATTTACACAACTTCGAATTTGTTCACTGGTTGAACTTGTAGGGGCGTATCGTTTACTGAATCTTTGGAGCTTTTTTGATAACTTGCCATGTAGGCCACATTCTGATCCAGGTACACACCAAGTATTTAGCCTTTGTGGACATCATAAGCGTGTTCAAATACAATACTTAGTTGGCCGCCTACCTAAAATATGCCAGTGATGCCCAAAAGTGCAGTCTAGGTTGACAGAAGACTAGTTTTTGAGAGAAAGCCACATTTAGGGAATATTTATTTTGGAAACATTAGTGACAACAACATATTTTAAAATAACATTTCTGGTCATGCATGTGCTATCTGTATCTTCCTAAATATGTAATAGTGCAAAAACAAACCGCAAACTGGAAATATTGGATGCAAATCAAAACTAAAGTGAAAAACCAAAGAAAATTTGTTTAGTTTTTATTATTCTTTTAATATTTCTATTTAGGTTTATTTTTGTTTCAGTGTTAGTTATTTTAGTACTTCAACCTACACTAATTTTATTTTAGTTAGTGGCCAAGGCAATATTTGTAATTTTCTTTATTTTAATCTAATATTTATATGGAGACATTTGAGGCCTGCCTTTATTGCAACATAATTATGCAATTGATTAACTTTCTTTTGACCTTTATCCCTTTAAATGCTGACGTTTATTTTTCTATTTTTGTCTCGTTCTCCCTTTGGAATGTTTATTTTATTTTAAAGTGTATTCAAATATTTTGTTTGTCATTTGTAAGCATTAAAGTAGAGTATGGAGAAGCAATATCTTTATAATTAAATGTTGTTGTTTCTATTCCTATCGTACAATACAGCGAGGTCAGCACCTCCCCAACAAGCTGCATGGAGCCACAGTCTTGTCTGTGAGAACATATGCTGATAAATCACCAAGTAAGATGACTTTAGTCATATCAGTACTGATATATTCATAATCATTCAGTGATGACCTTTATTTAAAAAACAGACAAGTTAAATGATATGAAATGCACTAATATGTAAATCCATATTCAAATAATAATTTGTCTTGTCATAGTTGATGCTGATGTCACAGTTGTTGGCTCTGGGCCGGGAGGATATGTCGCCGCCATCAAAGCAGCTCAGCTTGGCTTTAAGGTATCGTTTTGACACCCCGATCACAGATGCCATCAGCTTTTCTTTGACTGCGTTGGTAACATGCAACCTTCTTTCACAGACAGTATGCGTGGAAAAGAACGCGACCCTCGGGGGGACGTGCTTGAATGTTGGCTGCATCCCGTCAAAGGTTTGTGAATTTAAAAATGCCTTTCCAAAAAGCTTTTAACTTAATCATAACTTGATAGAATAAGCTTATTTTTTTGTGCTTATTTAAGGCTCTGCTGAACAACTCGTACCTGTATCACTTGGCACACGGGAATGATTTCGAAAGCAGAGGCATTGAAAGTAAGTTCAAGTGTAAACATGCGATGTTTATTGTGACCTGTACCTCAAGGATATGCAGAAGCCAACAGATTCAATTGAGGCCATTTTAACTGTAATAAATGATAGTGGATTTGGGGTATCATGTCTTTTTAAGTCTGGTAGTAAATCTAATTTATATTGATTTATTCTGCATTAGTTCAAGGGATCTCATTGAATCTGGAGAAGATGATGGCACAGAAGAGTGGGGCTGTCAAAGCTCTGACAGGAGGAATCGCACACTTATTTAAACAGAACAAAGTGAGATTCAGTATTCATTTTCCCATTTGTTTTATCCGTTTATCCTTTAACGTGGTTGTGGATCAATACACTTTTTCGAGCCATATAAAATTGTTGCAATCCCTAGGTAACTCATGTCAATGGTTTTGGACTGATAACTGGTAAGAATCAAGTAACTGCAATGACTGAGGATGGAGAGCAAGTCATAAACACCAAGAACATCCTCATCGCTACTGGATCAGAGGTCACCCCCTTCCCAGGCATTGAGGTACATCAGCGATAAACAAGAACCTAAGCCTACATAGACAGCTGCCTTCTAAAGGTGTACTTCTTTTTCCGTGTTGTGCTTCATCTCGCGCATAGCCATGTCCGCACAGCTTTTAAAATATACTGTGCCACGCATGAGCACAGATAGATGAGTTCGACACATGTGCAGTATCACTTAGTCGACTAATTCTGTCATAACATTCACTTTGTGTCTGCGCTGTTGTGCACAGAGACCATCCACAGGGACACAAAAATTGCTTATTTAAGGCTCGCAAACAGTGTGCGCGGACGTCCACTTCTTCTTTTTTTTTTAAAGTGATGTGACATGTGGCCAAGTATGGTTATCCATACTAGGAATTAGTGCTCTGCGTTTAACCCATCCTAAGTGCACACACACAGCAGTGAACACACACACACCGTGAACACACACCCGGAGCAGTGGGCAGCCATTTATGCTGCGGCGCCAGTTGGGGGTTTGGTGCCTTGCTCAAGGGCACCTCAGTCGTGGTATTGAAGGTGGAAGACCACTCCCCGCACCTACAATTCCTGCCGGACTTGAGACTCGAACTCGCAACCTTTGGGTTACAAGTCCAACTCTCTAACCATTAGGCCACGACTTTCTTTTGACGAAAACTGTTTCACGCCGACAGTGTGCGGACCATTGAAGTGTACTTTGAGCTTAAGTGAGCAACCTGATCGATATGGAACCCACCCATGGAAACCTCAAATCACGTGATATCAGTAGAGTTTGTCAGTTAGCAGCTTGCTAAACTAACTGCACAGAACTGTAATAAGGATAAAATACATAGCACACAGAAATATTTAGTAAAATAGCCAATTGTTAATTAGTTTAATCATTAATATTGATTTTTCTCTGTAAATATATATTTTTTGTACTGTAAATTAGGGCTGCACGATTTGGGGGACAAAAAAAATCGGATTGTTTTTTTTTCTCTTCTGAGAAGAAAAATAATTATTGCTAAATAAAAATATTATACAAAATAAGAAATATTACAATTGTAATATTTCACTGTACAAAACAAATGGGTATTTAAGAAAAACTTTTTTTTATTTTATAGTACAGCTGTATAATTACCATAGTAATATTATTAATTTTATTTCTTAATTTTCAAACATTAAACCATTGAGCTTTTATTTTTTTGGAACACCTCATGGAGCCCTTCCAAACTGGTTTATAAGCGCTTCTTCTCATTAATTAAACTGCATTCTTTGATAATCGCACTAAGCCATATTGTGATTTCAGGTTTTTATTTTGATTAGTCACGCAAAAGATTATTTATGTTCAACAGTTTCCTTGCTTGGTCTGCCGTCTTGTATAATTATGGTCCCCTTTTGATAGATTGATGAAGACACCATTGTCTCCTCCACCGGCGCTTTGTCCCTCAAGAAGGTTCCAGAGGAGCTCATCGTGATTGGAGCTGGAGTCATTGGCGTAGAGTTGGTGAGTGAGTGACTGGATGATTTCAGGTGTTTCATTCTCTATTCATCATAACACTAATCTAAATGGTTAATTTTGGTAATGAAACTGCATGTTTGTAACTTTAAAGGCTGAGGATGTTTCTGAATTGGGTTTGATTATGGAAATCCATTTTGTTTGTTCCCAGGGGTCCGTGTGGCAGAGGCTGGGTGCCAAAGTTACAGCAGTGGAGTTCCTCGGCCACGTCGGCGGAATGGGCATCGACATGGAGATCTCCAAGAACTTCCAGCGAATTCTCCAGAAGCAGGGGTTGAAGTTCAAACTGAGCACCAAGGTCATGGGCGCCACCAGGAGACCTGACGGCAAGATCGATGTGGCGTGAGTGTGGCGTTTCTCCAGCTGCTGTTTGGGAACTAATTCATTTAGTGCTTTTGCCCATTTTGTTGTTTCCGCTGGTTAGTGTGGAAGCTGCAGCTGGTGGCAAGAACGAAACACTCACCTGTGACGTTCTGCTGGTGTGCATTGGCCGCCGTCCCTTCACCAGTAACCTTGGTCTTGAGGCTGTCGGTATCAAACTGGATAACCGTGGGAGAATCCCTGTCAGTGGCCGTTTCCAGACCAAAGTGCCCAAGTATGGAGATTTGAAGTGAGTTTTCTTGTATACGTTGCGACAGACAAGTCCTAATATGCTTTGCAAATCTCTTATAGTATCTTTGCCATTGGAGATGTTGTAGCTGGACCCATGTTGGCCCATAAAGCAGAAGATGAAGGTATCATTTGTGTCGAGGGAATGGCAGGAGGAGCCGTCCATATCGACTACAACTGTGTGCCCTCCGTTATATACACACACCCTGAGGTCGCCTGGGTCGGCAAGACCGAGGAACAGCTTAAAGAGGAAGTGAGTAGACTCCTTTTTATTTTAGCACACCTTTCTATTTAAGTTGCATTGTCATATCAAACATTTTCTTCTAACATGCATCACAAATAATTGCCTATTTTCCAGGGTGTGCCGTACAAGATAGGCAAATTTCCCTTCGCAGCCAACAGCAGAGCTAAGACGAATGCTGACACAGATGGACTGGTAAAGATCCTCAGCCACAAGGACACAGACAGGATGCTGGGAGCACACATTCTGGGATCGGTAATGATCTGTCTACTTTTGCTTTTCCTCTATAGGAGGTCATTTTTAATTACATAATTCATGTTCAATTTTCATTTTACAGGGGGCAGGTGAGATGATTAATGAGGCTGCATTAGCTATGGAATATGGAGCATCATGTGAGGATGTTGCACGAGTGTGTCACGCCCACCCCGTAAGTGTCCTGAATATAGTTTTATTTTTTTAAATAACTTTTTTCAATTGTGTAATATTTAAATAATAAATAAATAAAATATCAGCATTAATAATAATTAAATAATTACAACATTGTTTATATATATATTTCAAATGTGTTAGCATTTCCTTGTAGAATAATTCTGCCACATGTTCATTAAATATGTATTATTTATATTGTACAGGTGTTAGACTATTCTATGCAAAGCAAGCAGAAAACATAATTACTGATTAATTGTACTTTTTCTTGTGTCCGATATGTTAAACAACCTTTGTCGTGTTGCCATCGGTGTCTTGAATGTAGTCAATTTTTTTCCCCTACTTATTTCTCTATTGTTAAGTTACATTACTAATAGACATCTGCATAATGAGTCACTCATACTCGCCCATTGTTTGTTTTTTTTTACAATTTTAATGTGTTATCATATTTTTATTACTGCTAACAATTGATTTAATATTTCAACATGTTTATATACCTTTTATTTTTTTTTTTTGTAAGCAGGTTTATCAAGACGTTCTCCTTTCCCCAGGCACGGCTCAGGGCAAGACAATTCAGCGACAGAAGTTAACTTGCTGTGCTTCGTTTGGAAAAGCTATCAATCATAGATTTTTTCAATAAAACTTGGTATATAACCAGGATCGGCTAAGTTTTTTCAAAAAAAATCGGATCTTCGTAACGTTCTGAGCTTTCAGAGGTACCTACATTCATGCATAATCCAGAACTACCGCGTGTATTAGCACTGAGTCGTTATGTTAACTGTCCTACAATATAAGGTGTTGTGGGTTGTTAGTGAAGCTCGCGAGACGAAGAGACCCATAGAGCTGAGAAATGGTTGGATTTATAAATCAGTGTTGTTCACCGTTGGGTTATATGTAACACATTTCATACTGGTGGTCCATAAAAGTTCGAAACCAAGCAATAATTGGACGGTGGGAAAAATTGACTTTGGCTGTACTGAAACATAGACAGAATGAACAAGAGGAAATCATATGCAGGTGTTAATTCGTGCTTCATAAGGACGCTAGGCTTGATACAGTGTAAGATGTGTGAGGTTTTGAAAAGATTATTTAATGCAGTTTGTGGTGGTAGTTAAGGAGATGCTCCAGGTCAATATATCATCAAAAGAATTTGTGGCATGTTGTCAGTTTAGCACAGAAAATAAATTTGACTCGTCCATCAGTTGTATGAAGGTAAAACAAAAATTCACTTACAGTCAGAGTCTATGGCAAAATTGTTAGTACAAATTGAGGGATGATGCAGTTTGGTGCCCGTATTATTAATCACACATTAATTTTTCAGTCTTGCTAAAAATACTAAAAACGTAACTGCAAATTAATTTTAAGTTTCTAATTTGCCAACCAACTTTAATATCAGTCAGGTTAGATCAGGATGAAAAATATCACCTAATCCTTCAAGACTATACAGTTATATCAAAGATTATAATAAATAACGAGTCTATTATAATATTTAAAAAATATATATATTAATGTATTAGCAATCAAAATCTAATAAAAATGGAAATGGAATTTCACTATCCTCATAGTTAAGATTGTTTATTACTATTTAAACAGAATGTGTGACGAACTGAACTTTGAAGATCATTAACTGCAGAAGTAATTTCTTTTTTTTTATAGGGAAGTAAACATCAATGAATTTATTTTTAGGGTTTACAGTAATCCTGCATTTAATTTTATTTTAAAAAGTAAAATATTTTCTTTCCCTTGTTTGCATTTAAACATTTGCATCAGCCTTGTTTGCATTGTGTCAGCAAATAATTATATATAGTTTACTTATTAAGACAAGAGCATAGGATAAGACAGGATTTGATGGAACAATATGCTAATAATAATATGAACATGATTGTGATCATCATTTAGCCTAAAATAAATTTCTAAACTCAACTGCAGTTTCTTCTTTCAGGCCACCAGAGGTCAATGTCTCCTGCACAGAGCACACACACTAGTACTCTCATCTGCTATTCTTGGGTACCGAAGACGTCACTTCCGCTATGCTCACAGACATTTTTGTGTCCTATATGACAACGAACACAGCACATCTGAGATTTAATAAATAATAATATATTCAAATAATAAATTACCGTTTACTACCATTTCCCACACTGAGCTTTGGACCTGATTGTATTTTTAGGACCCTAACATGGGTAGAGCAGGTGTAACAGTTGGGCCATAATAATGTAAGGTGCTGATTACTTGTAAATTATTAAAAAACATATATTTTTTTTAAAATCAGTTCAAAGCACTTTTGAGTCAATGATAGTGTAACAAGATAACGTTAGCTAGCTTACTACACAATTTAATGTTAATTTAGCTAACATTAACACAATTGATAATTAATCATTCTTTTTGGACATAGCATTGTTTTATTTGAGAACATAGGAAGGCTTGAAGAACCCTCTCCCACTTCACGGTATGGGACTAACGTTAGTGCTTTACCGACCGCGTTTTGATTTCGGCAAATTAGATGAGGTGAATGCAAACAACGTGATTATTGATCATCAGCCAAACATCCAGCAAGCCAAAGAAAACATGCAGTCTACCTGAGGGAAGACATCTTTCACTTCTGGTGTATCTCATCATTGAAGCACAAATTCAAGCAGCCCATAGTTCGCAATATGCATTTCATTCATTCATATTATATGGCTGCAAGAACATGTCTTCAAATTATTTTAGAAAATGCTTTACTGACTGATGTTTCAGACTTTCACTTGTTATGCCATATATATGTATGTACTGTACTATGTAGGCTAAGTAAGTTCAGTATATTCACAATTCAAATAATAGTCACAATTCACCATGGTACAATTTACTTAGGCATATGGTTTGTGTAAAGTGTGACTTTTTTTTGTATAACATTAAAATTATTTTTAGAATAATTGTACATAAATGGGTTAAAAACAAATGTGATTAATTTTGAGAACCTTTTATATACTTTTTATGTTTTTTTATATACATTTTATTTATACTAGTTTTTATATAAAATGCAGAAATGCCATACACTATCATGTACAGTACAAATATTTTAATGTCCTTTATTCTGTCCATTATTCTGCTATAAAGAATCACAATTGTCCCTTATTTTCCTTTTCTGAAGTTGGTAACCCTAGCTGCCAGCGGTCCCTTCTTATACAATCTTATACAGCTAACAGCACAACGTATCCCAAGCATATTGTAACCTTGATGGAACCTTCCGGGAGTGTTTCGTTGATCTTCCTCTGGTAGTTGTGGCTGCTGTGACTGAAATAGGTTGCGCAGCTGTGACTCAGACACAAACGTGGTGATAAAGCACTGTGACGTTCACATGGTCCGAATGAATTCACTCCTTCCTCATTTCCCTTATTACAGTAACCATATATGGTCTATCACATGTTGAACACATTCCTCATGGTCTGATAACCAGATAGTGCCCAAAACATTTGTCTTATTTTTTAACAGTTTATTCTTGAATGATTTTTAAACCTAACAAACTTGTAAAAATGTTTTGCATGAATTGTGCTCGTGCAATATTTCCTAAAAATAAATGCTTATGGGTTTGACATTTTCCCAACCTAATGGAATTTTAAATTTGTGTTTTAAGTTTCCAAATACATTCTGGGGACAATGAGTATGTGTCTACTTCAGATACTTTATAATAAAGTAATAAAGAACAGGCCCCAAAAGTTATCACTAACGGCTTCGGTCAGTTTGGATGCACTTACTGAATCATGCCCACTGAGACCTTCATGTTTTAGAAAGTGGAAGCTGCTGTGAACGAAAGCAGGAAGGATGGGAGGCCTTCGGATGTATAGCCTGCTGTACCTGTTCTTCCTGAAGACCAGTCTCTGTTTTCCTTTCATGGTCTAAAAAAATAAACAGATTGGGGTAGAAATGGAAGTTATCCTTAAAGGAATAGTTCACTCAAAAATGAAAATCTGCTGAAAATGTACTCACCCCCAGGTCTTTCAAGATGTAAATGAGTTTATTTCTTCATTGTAACAGATTTGGAGAAATTTAGCATTACATCCCTTGCTCAGCAATGGATCCTCTGCAGTGAATGGGTGCCGTCAGAATGAGTGTCCAAACAGCTGATAAAAACATCACAGTAATCCACAAGTAATGCACATGACTCCAGTCCATTTGTGTTTGCAATAAACAAATCCATGATTAAAGAGATAGTTCACCCAAAAACAGAAATTTGAAAAGAATTTTTGATGAAATAAGAGAGCTTTCTGACCCTGCATAGACAGTAACAGAACTACCACATTCAAGAAGACTGAAACTGAAGAGATGAACTTTTGTTGAATAAAGTTTTTTTTTTCTTTGCACACAAAAAGTATTCTCGTAGATTCATAAAATTAAGGTTGAACCACTGATGTCACATGGACTATTTTAATGATGTCCTCACTACCTTTTTGGGCCTTGAATGTGGTAGTTGCGTTGCTGTCTATGTAGGGTCAGAAAGCTCTCGGATTTCATCAAATATATCTTAATTTATGTTCCGAAGATGAATGAAGGTCTTACAGGTTTGGAACATGAAACTGAGTAATTAATGACAGAATTTTCATTTTTGGGTGAACTAGCCCTTTAAGACATTTTAACTTTAACCCATTGCTAAAATATATGCTCTCTTGTTGCTTTCTCCAGTGAAACATGGATTATTGAAACCATATATTTTTATGTTTTTATCAGCTGTTTGGGTTCATTCTGACGACACCCATTCACTGCAGAGCATCCATTGGTGAGCAAGTGATGTAATGCTACATTTCTCCAAATCTGTTCCTATGAAGAAACAAACTCATCTACATCTTGGATGGCCTGAGGGAGAGTGCATTTTCAGCAAATATACATTTTTAAGTGAACTATTCCATTAATATTAGTACAGGAATTGAAAAATACTAACTGAAGTCTATAGCTCACAACACAGACATTTAGATATGCAAGTATTTCACATTTCACTCTTCTCCCGTTCATAGCTGACAGGCACTCAGTAGCCTGGCTTCTAATTTTATTTCTCAGCAAAGGTCAGTAGGGAGATGTTTGCTATTGCTGGTATTATTGCTGCAAGACACTGTTTAACAGATGAAGTGTAACTGTCAACACTTCGTTTGACATTTTAGCGCCCATCCTTCCTGTTTCGTTGCTTTTACTTTACCCTGAGTTCATAACTTATTTTAGTTTTCTCAGTTTAGATCAGCTTTCTGCAGGGGCTCATAAGCAGAGATGAACTCCATCTCTGCATGTGCATTTAATGTGTGCTATAGGTTTCCTTTATTTATATACCAACATTTTTGGAGAGAAGATTACAGAATTTCATCAGGACTCAAAATAAAAGCTTGATCATTTAAACTGTTGAAAGGTCGAGGGTTTGAATATTTAAACGTTTGAAAGTGAAGAATTTAACACATAAATATCATATTGTAACTTGTAAAAAATTACCACATATTAATTTATTTTATAGTATAATGCAATTGTAATTTACAACAGTAACATATTTCTTTTCATCATTTTTATAATTCAAGTTGATAATATTAATGATATTAAAATTATGAATAATATTAACAACAACAACCATTTTTTCATTAAATTAATCAAAGTATCATTAAATTAGACTGGGTAACTTGGACTGAGACTATCACAACAAAAAAGAGGTTTGATTCAAAATCACATCTAAGCAGCTTATAGCTATTAAGCTCATACAAAAATTAATAAATAAAATATGTGCCACTATTAGCCTACGCAGACAACAATTAAATGTCTGTCATGCGTATTCTGCAAGGACATCTGTTAAGTTACAGACTCAAAATATGGGTAAAACACCAGAAAAAAAACAGCTGTAAAACACCCAAAACACATTCATTTATATTCTTCTAAACATGCATATTTTTGTATTTACTTTGGAAAATACATGTTTCTGTGATTATAAATGATTGCTGGGGAGTGTACCTGCTCCCTGCAAGAACAAATAGCCTATTATTCTACAGGCACTGAAATGCACAAACGATTGGAAAATGAAATTTAAGTGTTTCCATCCCACTGATGCTGCATGATATTGCTGTTCCATTTCAAGCGTCCACATAAAAATCATTGATTTTCTCCATGTAGCCCACATAATGATCTGTGATCTGATTTCATTGCTAAAAAAAATATTCATGGGCAAACATCAATGTAAAGTGAAGCATTATATGTTATACTGTAAAAGTCTTCGTCTATGTAAAGGCTATTTGATGGTTTCTGAGAGCTGTAAAGCTCACACACTACTTTCCGATGATGGGAAGGCATTAACCCCTGAAGATTACACACCAAAGAAGCTCAATCCAATTAGCTAATTACAGATGGATTGATGGTAAATGTAGAGTGAGAGAAATGTGTGACCTCCTGTTAAGTTTATGGTCTGTGTTTAATTTTAGTTCAGCTGTTATTAGCAACTCTATTTCGCTTTGTGCTTTATTCTGAACCGGTTTCAGTTTCCTAACTTATGTTAAACATTGGACTAAAGTAGCTTGTGATGTCAATGGTTTTCCAGTCACATTAAACAGGTTAATTTTAATGTTTTCCATGTGCATGACCATTTGTAACTGTCTGTCTGTCCGTTCAAGTTTTGAACATAGCTGTTAAACGTGTTGAAGTTTAATCCTTAATCCTATATAATATTATATACAGGTGCATCTCAATAAATTTATGAAATGTTTTTAAAAGTTCATTTTTTCAGTAATTCAACTCAAATTGAGAAACTCGTGTATTAAATAAATTAATTGCACAGAGACTGAAGTAGTTTAAGTCTTTGGTTCTTTTAATTGTGATGATTTTGGCTCACATTATTTTGTGTATTTGGTGTAATGAAATGTGTTTATGCAGTTTAAAGTTAAAAAAACATTATTTTCCACATACTGTACATTATTGTTTCTCCTCTATGCCCCGCCTTTTTGAAACGCGTCGATTTTTAAAAAACTCATCGGTCTGAAAAAGCGAGATGTACTCTGATTGGCAAGCTATCCAGTGCGTTATGATTGGCACGAATACCTCAAGCGTGTGACGGAAAAATGTTACGCCCCTACCATACTGTTATGCCCTGTCCGGCCAGAGCGACGATTCAAAAACAAGGAAAACCCATTACAAAAGAGGCATTTGTTGCATCCAGTAGGGACATAATAATGATTTATAATGACTTATACGGCTTTTTTACGCCTTGCTTGCATTTGCAATTCGCATCGTATACCGCGTAAACATAAAACCCTGTCTGCATTTGTGATCAGAGAATTGACAAACAACAAGCGCTACTCTACACAGCCCAAAACTCACGTTTGAATCATCAGTGGCAAATCCTAAATGAAAATGTACTTACAGACTGTGAGTCAAAACTGCCGGCATTTTAGTCTAACGTTACTCCCAGGATCAGTAAACAGTCCTCCAAAAAATGTGCCAGCGATCCACAGCACTAAATTGAAGTATTCCCTCAGCGACCAGCACGGATTCAGCTCTTGGCATGACGAAGCTGATATCGTCCTCTTTTGTAAGGCCAAACTAAGTAGTTTTGCTTTCACAACTAAACACAGCGCCTTCACGACATGGCGCAGCGGCAACAATACTACAGCGAGAAAAAAAAGTTACGCCTTCTTTCCTTTGCGTGCACATTTGTGCGGTGTTATGCAAATCTTCCCACATATTGATGTAGATATGTGGGGCGTGTTTGAACGAGGCGTTTTAGGTAGGGGGCTGACTCTTAACTTTTTAAAGAATATCTCTTTGGATTTGAGACTTTAGTCGTTGCAAATTTACAGATCTTCTTTATGAACCAAGAGATTGTAACACTCCAAAGAGAAAGGAAAAAATAATCATCATATGACCCTTGAAACAAAAAACCCTCCAATTCACTATCTCAACAACTTAGAATATGGTGACATGCCAATCAGTTAATCAACCAACACCTGCAAAGTGTTCCTGAGCCTTCAAAATGGTCTCTCAGTTTGGTTCACTAGGCTACACGATCATGTGGAAGACTGCTGATCTGACAGTTGTCAAAGACAATCATTGACACCCTTCACAAGGTGGTAAGCCACAAACATTCATTGCCAAGAAGCTGGCTGTTCACAGAGTGCTATATCCAAGCATATTAACAGAAAGTTGAGTGGAAGGAAAAAGTGTGGAAGAAAAAGATGACAACCAACCGAGAGAACCGCAGCCTTCAACCAGAAATCGATTCAAGAATTTGAGTGAACTTCACAAGGAATGGAACTGAGCTGGTCAAGGCATCAAGAGCCACCACACACAGACGTGTCAAGGAATTTGGCTACAGTTGTGATTTTCCTCTTGTTAAGCCACTCCTGAACACAGACAACGTCAGAGGCGTCTTAACCTGGGCTAAGGAGAAGAAGAACTGGACTGTTGTCCAGTGGTCCAAAGTCCTCTTTTCAGATGTGAGCAAGTTTTGTATTTCATTTGGAACCAAGGTCCTAGAGTCTGGAGGAAAGGTGAAGCTCATAGCCAAAGTTGCTTGAAGTCCAATGTTAAGTTTCCACAATCTGTGATGATTTGGGGTGCAATGTCACTGCACCCGTTTACCAAGAATTTTGGAGCACTTTCCATGCTTCCGTCTGCTGCCAGCTTTTTGAAGATGCTGATTTCATTTTCCAGCAGGATTTGGCACCTGCCCACACTGCCAAAAGCTTGTTAAATGACCGTGGTGTTGGTGTGCTTGACTGGCCAGCAATCTCACCAGACCTGAACCCTATAGAGAATTTATGGGGTATTGTCATGAGGAAAATGAGAAAAAAGAGACCAAAAAATGCAGATGAGCTGAAGGCCACTGTCAAAGAAAACTGGGCTTCCATACCACCTCTGCAGTGCCACAAACTGATCACCTCCATGCCACACCGAATCGAGGCAGCAATTAAAGCAAAAGGAGCCCCTACCAAGTATTGAGTACATGTACAGTAAATTAACATACTTTCCAGAAGTCCAACATTTCACTAAAAATGTTTTTTTTTTATTGTCTTATGAAGTATTCTAAATTGTTGAGATAGTGAATTGGTGGGTTTTTGTTAAATGTGAGCCACAATCATCACAATTAAAAGAACCAAAGACTTAAACTACTTCAGGCTGTGTGCATTGAATTTATTTAATACAGAGTATTTGAATTTATTTAATACACGAGTTTCTGAAATAAACGAACTTTTCCACGACATTCTAATTTATTGAGATGCACCTGTATTTACCAAAACACTGTGGTAATGAATAATATCTGGAACAAAATGCTTAAACTTAATTACACAATAGAGTTGACACCAAAAAACATAGTGACACCACTGTCTAAACATGCTAAATAAAATATGTCATATGAAATCCCCTTTTTCAAGTCACATAAAACGAGTCACGGCCACAAACAATGACAATATATTTTCCAGAGGACCTCATTTTGTCTGGGGGAAAACATTAATGCATTATGTTTTTTACAGTCTTCGTGTGTTCAGGGTGGAGTACTGACAATAACAGTCACTACATGTGACATTTAAGGGCACTTTTAATGTGGTTGAAAACAACCACAAGAGTATTGTGTGGGATTTTATGTTTTCTGTGGAAACTCGAAGCAGCATGTAAACACAATGCGCAACGAGTCTTTTCAGGAATTTATGTCTAAACTTAATTAAACAATGCCATTATCACTACCGTGACATAACTGTCTTAATAGCAAGTAATAGCTCACCTGCTAATTTCAGCGCCACAACGGAACTGTCTGCACCATTATACATTTTAACGAATGCGTCCTTAGCCCCGCCCACAATTCACGCCATTGGTTGAATCGTCAATTAGTAATTACTAACCTAATCGTCAATTAGTATGTAATATTAATACATATTATTAATAAAAACGCTACTAATAGTAATTATTATTTTATTAATTATTTATTGATAATTATAACATTTATGTTTTTTTTCTCTCTAATATATATTTAATATATATTATCAGATTATTTTCTCTAATAAAAATATTCACATTTTTAGATAATGGACAACAGGTGTTCCGCAGGACTTCAAAGACTGGCTCAGCCTTGCTCCAGATATCAAAGGTGCTTCAAAAGCAGCAAGAGACCAGATGTTTATAAACCTGGAGCATTGAGATTGGCTTGAGATAATGAAAATATTCCCCTTCCTGGATTTTATAACAAGAACTCCCTGTGCCTTTCAGAACATTTACTGATGGAATTATTGGTGAAGTCCATAAATGAAGTTTTTTTTGTTTTTGTTTTTAGCAAATCTATGACTATTTGTATTGTTATCTGTATTTATTCTTGAGTGAACCATTGAAGTTAGGTGTCTTCCAAGTGTGCTTAGGTGTGATTGTGCATAAGAATAACAGAGATTTCAAGCGCTAAAAAATGATACTTTATTAGTTTTTGCTTAATGGGCATATTTAAAGGAAATACATAAGTAATGCATAAAAATTAATATAAAGTACAACATAACAGAGTGTGTCTAAAAGCTTAAAAGTCACATACTGGGAGGTATTTAGATGTAGGTGAACATGATTCAGAGAGTGCACAAAAATATTAATCATAAAATATAACTAATATGCATCAAATTACAAGAATAAAGGAACAAAGTGTCCTTTGTATAATATGATAAATAATTTAATTTAATTTAATATTGACGTGAAATACACTGGAATCAAGTAGCTGGTCCACAGCTGTGACACTTTTGTCATGTTGTCAATTCTGAGTCCCTCTCAATAATTAATGTGTTATGACATTAAATAAAAAATTAAAGAGAACATTACAAGCAATACCTTCATGCTATCAATGGGATAGAAAACAAAGCCAATATTAAATGTCTGCAAGACAAATATATGGTTTTGCATAAAACTACATTTTTACATCAACACATTTGAGTGAACATGTCAAAGAATATAAAAATTACCTTCATTTTCATAAGTCTACAGCCTAATGCACTCCTTTTTCATTCCCTACAAACACAACAGCATCCAAACTTACTTTATTACTCAATTTATAGTTGTAATGAATTAAAAATATAAGGTGCGTAATCTTGTTCACTAAATACGTATATATAATTTTAAAATAAGAGAATTCTTTTAGAATATATATTTGATGCATATTTTGACAGCTGTAATTGATCCATTGCATATTTATTTTGGAATCCCACATCTAGAAAATGTTTCACCTCTTTTAACGCTGTGTTTAAAGAACACACAGCCCATTTTCATTCAACTATATACAGCAGCCAAAAGCACTGAAGCCCAATAGTGACCTTGTTTTTGTTCACCACAGCCATAATTCCTTAACCCTTATTACAACCCACAATTTCACAGACTTTCTGAACAACTATATGGATTTGATAACAGCCAAATATTTCTGTTTCTCTTTATAAAAGCAAACTCTTGGACCACTAACACTATAAAGTGTGGGGAAAAATCGCTTGAAACGAGACAAATGACAGAGAAGAACTTAATATCGAAAGTAAGCAAATGCAAACAAGAGTGCCATACATAATCTTTAATAAACAGACGCAATCTCCCAAATTAGGCTACACTAATGAGAGGAAGTTGCCGTTTTCCAGTAAACACATACACCATACACAAGCTACAGTTCTTTGAACGAAATGCTGAACCAGTTAAATTACACTAAGGAATTTAGTACACAAATCAGAGCAATATAAAGTGCTTTCTATTCATACAGTGGAATGTAAAAGTGAGCAAGAGAGCTGTTGTTTAAATCACAGCCCCTCTAATATTAATATAATAATAATAATATGAATAGCACGTCTGTGAGTGTGAAATTGCTTTTAACAGCCCAATAAACAAGTGTATGCGTTTTTGCTCCACTAATGAAAAAGGTTCCAAACGAAGCCACAGCAAAATTGCTGTGCGACTCTGAGGAACACAGAGTATTGGCGTTTCATTCCTCAATAAAGAAAGTTTTTGAATGTTTCGAATTAGCGTTTTTGAATTAATCAGTTGAGTGAATAATTCAATGACTCACTCATAAAGACAGTCATTGTTCTGTTCCTGAAAGAATTAGCATTTTTTAACAAATTGGTTGAATGGCTGATTCAAAGAATCACTCATGAAAATAGTAACTTGTTGCTATCTACTGGTGTATTATATTATGTAACGATACTGGTGAATGTTTTAAAAAGTGTCTTATGACCTAGAAATAGTGCAACTGAAATATTGCTTCTTCATTTTACTTCATGAAAATTCTAAGTCCTAAAATTTCCAGTTACCTAAGATAAGTATTTCTAGTTTCCAAAGTTGAAAGCCCATATTTTCATTGTGGTCTCAGACTTTGGACTGCATTGTATACATTCAACAGCCACTCAACAGATGGCAAGCATGCGAGTTATCTGCTAGGATGGATGCTTTCTTTTACTTCAGTGTTTACTTCCCTATAAACTTCACTTGATAAGACCAACTACTGGCGCCTGGCAACATGTGACTGATGGTTTTAATCAGCTTACATGTCATCAGAAGCGCTTGAAGACGGAAGCACTGACATTTATATAACTACCTTGACCTTAAAGCGAGCGCAGATAGAAGGCACTAGTGACAAATGCAGCCATTAACCAGTCCTGTGCTCTGAGCTTGAAAGCATCATTAGAAGCAGACCTAACTTGGCCAATCAAGAGGTTGTATTCCCTCACAGTTTTGGTGTAATCGAGTTCATGGGATGTACATTTGTAATTGCCATGTATGTCAGTCGTCATGGCTGGAATGAGGAGGAGACATTCTGATTGGGTCTGCTGGCCTGGGATGCTCTTTTGATCATGTTCCCATTTGTAAGAGGCATGATTGGAATCGACAGGACAAGAGAGGTAGAAGGGGACGCCAGTGGGCACAGAGAGTTCAATCCCTAATGGAGCTGTCAATGCTTGTTGCACATCTCTTGTGAATCTTCCCTCTTAAAAGACATTCGTTAAAGATAGATGTGTTAGGAAGATGGGTTTGTCTTAAAAATTGAGCAAAAAATGATACACAAAACAATTAAATTAATCTTTATACCTGATTTTTGGTGACATATTTTAGTGAGTCCATCAGCAATGTTTTGTATTCCTCCTCTGAAACACAGTCCAAACAGAAAAAATATTAAAAATAATGCTAGGGTGTACAATACCCAAAAAAGACAGCATTTTAAAGCCAACATCAGTAAAATAATATAATATTCCTGAACTAAAACATATAAAAGCCTACTTAGTTTGTGATGTGCAGCCTTGTTCAGTCCAAGCGCAGTATGGATCACGGGAAAGGACACATTCTTCACAGGAAGCATTGTAGTCTTGACATCTCTGCAGGTCTAACACTGAAATCTGACCAGGATATCCTACAAAGAGCTTCCTCTGTAGGCAAAATCAACAGTGGGTGAATGTGCAACAGAAACTGAATGGAAGAGTCAAAGTGTTCAATGATTCACAAGGCTGCTTTATTACCTTCTCAGAGTCAAGTTTCATTGAATGTACAGGTGCTGAACCATTGCACAGATGCGTTTCAGAGATGATGAATGCTTTGGAGCCGTCCTCCAGGATCTTAAGGATCACTCCATTGTCTAAGAAGAACCAAGACACCAAATGGCCGAGTAAGACTGTCTGTGGTCTGAAAGAACTAACGAAAGCTTTTGCAGTACAATACTAAGTGCATATAATGGAAAACATATTAACTCACATGGTGTATGATGGGCAATGATTTTTAAGCTTCAGACTATGATTCCATCCAACATGTCTGATATTTTGAACGAGTTCTTTTCTGTAACTATTTACAATGTCAGCAAGTGTATGATGCGTAGTGCTTAAAAATCTGTTCAGAATTTAAAAGTCATGTAGTGGTCATATCATCAAGAAACAAATTTACCATGATCTTTTGAAATGAAATTACTTATTAAACTCTCAAAGTGTGATGTTTCAGTTCGTTTCAGAACTTAAAACTTCCTCCAGAGTCCAAAAAGACTGTGGTTTCTGGTTATGTGTAGCACCTACTGCTCTGCATAGGCCTATCATTCTTAAGGATCCTTTGTTTAGCCTTCCAAAAGAGGACGATATCGCTTCGTCATGCCTGGAGCTGATCCGTGCTGGTTGCTGAGGAAATACAACAACTTTGTGCTGTGGATCGCCGGATCGGCTTTCACCGTGGACGTAGCAGCCCGGGGTCGTCGCATGTGGTTGCCACAAGCCGTCCGGACGCTCCTTCGTCGAATCCGCCAGCCGCTCCGTTCTCAAGCCCACCGGCCTCTGCTCACTCTAGGCCGCCGTGTGTGATGCTGTGTTTCGTTGTGAAAGCGAAACTACTTTGTTTGGCCTTCCAAAAATGGACATGACTAGAAATCAGTGGTTAAGTTGTATTTACATCACTGTTCCAGAACACTTCAACCTAAATATTCAGATGTGTGCAACACATTTTATGGAGGACTCTTTCCTGATCCTGGGAGCGGAGACTTACAATGCCGGCCTTGTTCTGACTCAACAGACGTAAGTACGTTTTATATTTTAAAGAATTCGCCACTTGAGATTCAAACACGAGTTGTGAGCAGTGTAGAGTAGCGCTTGTTGTTTGTCATTTCTCCGATCACAAATGCAGACGGTTTTATGTTTACGCGGTGCGATGCAACGCAACACGTAAAAAACAGTTTTTTTAAAAGGGGGGGGGGGGTCCATTATAACCCACTAATAGTCGACCAATGGATGCCCCCTCACAAACCTGCCCTCGTTTATAATGGGTTTTTGAATCATCGCTCCGGCCTGACACGGCTTCATCACAGTATGGTAAGGGGCGTAACATTTCCGTCACGCGCTTGAGGTATTTGGCCAATCATAACTCACTGGATAGCTGGCCAATCACAGCACACCTCGCTTTACAGACCGTTGAGCTTTGTAAAAATCGACGCATTTCAGAAAGGCGGGACATAGAGGAGAAACAATAATGTAGAGTATGTGGAAAATATTGTGTGTTTTTTTAACCTTAAACCGCATAAACACATTTCATTACACCAAATACACAAAATAATGTTCTTTTTAGCAACATCATATGTTATAAGCAGACTTCAGTGAGAAAAGAAAACAGAACAAAAACCGGTAACAAGGGAAGGTTTTCCTTTTTCAGAAGTAGTGTTATTGTCTCTGGTATGAAGGAAGTCACAGAGCACACATCAATATGTAGACATCTTGAACCAATACACCATATGCGAGTATACCTGTTGCAAGCAGCAGCACACTGTGTATGCTGTCATCTGAAGCTTGGACTCGGTCAACAGCTATCTTGGTGAAGTTCTTATTACTTGTGAAGAAAGGTGTGTCTTTTTGAATGGGATGAATCCAGTCCTTCATCTCTGGATGGTCTTTAATAATTTGAAGGGTAGAAATTGGAATGGAATTGCTTTGTTTGACACACTGGAAAATATGGAGTTATATCTGTTATAATATCATTTCAGTCAGCATTGAGGTCACAAGTTACAACACAGCACAAGTGAGGTTGCAACCATCCCATTGTTACAAAGGCCATGGAAAAAATGACTGCTCATGTCCTCAAGTATAAGAGGAGATTTAAAATAGCTATTGTGAGGAAACCATAGCTTTGGTTCACCAACAATGGCTATAATAATAGGCCTGAACAATTCACCTTTGGGTCAAGAGTAAAATGATTAAGGAAGTTGTTGGGCATAAACAATATAGAAAACTAAAGCTTGAAAAAATGTGTATTGAATGTAATTTTGAATTGAAAAGGCTTCACTTCAATCAGATGTTAATCAGATGTTGTTGTTTTATAAAAAAAATTTAATGCAAAAATATCCCAGTGCGACAACGTCAAATTTGGTAAATGCTAACATATTTACACATATATTAATTCTAATTATTATTTACTTATTTAACCATTATCATAATTCAAGTTTTATTTATATTAATAAAAAGAATTATTACATTTTTTGTAATAATTGATGTATTACTTAAGAATCATTAATTAATTTTTATTCTTCTACAGAATTACACGTTTTTCTCTGACACTTTACACCAGACAAGATCAGTTCTGACTCAGAACATCGTTATTTTAAAGGAGTCTTATGATGCGATTTCAATTTTTTCCTTTCTCTTTGGATTGTTAAAAGCTCTTGGTGCATAAAGAAGCTCTGTAAATTTGCAAAGACTAAAGTCACAAATCCAAATAGATATTCTTTATAAAAATTAAGAGTCCTCCCAGTCTCTCTCCAACGGGCTGTTCTACCATGCCCACATGTCGACTCATGGATGTGGGAAGCATTGGCATAACGCAGCCAAAATGTTCACCGCAAAGAAAGAACCGGCACGAACCCCCCCCCCCCAGGCGTCCCTTAACCTTTTCGCTCTACCGACTCGTACCGCTCTGCTTGCACCCGGCAGCCACGCGCCCTCCTGAAGACGCTGTGTGCTTGGTTGTGAAACAGCTAAACTACTTTGTTGGTCTTCCAAAAAGGACGATATCCAGCTGGTCATGCATAGAGTGATCTGTGGGGTCACTGAGGACTACATCAACTTTAACCTGCAAGGCAGAAGTCCAGCCCGCATCAGCTCCTCTATCTGGCCTCAGCAAAACGCTAAGCCGGGATTCCCGCACCGCGCTGAGGCGCCGGTTTCCCGTTGACCCTGATGATCTCAAAAGCGAGTTTGGGAGCTCCCCCCCACCCCTAGTCTAGAGTACCACTTGTTGTTTGTCATTTCTCTGATCACAACTGCAGACAGAGTTTTATGTTTATTACGAGGCCGATTGCATGCAAACCGACACACGGTTTTAAACCTCTTGTTACAAACCGAAGTAGAAGTCATTATATCCGTAATTACGTCCCACTGGATGAAACAAAGCCTCGTTTGTAATGGGTTTAGTTTATGTTCTGTCGCTCCAGCCGGACAGGGCATCATCACAGTATGTGAGGGGCGTAACATTTCCGTCTCACGCTTGAGGTATTCGGCCAATCACAACGCATTGGATAGCTGGCCAATCACAAGCAACCTGCTTTTTCAGCTGATGAGCTTTGAAAAATTCGGCGCGGTTAAACAAGGCACGCGGGAACCTTAGAGGAACCGAATTGCCACCTACAAATACTTTCCCTCCCATGCCTACCTATCGGTTTTTCACCTGTTCCCGCGGTTAAATTCCTCCTATTATTATCAATCCGATGAGCCGCTTTTTTTATCTTTTTTTAACTTTAAAACCGCATACACACATTCATTACACAAATACACAAATAATGTTATTTAGCAACATTGACATTTTAGGACCCCTTTAAAAATGGTACCACAGTACCAGTGGAGCTACTTAGCACTTCTGGAAACAATAGGAATACAGCCATGCTTGTGGAAAAGTCTTTGTGGTGTTTGTGAATACTAGGAAACTGAGAAAACATCTGTACAGATTCTTCAACCATAGTGAACAATGAGTAAGTATTGTAGTGAAACAAACAGACCTTTGGAACTACCAAAAAAAAACTAAATATGTTATGTTTATTCAGATTATTCTGGGAGTTAAATGTTGTTGCTCACCATTCCTGGTCTTGGGGTGGGGATGGTCTCAGAATAACCTTTGAAGGTGGAATGCTCAAAAACAAAATCAAGCTCTGCCAAAGAATAAATGCACACAGCAGTAGAGTTCCTATGGCAACATAAAAGAAACAAGCTGTTGACCCACATATACAAATAAGGTGAGGGAATGCATTTAATTTCTGAGCTATCAGTGGAACCAAATTAATTGCAAAAACAAGTAACTAGATTAATAAAGTGTGTGAACACTTAGCCTGAAAGTTTTAAGCCTTTGTAAAAGCTTGAAGTTTGAAAGTTTGGATTGATAGATTAGATAAATGTTGATAGCATGTTGCTAGCATGATTTTACAAATTTCTAACATGATTTAACATGTTACTAGCATGATTTAACATGATTAGCTGATTAGCATGATTATCATGTTTCTAGCATAATTATCATGTTTTAGCATTTTTTAACAAGTTTTAGCATGTTGTTAACATGATTTAGCTTGTTTTACATTTACATTTAGACATTTAGCAGACGCTTTTATCCAAAGCGACTTACAAATGAGGACAATGGAAGCAATCAAAAAAGTTTGAACATGATTAGCATGCTGTTAGCATAGTTAGCATGTGGTAAGTGTGTTGCTAATATGTTTCTAACATGATTAGCATGTTGCTAGCACATTGCTAATATGTTTTAGCGTGCTGCTACTTGCTAACATGATTTAGCATGTTGTTAGCATGTTTTAGGACGATTAGCATGTTGCTAATCATGTTTCTAGCACGATTACCATGTCGTTACCATGTTTATAGCATTATTAACATGTTGATAACATGTTGCTTGCATGTTTCTAGCATGATCAAGCACATTGGCAGCATGTTTTAACATTATTTCACATTATGTTACTATGATTTAACATGTTGCTTGCATGATTTAACACATTGCTAGCATTTTTTAACACGTTGCTAGCATGCTTTGACACATTGCTAGCATTTTTAACATGTTGCTAGCATGTTTCTAGCATTATCTAACACATTGCCAGGATGTTTTAACATTACTTCACATTTTGTTACTGTTTTAACATGTTGCTAGCATGTTTTAACGTGCTGTTAGCATGATTTTGCGCACTGCTAGCATGTTTTTACCATGATTTAACACATTGCTAGAAAGTTTTAGCACACTGTTAGCATGATTAGCATGTTGTTAGCATTAATTAGTACATTAATAGCGTGTCTTAGGCTAGTTGCTAGGCTTGGCTCTATAGATAGATAGATAGAGATCCACACGAAGCCAGAGCTTTCCCTATCCAATCTTTTTTTTCCTTGTTCTAAAAAAAATTCCGTAAACACGGTGTCATCTCAAGAAATATCTGCGTCCACACGAAACCACTGAAACGGACTCAAAACGATGTAGTATACATGCCAGACCAGTATGTGGCATTGTAATTCTGCCACAGAGATACACTAAAAATGGAGAAGACTAGGAGCATGCGCATAAACGTTGTGCACTGTATACAAACCCAACACAACAACAAGAAGATGATTTTGCAGAAGATTTTGCTTTAGTAAAGCTAATAGGCTCAGTAGCTTCTGCAGCACGAACACAAGCATGTAGTCCACCATTATTTAGTTGTTGTTGCTGTTACGTGACGTAGCGGTGTCTGACTAGGTTTGAGACGTGGGGTGATGACATCATCGTTTAAAAAAAATACAGATTGGCTGTACACATGAAACCGCAATGGTGTCGTTTTCAGATTTATCCACTCTGGGAACCGGTTTAAAAAAAATAGCGGTTTCAGGCTCCCAAAACGCCGGATCCATCTGCACGAAACGCCGATACGATACAAAATTTTTACGTATACAGTTAAACGCATCTCCGTGTGGAAGGGATCTAAGAACAGTCTGAAGATCTGAAGAAGCCGTTTGTGGATTGTAGCTTGCAAACATTGAGTTAGCGGTCCAGCAAGTGTTAGGATAATAATAATAATAATAATAATAATAATAAACAGTGTTTACCAGCTGCTGGAGAAGAGCGCATACACTCGTGAATCCCTCCAGTCATCAGCATGCTGGATGAAAACGTCCTGCAGGCGGTTAAAGTACAGTGACTCTCTAGGAATCCCGCACACAAGTCGTGCCTTCAGAAAGGAGGTCCAGATGTTCTGGAGTAACTGCTTGGGACCGCCCTCATCGACCTATGAGAGATTGATGTTTTTAAAGGTGGACAATGTTCTGCTGTCAGCAGACTGATGTTTTCATTCATAAGCCCTGGAAGGTTTCTTCATTTCAATGCACTTCATATCAAGAACACAACTTCTGTGGCTCATGCTTTGTTTCCAGAATCTGATCTCTGTCCTGCAGTCTTGTGTTCTGCTGTAGATGCTTTCACCTAACTTTGATGATGACAGTGGTGTTGTCCTTGCTAAAACTGCTAACAGAAGTGCGATAACTTCTTGGATGCCAGGAAGGCTTGGAAGTGTTGAATTTGAACATCTATGTGAGCTCTTCAAAGTCCTCAAATTTCCACCTCCTGAATAATTTATGGTAACTAATCCATGACAATTAGATGACTTCATAAGATAAAACCATTCATCCTCCTTGAAATGTGTAGGATGATCAAATTGATGTCAAAGGTCATTATTCCACAACAATGGTTCTCTCAGACTAGGTGGGTTCGTGTGGGAAGCCTCACAAAGGACTGCCACATTTTTCATATGTAAGTGAGAAACATACCTTACACACTCTGGCCACTCTAGATATCCAAGGATCCGCTTCTGGACTCGTGTCTGAGTTTTTCTCACGAAATAAGACATATATCTTCTCATTCAAGGGGTCATTCTGGTCCTTGGCCAGAAAACTGGAAATAAAAGTGGGTTCTGGGGGGGGGGGTATGAATGAGTCATGAATTATTTCTTTACTCATTCCACATTTTTACTCATATCAGTGAGCCTCACCTTTCATTTTGAAATGAGAAACCTGATTTAAGAGAGAAACACATGACTAAGGCTGTATTTTGATAGCTGCAGCTTGGGAAAGTAGTCAGCAGAGGCAAGGTCAGCAACTGATGACATTTCTCTTGCTCAGCCCACACTGTGCACAAACATTCTTCACATTCACTAAAATCCATACTAAAGTAAATTGACTAATTAGAGCAGATATATAAGATGCCAGTTTAGCAAAGTTATATCTACGGGATAATTCACCCCAAAATTTGGTCATCATTAAGTTATTCCGAACCTGTATTAAAGGATTAGTTCACTTCCAGAATAAAAAACTTTCTGATAATTTACTCACCCCCATGCCATCCAAAATGTTCATGTCTTTCTTTCTTCAGTCGAAAAGAAATTAGGGTTTTTGAGGAAAACATTCCAGGATTTTTCTCCATATAATGGATTTCAATGCAAATTCATGCATTATGTAATCCCGTTGGAAAGGTCACGTGCGGTTAGCTCTTCGTCTGTGCACTCCGGTTCAGAAAGATAGGGTAGGGCGAAAAATCAAATTTTCTCCTCCAACTTCAAAATCGACTGACATCGTTGTTTTACCTTTTTTTGTAAAGGGCATTTGACTTTCTTTGCACGTTCACTTTATAAACACTGGGTCGGTACTTCCGCCTACATCAAGCGTGACCTTTCCAACGTGATTATGTAATGCGTGAAGTCGAGCTAGTGCACGACTAGCATTTGTGTTTATAAAGCATATACATTTTTTTTTTTTAGAAAATGACAGATCGTTTCACTAGATAGGACCCTTATTCCTCGGATGGGATCGTGTAGAGCTCTTTGAAGCTACACTGAAACTGCGATTTGGACCTTCAACCCGTTGGCCACCACTGAAGTCCATTATATGGACAAATAGCCTGGAATGTTTTCCTCAAAAACCTTAATTTCTTTGCGATTGAAGAAAGAAAGACAAGAACATCTTGGATGACATGGAGGGGAGTATATTATCAGGATTTTTTTATTCTGGAAGTGAACTAATTCTTTTTTCTGATGAAACACAAAATATGTTATTTTGAATTATTCTGAAGAATGTTGGTATCCAAACAATGTTGGTATTCTGGTAGCCACTGACTTCGATTATATTTTTTCCATACTATGGAAGTCAATAGGGACCAGCACGGGTTGTCTCTTGGGGTTTTGGGTTCTGGGTTTGCTTTGTTTACCAAATTTGTCAAAATATTTTTTATATTCAGCAGAACAAAGAAACTCATACAGGTTTGGAAAAAATAATTAATGAACCAGAATTTAAATTTTTTGGGTGAATTATCCCTTTAAGTCTGATCTAACCTTTCTTTGGGGATATTTGGAGATGTTCTCAATTACAAAAAAACTATTTATGCATAAAATAAGTATTTGTGTATTTACATAAAATAAGTTTCCTTCTACTAATTTTAGTGAAAATTGTGTAATTCAACCAACCTGAGACCCATTGATCATACATCCATACGCTGTTTCGTTGTCCAGCTTTTCTGCGAAACTGCAGCAGGGTTCCATCACTGTACAGAGGAGCTGCCACATAGAGATCTCCATCTGTTTATAACCAAAGAAAGCCTAGGTGTTACACTAAATAAGCAACCAAAATCCTCCAGCTCATTCACAAAGTCTGATCAGATCAAAACATCAAGCTGCTTGTGCTCCCACATACCTGCGACCAGCGACAAGGAGTTTTGTGAACATGTATAAGGTGAGATTCCTGTGCCATCTACAACCTCTGTGGAATGATTGCTTTCTCTGGGAAACTTTGGGAAAGAGACATTATTATAGAGAACAGAGATATGGCAAGCCATTTTAACATTTATTCACTTGCAAGATATGAATTATAGATATCCACAATTGAAAATGTAATTACAGACATCAAAAATTACATTTTTGATATCAAGAATTTGTATATCTGTGAGTAATTATGTAATTGTTTATATAAAAAAAATCTAATTTTTACTGTTGGAAATGCCATAGTAAAAATGACATTTTTACTAGCAAAAAGTCTATTCCTCATATCAAGAGTTTTGATATAACTGAAAATCAAACTTTCAATAAAAAATTCAATCCTGAGAATAATTATAAGTAAAATCAGCTTGCCATCAACTAGTAAGACACTGGTTCTCATTCACATATTTGTGTGCACAAATGTAAACCGTCACACATAAATTATAACTCATCACAGCTTTCACTAAATTTTATTCTAAACTTACACTAAAATTTACAATCTGAGACTACACATCTGCAAAAATGCAACTTGTAAAGTCGACAAATGCGAGGTCCTAAACATGATTACAAATAGTCTAAGCATGTATTAAAACTGTTTTCTGTGTTTTGTTTTGAAAAATTAAAATTTGTTGTACGCGCGTTCACGAGAGAGTGGCGTTCCAGCAGATGATGTAGGACGTAGGTGTAGCATAAGCTCTGGTGAGAATATGCTAGCCTCCAGAGAAACAAGATTTGTTTACAGCAGTGTTTCTCAACCCTGGTCCAGAGCGCCCCCCCAACACTGCACATTTTGTATGACTCCCTTATCTGACACACCCATTTCAGGTCCCGGAGTTTCTTCTAATGAGCTCATGAGTTGAATCAGGTGTACTTGATTAGGGAGACACACAAAATGTGCAGTGTTGGGGGAGCCCAGGACAGGGTTGAGAATCAATGGGTTACAGCAAAGAAAAAACCAGTCTCCTCTTGGTTTTTATCGAAATCCTCCGACATTTTTCTTTAAAAATCCTTGTATCTTTAAAATGTTTTGTTTTGCTCTCTCCTCTGCGCTTCCGTGTTCATCACTGTATTTGCCTACGTGCTACGTCATCCGCTGGACGCCACTCTCTCGTGAACGCACATAACTACAGTTAGCGGAAGCTAGAGATTAAGATTTATAAAGTTGTAAATATGGATATTTTTTCTTACAAACGCATTGCTTCGTCAGAAGGCCTTTATTAACACCCACCCCCACCCCGGAAAGCCGTGGGACTTATTTTAAATGAAGGGTGCATTTTGGGGACTTTGGGCTACCATCCATCCCATTAAGTGGATTAGCTAGACATTTTTAATTATACACTCCGAGCATTGTTTATGTGTATAACTGGGAAGTTTTGTTTTACAGTTCCTCGATGTGACCCCCCACTCATTCTCTGCTTGAGGGTTGAGTAATGCTTACCTAGTGCACATACGAGGTACTTAAATTAAGACACGGCTGTCAATTCCTTTGGGGAGAACTATCGCTTTAACAAATAATGTCATTGCAGAAAATTACCAGTATCTATTCAGTTTTATCTTACAGTGTGAGTATCAAATGTCGCATGCTTCTGTTGTGAATCTGGTGGTGATTTATGAAATTATTGGTGAATGAGGCACGTTGCGAGTAGGCACAAAATAACATATAAAGTGTCATTCAAAATGATACATGATGCAAGTTAAAACTCAAAATTCAAACAGAGAGCTACACTTTTTTTCTCAGTATGCTCTAACTACAAAAAGTAAACCACAAGGCAACGTTTAGAAGAAGCTTTGCGTTTCTAAATATGTAGCAGACTATGCCAAAGATGTTGCTATGTCTTTTTATTTCTTACCAGTTTCCAACACTTTGGCTGCCTACATTCGTCCCACATACAAATGTGTAGTCTTCAAATCTTTCAATTACTGTCACTACATTTTCACAGGAGCCCTGTATAGATGAAGCAATATCAGTAAGACTGTCAAACTACAAAACTCAATTTGTTCTTTCTTTTTTTCTCTCTCTCTTCTTCAAAATAATTATAAAACTCACCTCACCACACCTTAAGTTTGGATTCAGAGTAAAGTTCTAAAAAAATAAATAAAATATATAAAAATTGTAAGATTTATTTATTACTGGGTCACAAAATCTCAACACTTTGCAAATATTTATGTAGACGTATTTAAAATTCAAAATAGAAGATATGTGTACAAAATTATACCGAAATGTGTATAAAGCACCATGGAGATAATTTTTATCATTAGCAATCACACAATTAACATTTTATGATTATGGCAAACTATAGGAAAAGATGGGACTTGTCTGTGGAATTAAAGCTTTCACGACACCTGAAAAAGGACCTTGTCAGCGCAGCACGTTCAATATGGGACACAAATGTCTGTGTGGGCGTCACAGCCTTCCCAGTTACGAAATCGAAGATTTTAACATAGGCTAGACTTACTAAGTACAACCGTGCTAAAGTCAGAGCTCTTAATTTAAGCCTTAGCAGAATTGGTCAGAAAGTGCAGGGTTAGAATATAATTTTAGTCAATGCTGACTTACTTCTCCAATTTATGAGTGGTTCACACCCTACCTTTATTTATTTATTTGAAAAAAATTATTTGATAAATATATTTTAAAATTATTGAGGTAAATATTTCAACGAAAATGGCAAATCATATAGTAATCATAACTGCATTGTAAAATGTCACATAACATGTACATATTAATAACCAGTTCCAGTTTAATAATTACCTCCACAATCTGACGACTACCTACATCAAAATGTAGAACATTATTTATTCCTCCAACAAACAGACTCATTGATCCTTCCTGATGGAATAAGACTGTATGACTGTAATTTCTGTTGTATAAAAGTGGAGCATATTCTGTGGAAAAACAAAACTGGATAAAGTTATGTTGTCTAGAAAGATAGAGTGTTTAGATATTGCCTCATTTGATTATTTAAAACAATTAAAATCTACTGTATAAGTGCATTTCCGAAACAAAAAGTGTGTAAATGACTAGTGTATATAATTAGTCTGATTACAGAGGAAGGTTGGAGTTTATTTTAGGTTAACTTACCTTGTTTTAGAGTTAATCTCGGATTATAAGAGCAAAAGACGCAATGCAAGCACGCTCCATACATAAACCAAGGATACGCCAAATTCCTTTTGATGTGGACAGAGAAATATTGCCGTTTTAGGATCATGGTCCTAGTTTATCTGCGCAGAGTAAAGCACGAGCTCTCATGTCTCCTCTGTCAACCCTCAATTTTTTTTTTTAAAAACCCCCCCCCTCCAAACTATAGACGATCCTCTCTCGAGCGAACGGAGGTCTCGTGTATCCAGCAATAGTATCCAGCTGCAGACCCGCAGCACCAGCAGTTTCAGAACCGCAGTCACAGAACCAGAAGTGAGGGGCGGAGTTATTGACAACGAGAGAGCATGGTGAGTATTCTGTAATGTTTTTGCTAGCATATGTTTGATAATTATCGTATATATTACGTTAAGCATTTATCTGCTAAGTACTTAATGTGTGCTTGGCTTTATTATCTTATATTGAAACTTGAATTTGTTGTCATACTTTATAGGATATCACTTTTTTCTGTGGCTGTTTCGATTAATTTTCGGATGCATGCTGTAAATGGGCCTTGTGGTGAAGTTTTGAAGACGTTTATTATTCATAAAAATAAATAGTTTGCTTTAATTCCCTCTGTTATATACATTGTTTGTGTGTTAATATTACCTTGTAGTTTAGTTATTTTAATCCAATTTGTCATCATTGAGATAATTGTGTGTGGCTTCATCTCTTGTAGAGACATATAAGGATTCAGAGAGGTGACACATTACCTGAGCCGCAGCAGTGCAACAAGTGTTACAGCAATTACCAGCAATCTTGGTTCTGCTTGACCAGCATGTTTAAGCCAGCCAAACTGGTCAAATTAAAAAGTAATCTTCAATCAACTTCAAAACATGAGTTGTTTTTTTTTTTTTTTTTTTTTTTTCTTTCGTTGTGGAGGTATGCATATCTTGAGTTGTTTGTTTAATGTATGTACTCACAATTTATTATTGCATAATAGTTTACCTGTGTACTTATTTATTTTAGGCTATACTATACATTTTTGCAACCAGTTATTGGTGTGATTATTTAGTTGTTAAATAAGGAACAAGGAAGGTTTTTTTTGTGCCATTTACAGGGAGAATATTCTTGTTTTTTGTTGTTTTCCAGTACATCTTGTCTTGGGAGCACCCTTTGATTTTACATCTGTAAGTAGTTATCAGTTAAAGTAATTGACCTTTATGATGTAGCAGTTGATATTTAAAGATTTCTCTATGTTTGTGTCTTCCAGTGTGACATTCCAATCATACGGAGATGGTGGACTCCAGATGGTTTTCTCTGAAAGGTACTGGACATTTCCTCCAGCACACCATTACATTTGCACCCCCTTCTGACCAATTTGAAATTAACCAAGATACATGTATATTACAGTGCAGAAACCCTACAAGAGGCCCTTCCAATTGAATAACAGGCTACGCTTGTGAGGTATGTCTCAAATCTATCTATCTATATACACACATTAATAAGAAATATTAAAGTTACTTTAATATTTTGTAATGAAGGAGATCCCAGTAATCTCACAGAAGTTGTGAAATGGCTCCATTAAACAGACATCTGCTCAGGGGGCCAGTGGAAGAGCCTCTTTTCCTTATAATGGAGGAAGAGGACAAGGAAAAGGCCCTCAACAATATCCTGGAACAGAAGTTTCCAGAGTGCCCTTCATATTTCATCTTGTGTTCAGGGGAGTTATTTTTGTAGGGTTGTCATAACAAAATGTGCCCAAGACCCCCCCCCCCCCCCCCCCTCGTGAATTGTTAATTGGTAAGTTTTCATGAGGAGTGTCATGACAAAATGGGCTTAATAGTGAATTGTTCATTTTATAAAATTCAATTTAATTGTGTACATTTTGATTGTTACTTTTAAAATTATGCTGCTGTTTGTGTGTGCATGTTTTATTGAAATGTTTTAGTTTTCATATAGAAAAATGTATGATGCACGTGTTCTTGACTTTGGAGTAAATGCTACAGGTCTATTAGCTTTTTTTTGAATCTTGTGAATAAAGATATTTCATCTAATAAGTAACATGTCCCACAGAACCACCGCCCAAGCGAGAAGCGAAAGCGTTTTTTCTCAACAGTTTATTTTCAATCTTATCCAAAACAAGGGAGGGAGGGGGGAATTTACTGCATAATACAATGATCAATTTGAAATCGAATAACTGGTAGGTCTACAACTAAATACACAATATTAATGTTTCCCCCCTCTAAAAACATTGCTTTATATGTCATTAAATAATGCATCACATTTAACATTAAAGGTAGACGTATCGTGTGTACCTCAAAAGGGGCAAATTACAAAAAAAATACAGTTTAAAAACGGTTAGATGTGAAACATGTTTTACAAATGAAGGAAACCTTGTTGTCTATTTTGAAATATTTTTTTTTAAATTGTCATTTTTTCCCTTCTGTGTTGCGGAATTTGTACTGAGAAACAATTTCAAAAAAGGCCCAACTTTTTTGACGGTCTGAATTTTTCTGCGAGCCCTATAGGAAACGTAGCGGCAACCTGGCATTCGGTGGTGGTTGGTGTGGGGTGTTGCTTCTTCCGGCCTCGGCTTTCAGGCTCAGTCTTCTTTGTGTTCTTTTTTAACTTTTTGCTTAATAAACTAATATCATCATTTATACATTTTTTTGTGTAACATACAAGTATTTATATATTAACTGGATATAATTATGATAATTCGAATAAACTGCAACTGATTTACAGCCTTAGTCCAGTTGTACCGTGCGAAGGCTGGGCGCGAAATGCACCGTAAAGCTTACTGTACTCACCACAATGAAGAAGTAGCTATTTGAAACATAATTTTGGGTTGAGCGATAGCATGACGCCCTCTTGACTGAATACATGTCAAAATGGTATTATTTATCTGATTTCTTAATGAACAATAGCTCGGTTTATTTTTATTTCTGGTTTTTTTCAAAATTTTTCAAATTTATAAAAATTAAAGTACAAACCACCATACCAATTTCTACAAATTATTAATATGTTGGTCCCGCTGTGATTATATGGATAGCTGGAAGTAATCGTTTTTCAAGTTGCAGTAGAGGCAATGCAATTGTTCTTGGACGGTAAACATTCTTACGAACCCAATTTCGCTGCTTTCTTTATTTCCGAGGTTCCCGCTTTTTTGTGGAGGTCCGGACGGTCCGACGGGGTGCCTTGCGAGAAATGGCACATTAGCTCTGGAATGGGCGCAAGTCTACATGAAACTTTCTTCTTTAATAGGTGTTGTGTTGTTTGTCTTGATGCTCTCTGCACAAAACGTGCAGTAAGTCATTTTCTTCACTGCTGTTCTTCACAGTCGAGCGTCAAGATGAAGCTTCTGTGCGTGCAAGTCGTTAAAGATCTGCTCGATGAAGGCATCGATGTAAGACAGCAGTCGTGTTATAATGTCTTCCGAGTAGATATTCCTCGAACTGATATATAATTATCTGTTTTCAGTATGACAAAGTTTCAAAACTAACCTCGGATGCAAAGTTTGGTGAGTGAATCACAGTTTTTGGGTCATGTGATCTCAGTAATTGTAAAGTGTGACATCAAATTAATGACTATAAATCAATATTCACTATATGATTCTGGCCAGTACTGATTAGCTTATCTTTTTATGTTATGGCTGATATCAAAATTCTACAATGTATATTAAATAACGCAATATTAAATCTAATATAAAAAAACTAAAATGAGTAGTTGTTCATGCTAAAGAATTGTATTAGAGTGTCATGTTTGAAATAATACCAGGAAACATTTATACTCCAAGTACATTAATGAACATTTTTAAAGAAAAATGAAAATATTATTTTTTATTTACTTGTTTATTTTAATTTTGTTTGTTGGTGAAAATAATACTGTTAAGACTATTTTAAATCGTATTATTGTTGACTTTTCCATGAATGATTTGATGTTGATGTCAATCAATCAATCAATCAGTCAGTCAGTCAGTCAGTCAGTCAAACAGCCTACAAGTGAATTTAAGCATCACAACATTAAAATTTACACTGTGGAAAATGGATATTTGAGATCTGCTAAAGACACATTTAACAATGTTATTAAAGCTGCAGTCCGTAACTTTCTTTGGTTAAACTTTATAAGAAGTGAGTACACAGACGAATCCAGTTCCAAACCGTATTTGTGGCTTGTCACGAAACGGTACACCATAAAAGTTGTTATATTCGGACTATTTAGATGGTTCGGGTAGGTACCGCTGAGAAGTAGCTTGGCTACAATGTTCTTCCGCAAGACGCACGCAGTTCTGTTTATTAAACGCTAGAGTGCCAAAAGTTAAAATTAGTAGGGTAAGTGAACATTAGGAATGCCAAAGATATTAAATGTAAAAATAGAGGAATGAGCAGCACAATTAAAATATCCAATTATATACCTTTTAAATAGTACTTTATAAAAAATAGACGAATATTTACTGAAAATTATTATAACTTATTTAATTTTGGATGATATAATGATTGGTAACGATATTTAGCATTCTTACATAGATGTCTTATCGGTGGCTCTTTTATGCATATCTCTTGCTATTGTCTATGTTCTTTTTTTCCCAGATAGTGGAGACTATAACAGCCAGTTAGCAGTGCTGATTTTATTCTGTCCAGTGCTGCTAAGCAAGACGTTGACAGTGAATCTCTCTCCAGTGAACTTCAGAAGCGTGGCCTCCCTAAGGTAAGGATACAGTGGGTATAGACAAATAACCCTGCCCCTTATAAAATAATCACATTTTGTGTGTTTGTGCAGCCTGAATGACGACGGACACAGTTGTGTTTTAGCCATCTGTAGTACTCAGGCACGTAAAACAGCAAGTGAAAGATATAACACCAACATGTCAGAAGAAGAAGAAAAAAAAAAAAAGAGAATTACTGAGTTGGAAAAAGGATCAGCCTCCTCCTAAAAATGGCACACAAGGCTATTTGACTTTCAGCTGTGGTCATTTTGATTTGCTCAGCATGAAAAGAGCTTTTCTGGAGCATTTCAGTCCTTGGTAATGCAACTGAAGCAAACAATCAACTATGTGTGGCAAGGCACTGTCAAAAGATCTCGGGGGTAAAGTTGTGGACAGGCACAAGTCAGGAGATGGATAATTCAAAGGCTTTATCAATGCCTAGATGCACAGTGAAGTCTATTATTAAGAAGGTATTTGGTATTTGGTACAACACAGACCCTCCATGATCAGGACATCACTCCAAACTGGATGAAAGAGAGGCGACCAAGAAGCCTACAGTAACTCTGAAGCAGCTGCAGGAATTTATGACAGAGTGGTTGTGCATTGTGTGCATCTGACAACAATATCACAAATGCTCCACAAATTGGGCTCGTATGGCAGGGTTGTAAGAAAAAAGCCACTCCTCAAGAAAAAACTACATGCAGTCACGACTGAGCTTTGCCAAAAAACACCTTGAAGATTCTGAGGCAGATTAAAATTGAATTATTTGGCCTCAACAAATAATACTGTATGTCTGGCGGAAATCCAATAAAGTTCACCATCCAAATAACAGCATTCATCCAGTAAAGCATGTAGGTGGTGATACCCTGTTATTATTGGGGGAGTTTCTCTGCAGCAGGGACTTGGAGGCATTGCCGATAGACAGGAAAAATGGATGGGACAAAATACCATCAAATTATTGAGGAAATTCTGCTGCCCCCTGCCAGAAAGTTGTCAATGGAAAGAAGGTTTACCTTCCAAAATCCAAGGACCAAAGACACATCAAAAGAGCACACAGTGGTGAAGGAGGGGAAAGTAAGCTGAATGACTTGCAGGGGCCCCATCAGAGCCCAGACTTATTACCCATTGACGATTTGTGGAAGACTTGCAACTGCAGTCCTCAAACGCTCACCATCAAATGGAACTGAACTTGAGCAGTTCTGCAAAGAAGAGTGAGTAAATATTGCAAAGTCAAGATGTGCAAAGTTAGTGGAGACAGATACATATCCAAACAGACTGAAGGCTGTAGTTAAAGCAAAAAGTGATTCAACAAAATTCTGACACAAGGGGTGATCCTTTTCCAACTCAGTGATTCAGATTTTTTATTTTTTTCTGACATGTTGGCGTTCATATCTTTCACTTGGATGTTATAAGTTGCAATGAGTAAATACAGCTGGATAAAACAAAAACGTGTCCATCTTCATTTCAGGCTGCAAAGCAACAAAATGTGATTATTTTAAAGAGGGGTGATTCTTTTCTATAACCACTGTATGTGTTTTATCAACTTTTTCAAAGTTATATTTAAAACTTAACACATTTACATGTCTGTTTTTAGAACACACCACCGGATTATGTAAATCATATGAGGATAAACACAGCGCTCTACAGGAAAAGCTGAGGGAGAGCAGTCTGCGCTGTGAGTATTACCAAAAAATAGAAATACAGTCCAGATCATTCATTGAAATGTACTATTGTGATCCATGTTAGTGGGTCGTCTGGAAGTGGTGAACTGGCGGGTCGATTACACCTTGAGCTCCAGTGAACTGAAGCAAGTGAATGAACCCACAGTCCAGCTCAGACTTCAGGCTCAGGACCCTGAGACAGACTCCACACAGACCACTGTTGTCACCATCACTGCTGACAAGTTCAGAGTACTGCTAACAGGTGACTTTCCTTGTGGGATCAGTAAAATGTATGTATTTAAATAACATTTCCATCCATTCGGTTTAATGTAATAAACGCAGCATGATGCATATTAATCAGTCGTGCACACAGGAAACTAGTATGAAACTGGCAAGAGTATGTTCAAACGTATAATGAAAACGTAGTTTTTAAGGGATAGTTCACCCAAAAATTAACATTTGGTGAAAATGTCCAGGATGTAGATGAGTTTGTTTCTCCATCCGAACAGATTTTGAGAAATTTAGCATTACATCACTTGCTCACCACAGGATCCTCTGCAGTGAATGGGTGCCGTCAGATGAGAGTCCAAACAGCTGATAATTTTTTAAAGGGGTGGGTGATTGCGATTTCACTTTTTTAACGTTAGTTAGTGTGTAATGGTGCTGTTTGAGCAGAAACAATATCTGCAAAGTTACAAAGCCGAAAGTTCAATGCAAACGGAGATATCAACTTTTAAAATTATGGCAGTTTATTGCCTACAAAAACGGCTGGTAGGGACAACAACAAGTTACTTCCCGGGTTCGTGAAGTAACAAACCCAGATAAACCCGAGACTGACTGCGCTCAAGAGTACGCTCGTATCCTGGCACAGCGAACCTGGCAGCAAGGGCGGCGAGGCCATGGCAGGCGCTGTACCTTAGTATAGCCAGCTTGGAAGGAGGACAATCATTCACACCCTAGTGTGCCACTAGTGTAACGAGAATCCATAGTTCATATTATGTAAGGTATGACGATTCTGTCCAGTGTGTTTAACAGAGACCCCTTAAATGGATCCTTACCGACCGAGAAGGCGAGCGGGAAAGTTTCAAAAATCAGTTTCTAAAGCAGCATGTTCAGTTACTGTCTCGCGTCTCTTGTCATCTCTCTCTTTACAGGCTTTGAACTCGATGTCAGCTCCTATGACCTGGCCAAAAGACACGAGACTGGACTAAAGCCACACGCGAGCACGTTCGTGCAGGTGGCGGCTAGACGCTCATGAGTGTTATATATGTGGGATATGCGGAGAACAGAAGATCATGAACAAAAGCATGCATGTGTATATACATTTAAAAAGTAGAACAAATTAACATTTTTGAATTCTACGGACAATTTATAATTCAGTGTGGTGTGTGTATCACTGATTTGTTGACTCCTCTCTCTTTTTGTGACACGCATCAATGTATCTTGCTGCTAGTAAAATACAATCTTGTTTGTGTATACCTAATAAATATTGATGTTGTGTTTTCGTGTTTAACATTTTGAAGTCAGGGCAAAGTACTTCAAATTTTGGATAAAATTTCTTTCTTGATAGTTAAGGCAGCTGGTGAGGAAGTGTTGCTCTGTCTCCACTTCCCCATGATTACAGTAAGAGCAGATGGGGCTCTCTTTGGACAGCCAGTGCTGTCGATATCTGCCCGTCTCTATAGTCAGATTATGACTGCTCAGTCTGTACCTCGTCATTTGTCTTTTTAATTTACAGTCTTTCACTGTACTCAGATATTCTCCAGAGGATCGAATCGTGTGTAATCTCTATTTAGGGCCAAATAACATTCAAGTTTACTTTGTTTTTCTGTTGTTTCAGTCCAATAAGTTAGATCATTTTCTTTTTGGGCTTTTATAATTTGGTTGGGCCGAATTTCGTGGATGAATATTTCAGAGTCCTGATGCCGTTAGTCATGTTAGTTTGTTTTTGCAGCTTCAGGACCATCTGAATCAGGGGACTTTTTTCAGGGTTCACTTCATGGTTTTTTAGGGCTTTAAAATGGTAAGAGTTGGGGTCACTCATTTTTAGGTGTTTCCAAAATTTGATGGCTCTTTTCTCAATGCGCATTAGTAGAGGGCATTGGCCTAATTCTGCCCTGCATGCGTTGTTCGGTGTGCTCCTCTGTACTCCGAGGATACTCTTACAGAACTCAGCATGCAGGGCTTCAATCGGATTTTTGGCCCATTTTTCAAATTCGTGATTTAGGAGAGGACCCCACCTTTCACTGCCATATAATGCAATAGGTTCTATGACTGATTGGAATATTTTGAGCTAGATTCTAATTGGTATTTCAATTTGGATAGATTTTTTGATGGCATAAAAGGCCCTTCTTGCTTTCTCTCTCAGTTAAGCACATGTACACAGTCAATCCAGATTAGCTAATTGCCGTAAAGTGGCATTATCTTCAGCTAACACTCACTCCGCACCGCTCTCACTCGATATCAGCTCCAACAATGAACTGTTACATTTATACACTTATTTTCACATAGTTTTGAGAAGCGTAATACATGGACGCGTGTGCAGTTGCCATACTGTTTTAAGCTTTAATCAAGATAAAACCGTATATTAAAAGCTAATATAGGCAGTAGCATTTACAAATAACAGTGTTTCTAAAGGTATGAGACAACAACAAACAAAAAATTTAGGCCTACCATTAAAAGCTGTGCTTACTCAGGTTCTGCACGATCCTCTTCACTACTATCCTCTGCTTCTCAATCGGGCTCAAAAAGATAAGCAATATTAACGATGCCGTTGCTTACAATACAACCGGAGCACATGCCACTAAGGTGAGGGGCGGGACCTTTAGACGCGCACTAGAGGCGGTAGCCAATCACAACACAATGGGCTAGCTAACAAATCAGAGCCCATCGCTTATTTCTGAGGGCTGGGCTTCATAAAAACAGGAAATGATCGGCCCGTTTCTCAGAGAAGGGACAGAGCCCTTGAATAAAGGTACATTTTGTGAAAAATAATGCTTTTTTTATTTTATTTTTAAACGAAGCATTAACACATGTTAGGCTGCACCCCATAAACACAATCAAGCTAGAAAAATAAAACAGTCAACCAAACCTGAAAAAAAAAAAATCAAATAATCCAGTAATCAATCAACACGATCTCCATCAATTAACATCGTGTATGTGAAAAGCTGATGTTTGGATGGAAATTTTATGGGCCAATTCAAATGGCATAAATCTTTCATTTAGAGCTAAATATTTTTGGGTGTATATTGTATTATGTATATTGTAAATTTCCTTGTTTTTGTTTTCCAGAACTCAAACAAGCACAGACTATGATGAATGCACTACAGTGAACCAGTCAGCATTTGTTGAATAATATTGCTGAAATGTGTACAGAATCGGTTCGTGTTTATAAACTGTGCTTCTAAAACAAAAAATCTTAACAGTATGCATTTTGTAAGCTCTTCACATGATTAGTCAAAATGTTGACTAATGTTGCTCAAATTGAGCAACCGACTTTTTGGACCAAATGTCACTATAAATGGAATTTGTCACTTGTTTGTCAATGTCTTCTAGAGAATAAACAGCTCTTAGTGATTTATCTCACTTCATGTATTTGTCTTAAAAATGTTAATATCATGTGTATTTTTACACATTTTTATTAAAATAAAAATGTAATAATCATAATTAGAATTGTGTATTTTTATCATATTGCTGCATATTTCAGAACCCTTGAAGATAGACACAATTTATTTAGTTTAGTAGTGTTTTGTTTTTTTGCTACTAATAAATGAGAATACTATCGGAATGGCCTATCTTTAAAATGTGAATAGATGCTATTTAGAGTTTATTCCAGTTGAATTCTTAAAAATTCACTGTTACATTTATATTGTAGAGATGTTTTTTGCCTCTTGGCCTTGAGGATATGTATTCAGACCAGTTGGAAAACTTCAGTCCTGGGAATACACTGGTTTCCTCAGGGGGGAAACTGTATATGAACTAATTCAATTGAGAGTTCGGTTTAAAGTAAATATTCAGACTGTCCACGGGTTCCCAGAGTAAGAAAAAACACCTAGAAATAAACTACAACTCCCATGATCCTTTCCCTGATTATAAAAGGAGCTCAGGAGCATAACAGCATTGTTCAGCATGAGGGAAAGATTTCCTGAAATCTAGCACAGAACGCCTGTCAGATGCTTTTCATTAGTTTACACACATTCATATACGAGTATGAATGCTATTATTGTCCACTTATTACTTACCGTTTACTTTGTTGTGTTTTTATATTTTAACCATTAGAGGCACAAATACAGTTACTAAAGGATTTCCACGAATTATAAAAAATAAAATAAAGTTGAAACAAAGGGCGGGAAGACAAGTAAATCATTAAATTTTTCTAAATATTTACACAAGCTGTAGAGGTGATTTGAGCTCTACTTTCAATCCTGTTACTCAAGTTATAAGAAAAAAAATATTTCCCCTCATTAATTTATAGAAAATATAAATGTATTAGTTCCTTTTCTCCCAAACAAGCAAACTCAACATAACTCATAACGATTGAGGCTAAATGTTCAACTCTGTTACCCATTTGGTCATAAAAGTGTTCCTTTCTGTCTTTTTATAATTTATGTCCATTCATTTAGGATGTTTATGTAAAGATTATTAATAGAAAACTGCACAAAAAAAGGTATTGAAATGTATTTAGATTTTTAGACAAATTGTGGTTAAAGAGTTGCTAAAATATTAAGAAATTTAGTTTTACCTCCTGAGGTTTAAAATCTGAAGGTTAAGCACCTGTTTGTGCTTATCACCTGTTGAAAAAGAAAAAAAAGTTACAACATCTGAACCCTTGCTTTCTTATGTTTAGGTTTTTAGTGCCCTATCTTCATTTCCTGTTCAAGAATGCCAGAAGACCCTGAGCTCCATTTGGCCAGCCTATATGTCAACAAGATGTGTGAAGGGCTTGTGTTTAGTGGAGCCGTAGAGAAATCTTTAGTGAATAAAAATCCTGAGGTCTCATTCTACTGCATCAAAGCCCAGTCCAGAGGAAAAGAGGTCAGACTCACACTCACGCCCATTAAAAATGATGACGACGGTAAACGCAAGGCCAGTAAACATCAGTCCCAGCAGCCGATTGATGTGGTTTTCCGATTTGGGGTGTTTTTTCTACTTCATCTCAGTAGACGATCTTCCGAAACACGCCCATCTGCGGTTCTACACTAAAGAGAGCCCACGCAGGGTGTTGAGTTTTGAGGACACCCTCAGATTTCAGCGGCTGGCATCCAAATGGTACCTGACAAAAAGACAGTTTTTTTTTTTTTATTAGATATTGTGGTGTTCTAGTCTCTTATTTTGCTTTGACCGGCACCACTCGTATAATGTTACATCATGGAAATGGTTAAAGGGTGAAAGGGGTCAGATGATGTTGCTGAAAAACATTATTTTTGTGTATTGGTGTACTGAAATGTGTTTATGTTTTTTTGGTTAAGGTTAAAAAAAAACATTATTTTCCACATACTGTACACATACACATACTTTCCACATACTCTCCTCTATGCCCCGACTTTCTGAAACGCATCGATTTTTACAGAACTCATCCGATGAAAAATCTGAAAGCGAGGTGTGCTCTGATTGGCCAGCTATCCAGTGCGTTGTGATTGGCCGAATACCTCAAGCGTGTGACGGAAATATTACGCCCCTCACCATATTGTGATGCCCTGTCAGGCCGGAGCGATGATTCAAAAACATTAAAACCCATTATAAAGTCATCGCGCCGCGTAATCATAAAACCATGTATGCATTTGTGATTGGAGAAATTATAAACAACAAGCCCTACTCTACACTGCCCCCAAAAAAACTTGCTTTAAATCGTTAAGTGCAAATGTGTATGTGGTATATTATAAAAAACATACTTACAGTCTCTGAGTCAGAACAGCCAGCATTGTAGTCTACTCTACCAGGATCAGGAAACAGTCCTCCATAAAATGTGCTGCACACATCTGAATATTTGGGGTGAAGTGTTCTGGAACAGTGTTGTAAATACAACTTAACCACTGATTTCTAGTCGTGTCCTCTTTTGGAACGCTTTCACAACGAAACAGTGTCACACACTCCGGCCTTGAGCGAGCAGAGGCCAGAGGCCTAGAGTGAGCAGAGGCCAGCAGGTTTGCGGCAACCACATGTGACAACCCCAGGCTGGGACTCGCTTCGTCCACGGTGAAAGCCGATCAGGCGATCGACCGCGCGAAGTTGATGTATTTCTCAGCGACCAGCACGGATCAGCTCAAAGGCATGACGAAGCGATATCATCCTCTTTTGGAAGACCAAACAAAGTAGTGTCACTTTCACAACGAAACACACAGGTCTTCACAACATGGTGGCAGCAACAATACTACAACGAGAATAAAAGACGCCTTTTTTCTTTGCGTGAACATTTGGGTGGCTTTATGCAAATCTTCCCACATCATGAAGTAGACATGTGGGGGCGTGTTATGACGAACCAATTTAGGTAGGAGTGGTTGACTTAACTTTTATAAAGAAAATCTCTTTGAATTTGAGACTTTAGTCTTTGCAACTTACAGCGCGGCGACGGACCTGATCCCTACCCAGTCTTGTCTCTTGTTTATTTGTGAATACATGCCCATAGTGGCGAAAATTACTATTGTGCCTTTAACTCTTCAGGGAGAATGTTCTTTGAAATCGGAAAGGCATTTGGACAAACCATCTGTGAGGGGCAGCTTAATCAGAAGTATTTCAAAGGGATTGGAACTATTCTTTTTTTCGAGCAGAGATTTTGTTCAGGTAACTCACTTTCTAATGTTTTCCAGATTTCAATTACTAGATATGCACCGGTTGACTAGCAATCAATTGGAATCAGACGTTTTTTGCTCCTAACATGCATTTGGCAACTGTCTATTTTGTTTGTTTGTTTTATTTTGGCCAATCTATGTCATTTCCCAAAATTGCAAGATGTCATGTCTGAAAAGTGAAAGTTAATTGTGAAGGAAGTATGAAGACATTCAGCACAACAAATTAAATTTTGTGTAGGATTGTCATTTCATTTTATGATAAAATTACATTGACAATTAGATTTTAAACAAAACTGCTGTTGCACCTTTGTTTTACTCATTACATAAATTGATTGCATAACATATTTTAAATTTAAATGACTTAAATTACTATTTAATACTACAAAGTTGAAGTCAAACCATTCAGTTTTTTTTGTTGCTCAAATTTAAAACAACAAAAACAACTTCTGAAGTTATATTGCATTTCTTGTTCATATACTTTCATTCTTTTTTTTGTCTGTTGCTTAAAGGAAAAACGTTTGCAGTCGCTATCGCAATCAGTTCAATTTGCTTGTTAAAAAAACATGAACAGTGCATTTCTAAATTAACATGTATCTCAACTTTAAGAATAAAATCCCATTGTTTAGTTGAAAAATCCACCATTATTTTACTCAATTGTACATGAAACCCTTGAACTTTTCCTCTCTTTGATGGCCTACTGTCACGTCAGTCTAAATATTAATAATAAATATTCCGGCATTAGGTGCCAAACCTCGCAAAATCAAGTGGAAAAGGCAGAAAGATGATCACGATTACACTGATTCAAAAGTGAGATGCTGGTACTTTGCATTTCTGACACTTGGGTTCATGAACAGATGCAAGAACTTTAAACAACATCTGCTTCACTCTAGAAAGCCAGAAAGACACGCGCTGACAGCACAGCAAAAGAAAAACCTGCTAAGAAAAAAAGACAACATAAAGGTAAAGAAAGAAAATGCAACCTCCAAAACACAAAATGCTTCAAAAAGACAGAAAAAAAGCACGAAAAGGATCAATGCAGAACCTGCAGATAAGAACACACGCCGAGAACACAAGGAAAGAGAAGCTCAAAAGGTCAGAATCTCACATTCACCTTTTATATGGCTACTTGCAGTAACATTAGTATTCAGATCCTGATTACATTGCAATGTTGTCCTTTTTTAAGTTCCTCCAAAAGCTGGAACTAACACAATCAAAGGCCAACATGTGGAGGAAGTGATTAAAACCAAAAGAAATTCTGTAACCTGCAGGAAAAGCGCAACAAAAGGTAAAAAAATGCAGTCTTTTAATACAGAGGCCGACTGTGCTCAGTCAGTTGTTGTGTCTTACGTTAATCACTCTCTGGATTCTATTGTAGCAAAGTCACAGCAGAAAAGAAGTGGCACAAGACGAGGCCGTTCCAAATGATGTCACTCAGACTAAATTATCAGAAGAGGCGAAGTCAGCAAGCTACTGTAATGGACCACCCAGACTTTTTATATTCAGTACTGATTTTTTTATCCTTTTTTAAAGTAGATAAGAAATATATGTATGCAATCAAATATATAAATATGTGTATTTTTGTTGTGTAATATGCCTGCGTGTGGCCTTATCTTCTTTTACTTCTAGTGTTTAATCAACCATCTTAACTACTTTTTTCCTAAGATTTCACTAACAAAGAGTTGGAGAAAAAAGAACCAAGTAATCCATTTTATTTAAATGTTTTTTTACAAAAAAGTTTAAAAGTGAAAACTTGAATGAATATCATAAACCACAATTTTCCAAAGTGACAGCAGCTACTTAGGGAAAACAAGTGATTCAAGTGCCTGCATCATAATCGATATGCAATTAAATAGATCACTTTATAATTAAGAGGAGAGATCTGATCTGAAAGGGTTTGAATGTTAAGGATATTCCAGAGGTGGTCTTTGACACAGGGATAATGGAATCAGGACGCTCCAGGAGATCACAACTGTAAAGACAGTAGGCTATGAGAATAGTGTTCTTGACAATTCAGCAAGAGAACATTGGTATTGATTGATAACTCACTGCCATGCTTTATGCAGTGGAAGGGAAGTTGACAAAGTCGTAGTCACGCTGCTTCCGTGAGACTCATAGAGGCGAATAAGAAGGGCATTCTCTCTGCTTTCCGCCTGGGAGAAAAAGGAAACCGTGTTTGTGCTGAACACAGTGGGCAAAATCTGTTAGAAGAGGTCACCGACATTTCATGAATGGGCACCTGTTTTACGGTCTCCAGGATGACAGCAGGGGAGTTTACAGAGAACGCACTCCGGGGTTCAGAAATGACGCCATGAAAGACATGGAGCGGAAAGTTCAGGTTGTAGGCGTACTGGATAACTAAAGCATCCTGGAAGGGGCCTTTACAAATGCATTGATTTTATTCATGGTTGTCTGAAAATGATTTATAATAATTTTTTAATTCAAGATGTACCAACCTGTGTGTGGCATCAAGGCGTAGGTAAAATTATGATGACCCATATCTGCATTGACATCTGGTGCTTTTGGAGCCCGCAATCTGTGGAAAAAAAAGGTGATGTTAGTCAAATCATAACACATTTTAATGACCCGACTGTACTTATGTTAGAAAGATATTGCCGTGTTTGTTCTTTCTGCGTGGGTAGCTTACAAAGACAAGGTCATGATGTTTTCATGGATCGAGTAGCCATATTTTGAGTCATTAAGAAGAGCCACACCAAAGCCATGCTCAGACAGATCAGCCCATTTGTGTCCCCACACCTATTATTTAAAACATAAGTTCAAACATTATGTAAAGTTCTCCAAAAGAACATAAAACCACAGATGTTATGAGGAGACGTGGCTGAGAAAACCATGGGAAAAACTGCAGTATTTAACATGGGGGTGTTGGGAAGCAAAGTCTTTCGAATTAAAAGAGCTAATTGTCCTATTGGTGAGGACATTGTCTTGTCTTTCTGGCCTAGAATGTGCATGGGCATTCATTGGACCAACTAAAAAAAAAATGCAGTTTTTATCCTGATTTGAGCTAAAGAATCAAGGTTTACCATATGATTTTTTTCTGATTTTATTGGTGGACAAGTTACTGAAATGTACACTTGGCAAAAGAATACCAAAAAGAGAGTATTTGTGGACTTTGGTGACTTGTAGCCTTAGCTATACTCAATTTTACAGACCATAGGGCAGGGCTGAGCAACTCTAGCTCTCAAAGTCCACTGTCTTGATTAGGACTTGATTAGGGTTGGAGCTAAACTCTGCAGGGAAGTTGACCTTGAGAGCCAGAGTTGCCCAACCCTGCTGCAAGGTGTCCCATCTTTCATTTTATGTTTTTTTAAAGGACTCTTTTGCCACACCCACAATATTGAGGACACAGTAGACTACTACTACAAAGTTACCAGCATGTGGAAGCTTGAGGAGAACTGCAATGATTGAGGGTGGCATTTCGGATAGGACCAGTTTTGGAGGTTTCCATTCAGGAAGATAGGGGCTATATATCTGTGACCTGAAAATAGTTGACCATGATGTTTCGAAGGATGGCCATTCAGTAAAAAGGATTAAACCAAGTACACTACCTCAAAGCGAGCCCAGTCCCAGGAGGTGTTTCTATGTGTGGGCCTCTGCAAGTGTCCAAACTGGATCTCATATGTAGCATTTGGGCTGCGCACCTGTACAGGGAACTCCACCTTCAGAAACTTATGTGACTCTTCCCAGTCCACCTGGAAACAAGGTATCCATTACGCTTCACTGAGTTTCTTGAGCAATCGGTTGATTAAATATCAAGCATAAGATGTCTTTGCTACCTGGGTGTTGAATTTGACATAGGGGCAACAAGCATCCAGAACAATCTCCTGTCTAATAGTGCTTTTTCCGCTAATCCTTAGCGAGAAGGAGACGCTGCCCTGATGTGTCCCTGATCTCACCACCTTGGCGGGCTCAATGACCTCAATTACAGGCTTCCTGGGAAAGAAGAGTTATTGCCATTAAGATTGTGACATTAACTTGGGTTCATACAGAGTTCAAAGCTGGATTCATACAGGTTCAGACTCTGATCCCACCTACTGCAGTGACAAGAAACAATCTCACCTTGTCTGAAGGTGGTAGTCCATCACATCCCAGGCATCCCAATACAGAGGCACATCATCAAACAAAGTAAACTGGTTCCCGAGGCAACCCTCGAAAATAGTTTCCCTGGAGTCATAACATAGTTTCTTGCGGTAAGTACTGTAAAAGTACTCTAAGCAGCCTTATAAGATTTTGCACTTTTCTTGAAGGCCCTACATTATGACTCACCTGTTTGTTTGAAGTAAAAGCAAGGACATCAAACGACCCGTTTGGTCTATTGTGGCCTTCAAAAGGCCATTCTCCATCATAATGGTCCCATCCACCTGTATCACAAAGGGCACCCACTGAATGACGAAAATGTGTGGGTCGAAGAAAAATATGGGGAATTTGGAAAATTTCCAAGGGAATCAAGTACCATCATTGTGACAGAAACAGAATCCTTAGGCTCTGCCGTCTCTGTGACTTGAGCTACTCCCACGCTAGGTACTTTCACCAAGGCTGCAGAAACAGGTAGGGACCATAATAGGAGATGTGGTTAATGAAATCTTACCCTATCATTAGATGATACCCTATTATGAGTAGGAGATAGCTTCGAGGTTCACCCAAAATAAGGTCATCTGAACAATGTTGTGTTTTGTCTGTGGAAAGCACCTAATCTTGTTTGAGCGTCCTCCGCTGGCAGTGATATGACTTCAGTTCTCTCCCAAGGTAACGTATTCAACACAGCCATGCTGGATCCTGCACCCTTCCCAGGAGTGGATCCCAGTGAATCACAAGCAGCAAGAAGAAGTCTTGACCCTGTGGTTCGTATCTCTGAAAATATGAAGTCCATTAGGTCATCTGATGATGCAGTCCATTAGGCATACCACAGGCACAGGAAGTGGAGTTAATTTGTCATCTTTTACTCATCTGTTTTACATATGCACTATATTTCAAGTCTTCTCAAGCCATACAACTTTAGCTATGCTTCCTTCCAAAGTTGCATAGGAGCAAAAATTAGAAGTTGTTGCAATCAGGGAAGCCATTGTCGCTATTTTTTCTACATAATAAATTACTTGCGCCTCAGAGCATGCAGACAAAATTAAATAATTATTGGTCCATTTGTTAGTCCAGTGATCTTTTGAAGGGCATATGTTTTTTTTTGTTTGTTTTAGTTTTTGTATTTTAAAATTTTATGCACAGATGGATAAATTTGCTAGTAGTTAGTAGTAAAGATGAACAGTTCATTATATAAGTTCTTATTCCTCCACCATAGCTCTCAAATCTTGTTTAAGTACTCAAATATGCACGTGAGGATACATTACACTAGTTTTGCTGTCAGTGATACCGAGTGCCTCTGGCTCTCATGAGTCTAAAATTTGAGTGTGCAGAAGTGTGATTGAGACTGCTGAAGGGCAACACTTTTAATGACTTACATTTCAATATACTGCCCACACAATGCTATCAAATGACATTAGAAGGCTTGGAATACAATGGGGGAATTGTATGGACTACTTTTTGGTATACTTTTATGAGATTAATTCAGAGGTGGAACAACATGAGGGTGAGTAATACAAAAACTGAATTATAAACTATTCATTTAATACTACTTATTCTTCTAAAATCAATGGTTAGAAGAAAATATGCAGACAGTAGTACAGGTTTACCGTCATAGTACTTTAAAGCATCCTCAACAACCATCTCAATACAGCTGCCAGGAATCACATCGTGAAACTGATTGAGTAGAAGTAATCTAAAATAAAAACACAGTCACTTAAGATCTTAGCTATGCTCTTCTCACCAGGATCTTTGATGCATTAGTACTTGCCTCCACAGCTCTTGAAGTTTGCATGCTGGGTATTTGAAGCTATCTGTTTTACACAAGGCCAGACAGCTAGCCACCTCAACGTCATGAAGCAGAGCTTCAAATGGTCACAATATCTACTCCATCATGTTGTTCCAAACCTGTATGATTTTTTTCTTCTGTGGAACACAAAAGAAGCAACTTGATGGTGAGTAAATGACAGCATTTTCTTTTTTAGGTGAATATTTGGCCACTATATTTGGTCACTTCAGCTGATTTCTGTGTGACTGACTACAAATGGTAGCTTCAAAACCGAGAATCTACCAACAGCTTTGACAATTGACATAATCAATACAAACAATTCTGAAATTTAAATACTGTTTAAAATGTTTCAGAATGTTTGTGTAATCTCATCTGCGGTCAGAAACTGATTTTCCTCTACCAAAAAACAAACAAACCAATTTTTTTCTTTTCTTTTCTGTTTTAAAAAACATGTGACCTTAGTTACTGTTGCTACGTCCGACAAGCTCTCACATCATGTTCTCACAATACATAGATGAAAAATACATCGTGGAGCAAAGAGGAACCGGACAACGCGTTGACAGACAAAGCAGGTTTGGACAGAGCAGGTTACATTTGGTATGAAAAAGTCTCAGATTTCAAATTTTTTAATTTTTTAAGAAATTTAAACAATGAATACCATTTTGTGGCTCTTTTAGTTGGTTGTGATAAATGCTGTAGTAGTGCCTCAGTTCACACGCCCAACCACATGAACTGATCTCTTTTTCTAGTTATAGCACAAAATAAACATGAATTAACATCAGAAGGGGCTCACTCCATTTTTCAAGTTCAAGTCCACCAACGTTAATATACTATCCTGTCTGGTTTGTTTATCGAACAAAATAGCAGATTCGACGTTATGATTGGCCAGATCACCTGTCAATCAAACTCCCAGCAAAGGGTCAATTG